>CM022881.1:28829987-28859451 GCA_012654025.1 Pachypsylla venusta | reverse complement strand
AGATACTTAGTGCTTAGGGCATCACATACTTTAAATCCGGCACTGGCCATGACCTCTCTCCTCACCTCTCCATCCATAGATGACCCTTTGGTGTTGGACTCTCTTGTGGTCTACCATTAACGGGTAGACTGCTTTAGACTCTGTGAACCAGGAATTCGGCGCGAACGACCTCGAAATTATTTCACCTTAATTATAAAAAAAAAAGTCAGACCATTACAATACTAACTTGTTCAACATGAACCCGTGAAGGTCAATTTTTAAGAATTAATCATAACCAGTTCAATATCATAAAACTTTGGTTGGAATATTTTTTCCATGTCTTCAACTGGTTCCGAGATAATCTTTAACAATTCGGATTAAAATAAGTCACCCAGTAATAAAGAAAAACAGGGTGAATCAAANGGATGAATCAATCCAGTGCAGACACTGGAATTATGTCGATAACTGCTTGAGCTGTATGAAATGAATACTTTGAGGGGTAAGTCGAGCCTAAGAATCGAATCGCTGACAAAAATTAGAGCTGTTAGGCGAGACCCTTCCCTTGGGGATAGCTGTAAATTTTGCGATTTCTTGATACTTAATCTTTATTTAATACTAGCTGTTTTGCCCATTTTTGTTTTCAAGGACAATGGAAATTGGGGGTGGGCAGAGTATGAGTTTGTATCCACCCTGTATATTGCAACCATCAAAAACCAAGATTTAAACGTTTCGTCAGGAGCCTTAGAGACACGGCCATTCTGATTTATTAGTATATTCTAAAAATACCCGTTCCCGGTTTTGAACTTGTAACTCTGGAATGGCTGGACACACCTTTGCAGAAAATGTGCCACCTAAATCTTTCTCGCTTTGAGTTGATATGTTGTTGCAACAAAATTTAAGATATCGGACCGTGACTGTCCGATCTTGGTGAAGAAATTGCCGTCACTCAAAAACGGCTTAACATATTTTAGTTCTGATAATTTGCCTGAGGTCGTAGACCATGATTTTGGGGGGGGGGAATTCCCTCAATTTTTCACTATCTGCTACCGTTTGGGATGTGATATTTTAACAGACAACCCCTGCATAGGTACACACAAATATCTGATTTATATATTAAGATCTGGTACAAAAATTGGATGTAAATGTTTTGGATTAGATCTCAGGATGATAGATGGACATATTTATTTGCTTCACCAAATCACCACGATACTTCCAAATTACCTCACACATATAGCGCAAGCAGTTCACGAAATTTCAAACGCTTTGTTGTACACACAGATAGCTATGAGTATATTGCACGCCTCGTTGTACACACAGATAGCTATGAGTGTATTGCATTATTAAATTTCACCAACATTTAGGTGACCAATAATTGTGTACAAAACTCGACAGGTGTGTGAGACTGCAACCTGCAACTTTGCGAAAAATTTCCACAAGGAAAATGAAATCTATAATTATAATTCATTATTGCACAGATTCCTTTTCACGTCATCAGTGAAGATTACACACTGACTTATACCTACAGGGTGTATAGGTCAGTGCGTAAGGGACTTAAGAGAGAGTAGCTCAAACTCTAGGGAACGGTTTTGAATCTCGAAAATGATGTTGTAGGCCTTTTTTGATGCAGATTTTCTTTGCCGAAGCTCTTCAGTTTTCCCAATTTCTTTTAGAAAAAACTCTGCCAATGTGACACATGGGTTTGTTATTTTTCTGGCAAAAAATATTCAACCTTTTTTGCCCCCCCCCCAATTTTTTTTGGGAGGGGGCAAAGAAAATTCAGGGGAGGTCTCGTGATAATTCCAAATCTTGGGCGTAATCAACCTTAAATTTGACATACCTACTAAATTTGAAGTCTCTGGCTCTTACCATTTTCTTTTTAGACAGGATTAATTAAAACCGCTTTCAAGCGGTAAAAACCGCCAGCAGTATATTTGATTTCGGAGCGAACTGAGACCCCAAATATGTCATACATAAAAAAAATTCGAATCTCTAGCTCTTACAATTCTCCTTTTAGACAACAATATTGAAAACCGCTAAAAAGCGGCAATAATCGCCAAGGGTGTATTCGATTGCACCCAAAAGTTTCGGGGCACAATTAGTGTCCAGATGGGACCTATATACCAATTCGGTCAACGCTAAGTGGCAAAAGTGCCCATCACGGCGTACGGCGCCGTGGACAAACGGATTTTTTTTTATTCGATTTTTGGATTCTACGTACCTTGAAACGTATAATATCAAATTTTGAGGGTGGAATATTTTTTTTTTTTGTGACGATTCCAAAGGTTCATTATTGAAAATAATAAATCAAAAACAAATCAACGTGATTTTTTGCATGGAGATAATTTGTGTACTGTTGCGCCTGTCTGTCTGTTCGCGATAAACTCGAAATCTACTGAACGGCTTCATGCAGTTTTCACCAATGAATAGAGTGGGCTTCCCCACTTAGGAGTATGAATAGAGTGGTTGGGAGTATAATAAAAGATATTATAATGACTACATACACCCAACAAGTTACATATTTATAAAGAACCCCAAAAAATGTATCAGAAATGTCGGTCCGTTTTTGAGTTACGGTCGATTTTTGATCAAATTCAGAAAAATCACGGTCCGATATCTTAAATTTTGTCGCGACAATATATCAACTCAAATCGAGAAAGTTTTAGGTGGCCTCCTAATCCCCATTTTGGACACAGGTATAGTTTGTAAAATTGTTACTAGATATTCCAGAAATGCTAAATCGAATCCGAGGTCGGAGCGAAAAAAATTGAAAATACAAATCGGTAAGAGATATTAAAAAACCTCAGAAATTCTCAGACCTCAGAAAAATTATCAAAAATCAATACTCCCAACCGTTACGAGTTACGGCCACATACAGAGTGTCCATAAAGTCTCACTCCACCTCCCGGATCTCGAGAATGGTTGTAAATATAAGAAAACGCAAAAACACGTATCCCTTAGATTTTAGGGGGATTTAAATTTTAAATCTTAAATTTTGTCGCGACAACATATCAACTCAGGAGTATTATTTTTTAATAATAATAATTTAATAATTTAAATATATAATAATTAATTAATTTTAGATTAAAATTTTTTTTGGCCTCGGTCAGCCGTTTCAGCTGACTTCAAAATCACTAATGAGAAGGTATATCAAGTGACACCTTATTTCAAAGGTCTCGTTAATACGAGTTAATCACAGAAAACCGGAGCTCTCTAGAATCTACTGTTCACGAATTACAGGGTGAAACATGTGAAAATGGACCCTTTGTGGCCGCACCTAAATGGTAGGTAAAAATGCCTACATGGTAATTATAAGTGTTAAAAAATACTAAATTTTAAATAAAACAAAACACTTACCAAAAACACTATTTATTTTAATTTATGAAGAAAATAGTTTCGAATCATTCGATTCATCATCAGTCTAGTTGAAGTAGTCGAGTCGAAGGATGGAAGTTGACTCAACTGGGCATCCTTCAGTTATAAAGATGTTGTTATCTAGATATCATTATCCATCTTGGAGGTTAATACTTTCCTTAGTACCTTCATGACCGATGATAAGTTGTGATAATTTTAATCTAATGATTGACATGGGCCCCCAGAACGATATTGCTTTTCATATTATATTACACCATCAACACAGGTGGGGTCGGCTTGTGAGGATATCACCCTCAAGTAACATCTCACAATCCCAATTATGACCTGTTTCCCACTATCTTCTTCTTCTTTAAATTCAACCTTTCCCAATTCTATTTGGGATCAGCGTTACTTTCCTTGATTCTACCATGCCACAACATTTTTTCCCTTGCCTACTCTCTTCAGCTGTAACTCTTTTCTGGCACGTTAACCCTCGTTTGCTTCTCACAGTATCGATAGAAACTCGCATTTCGCTGATAAAATCTCATCATTGGTTTGAAGCAGAGTTTTTTAAAGGCTGGATGCCCTTCCTAACACCAAACCTTCTGTATTTACACGGGCTTAGGACCGTCACATAATGAAGATGGTTTGCTCCCCTCGGTAGCTACATTTCTACTATAGAAGTTTGTATGTCATGATTGGTAATAGTAATAGGTAATGATAGCTACCGACCCAATTAGCTCAATTGATTAAGCATGACGGTTTTAGGCGTAGGTTGCTCCAATATAGTTTCCATTGTACGTTTTTTTTACGTTAACACAAATACAATTAGCTAGTTACCATGTTTAGAACGTAGTGATATTAGAATTATTTTAAAAATTCCTTGTAATGCTATGATGCCCACATAAAAAATATATACATAGGCCAAATTTAATATTCATTGAATATATTTGGGTTTCTATCTACCAAAATTCTTAAATNATTTTTTTTCTGAGCAACTAACCTAACTTAAAATATGATTAATTGAAAGTAGAAGGTTAATTTTCACGATTAAATGGTGGAAAATACGAGAAAACTCACTTTTAAATGTTTAATTCACAATTTTATTGCTTGAAAATCGACGAAACTTTGGAGAAATCAAATGTTTAGACGGATTTTTTTAAAATGTGCAGATTTTTTTTTTTTTGTATATTTAACAGGTTAGGTAACATGAAAAACAAAAACAATCACTAAGATTTAATTTATTTTAGTTTTTTTCCGAATGGTGCAAGAGTTTTTAGGGAGCAACTTTATGAGAAGAACAAGTTTAATCAAGGCATGGCCGATCAAAACGTTTCTTAACCTCTCTGGGGTGGACGTTCATCTTAACGCTCTTATATTGATAAAATAAACAAACTTGCACTGGACTTTTTTCATGTTGGTAAAACTATGTCTGCTTCAGTTCAATATATTCAAACAGTTCAATAAATACGGAAGAAAATGTTTTTTCAAAATAAATTAAAATTGAAGAGAATTAATTGATCTCCCACCCCTAAAACGTTTAAAAAAACTTTTTAAATTATATTAAACCACATTTTGTAACTTGCTCAAAAAAGAATTAATAGTATATGTCTGGTATCTAAAAACGTTTTCTCTGGTTTGAGGGGAGGGGGCAGCTACAAAAGGTATAACGTGTTGTGGGCCATGCCTCGTCAACTGTGATTTTGAAAGGAACAAAAAAAATCTATCCCTTTTGTCAATAAACATTTATTTTGCTGAACGTCTCTTTAACATTTATTGGACCTTTTTTTGGTATGATTTTACGAAAATGTGTCAACAATGAGCGTTGGCTAGTGGTGGCGGCAAGGCTGCATAACCAATTAAATAATAAAAAAAATGTACACATTTAAGTAAATAATATTATGAGAATATTGTGATATTGCTAAAATTGAGACAAATAAAACCGAATTTTGAAAAAGCTATTTAAATGTGACATTATCATGAGTATGCCCGAATTCTGAAAATTCCAACATATTCTCTCGCCGTCCCGTCCCTTGGCAAACGCAGTGGCGTAGCGAGTGGGGGGTATTGGGGGGGTGACCCCCCAACTTTCTCCAACATTCATCAGTCGGCAATTCGCGGATACTACATCCATAAAATTGTGAATTTGGATTAAAATAATTTTTTCGGTTCATGGGGATGAAATCGGATATTTTGAAAAATTTCCGACATTAATATTGGAGAAAGACGTAAGTTCGGATTTCAAACAGAGTGCATATTTTTCTTACAAGATTTTTAAAATTTTATCATCAATGTCAAAATTGGAATTATTGTCGAGTTCATCTTAATTAATACCAATTAAAATAGTTAAATTTCGTCATCATATTTTCAAGTCTGAGAATATTCAAAGATTGTTAAATCTTGTTGGAGTGTTTTGAAATCAACAATCTTTGAGCGACTGGTTTTCGAAAATCAAAGTTTCGAATGAAACTTGTTATTTGGGCATATCTTCATACGTTTGTCAATCAAGAATTATTCGGCTCTGAACATCTTTGTTGAATTGAAGCAAAACAAATTTGATTGAATTGACGATAAACTAATCAATTCGATTATAAAATCAATGTGTTTCAGTCTTCATAATTATTTAATATAGGAATGTCTATTGATATTTTGATTGATATTTTGTGAAGGAAAGATTTTTTTTTAAGTTTTAATTTTCGTTTTTTTTTTTTTAAATTAAATTAAAAAAACTCGCTCAGAGCGCGCGCACATAAATATCGATATCGCTCGATAAATATCTCTTATCGATTTGTCGTCTAAAAATACGCGCAATCATATTTATGCATAGTCGTAATTTCGATTTACCAATTCAATTGATTAAAAGTGTCTGTCCTATTCTTTCCAGCCATTTTACATGATTGCCAAGAGATAAACATATTAATGCAGCCAGCAAATTGCAGTGGTAAGTCGGTATTTTCATGCACATTACCCCCCCCCCCCACACACACACACAAGTTCCACCCTCGCTACGCCCCTGAACATAGCCTTATGTGTGTATATTACACACAAGACTATGTTTGCCAATATCATTTAAATCAGACAAGTCGTTCAAGAGTTATTCATTCAAAATAGCTCAACCAACTCGAAATACCTCGTTTAATTATTTATCAAAATCGGTTCAAAATTTTATCAAAATCGGTTGCGCGCTTAAGGCGCTGAAAAATAAACGAAATTCATCTTTATATAAACAATCGTATATGTGATAGTTCGGACCTAAAATTATTCAAAAACACTATTGAGAGGTGGGGTTAGTTTGTAGGCAATCGGTGGGGCGTCGCGGCGCCCCATCCTTAGCAAGATTGAGTGCAAAATATAAATTGCCTACTCTGTAGTACCTCCTCCAAAATATGCATTGATTGCACTTGACTTACACAAGAAAAGTACAGTTTCGACCATTTGTCTGTCTGTTTGTGAACCAAATTTCTCAAGAACTATAAAATCAGTATATTCGATTTTAACGAAAAGTTTCGTATCGAGTGCCATGTATACAGGGTGTCCATAAAGTCTCACCCCACCCCCCGTATATCGGGAATGACTGAAAATATAGAAAACGCGATTTTGGGGGATTAATTTTAGACAAAAAATTTTTTGGCTTCGTCCAGCTGTTTAGGCTGGGCAGCGGCTGGCTTCAAAATCTTAAATAAGAAGGTATATCAAGTGACACCTTGTTTTAAAGGTCTCGTTAATTCGAGTTCATATCAGAAAACCGAAGCCCTCTAGGATCTACTGTTCACGAATTACAGGGTAGAACATGTGAAAATAGACCCTTTGCGGCTTTACCTAAAGGGTAGGTAAAACTGTATAGAAATAAATTTCTATGGTCCCAAATAAGTAATATAGTAAAAAATAGTGTTCCAAAAAGATAATTGTCCCGCCCACTTCGATCGCAGACTTTGAGCCCTCTTAGACCAAAGTTTTAAAAACAGCTGGATAGGTAGCTAAGAAGGCTCGAACACTGCGGTCGAAGTGGGCGGGACAACCATCTTGTTTGAACACTATTTTTTACTAAATTACTTATTTGGGACCATAAAAATTTATTTCTATGCATTTTTACGTACCATTTCGGTGCGGCCGCAAAGGGAATGGGTCACATGTTCCACCCTGTAATTCGTGAACGGTAGATCCTAGAGAGCTCTGGTTTTCTGTAAAGAACTCGTATCAACGAGACCTTTAAAACAAGGTGTCATTTGATATACCTTCTCATTTAAGATTTTGAAGACAGTCGGTGCACAGCCTAAACGGCTGGACGAGGCCAAATTTTTTAGTCTAAAATTAATCCCCCTAAAATCTAAGGGATACGTATTTTTGCATTTTCTTATATTTTCAGCCATTCTCGAGTTAGAGGGGGTGGGGTGAGACTTTATGGACACCCTGTATATATCGTTGACAGTGTTGACATACATAACAAAATCGAAAAATGGTAAATCGAAAAATAGATGGGAACAAAAAAAACCAAAACTGTAGATTGTGAGACCCTAGAAATATTATTAAAATTCAAAACTGTCCAACCGATTTCGATTTACGGCCGATTTTTGGGTATGACTAAATTTTTAGCCGAAGACAGTAAGTTACATCGAAAAGTAAATGGAATAGATCCCCCTCCTCCCCAAAAAACTATACACTGAATCCAGAGAAATAATATCAGAATCCAAAAATTTCGAGCCGTTTGCGGTCGATATGTGATTTTTGAATGAACTTTAGAAAATATTGATTGTCTAGCTAAAATGGTAAGAGATATCGAAAAATTAATGGGCAATACGAGCATACCTTTATCTATAGACTGAGACCTCAGAAATATTAACAAAAATAATAAAAAAAATGTCGGGCGTTTTACCTTCGATTTTTGTATGGATTTTAGAAAAAAAAATTGTTTAGCTAGAACGATAAGGGATATCGAAAAATAGATGGGAATGTCCCTTTAGAAAACATAGACAGAGACCCCATTTATATTTTCAGAATTCAAAACTGTTAAATCGTTTTTGATTTACGGCCAATTTTTCGATTTTTGTATGGGTATCACTATTTGCTTAGCAAAACGGAAAGAGATATTGAAAAATTATTGGGCATAGATCCATTCGAAAAATATAGACTGAGACCCCAGAAATATTAACAGAATCAAAGAAAATGTCTAACTTAGAAAATTCTAATTGTTTAGCTAAAACGCTAAGAGATATTAAAATATTACCGGGAATGACCCTCCCCCGAACCCCATTTGCTAAGACTCCAGAAATATTATCCGAATTCAAAACTGTCCAATGTTTTCTTTGCTAAAACGCTAAGAGAAATTAAAAAATTGCCGGGAATGACCCTCCCCCGAACCCCATTTGCTAAGACTCCAGAAATATTATCCGAATTAAAAACTGCCCAATGTTTTCGAGTTTCAACTGATTTTCCAATTTTTTTATGGGTATCACTAACTGTTTAGCCAAAAGGGAATTAATGGGCATAGAACCTTATCTGTAGACTGAGACCTCAGGAATATTAACAGAATAATGAAAAAATATTAATTGTCATCTAAAACGTTAAAAGATATCAAAATATTGATGGTAATGCCTCCCCCCCTCCAATAAAATTAATGGGGTTAGACCCACCCATAAAAAACAATGGGCCAAGACCAGTGGCGTACCTAGATCATTAAACGCCCGGGGCAAATAATGATTCACCGATTAGATTTTTGGTGGAATCGACCCCGAGAGTGTGAGCATGGCTCCTATTTAGAAAATTCAATATTTTACTCAAAGATATTACCTTTTGTACTGCGAAACACCTTAGTATTAAATTTCAGCTTTCTCGCTCATTCTTATCATACTTCTCAATTCCGATTTTTTGGCGGTGAAAACCGGCCATAAATCGGGGAGAAACCGGAAAATTCCAATTTGTATATTTTTTATGGGGTCCTTATATACTGTTGGGGGGGGGGTCTATCTCGGACAATTTTCGTTATCTCTTTTAGTTTGCCCAGAAAAAAATTGCAAAAAGACCCGCTAAATAGCGTCATTTTTGGCGGTAACTTGCTCCCACTTGAACTTATTTTTTTTTTCCTTTCTTAAAAGTAACCTATATACTAAAAGGGACCATTGTGCCAAGTTTCAAGTCTGTAGGTTTGGCCATCGTGGAGCTACGTTGATTATCAGTCAGTCAGTCAGTACGTCCGTATACCAACTGGGCTTTGCGTTTTATAGGTATAGATTTTAACCCCCCTCGACAGGTTAGGAAACGTTTTTACGGCCATGCCTTTATTGCTTGAGCAAAATTTTTTTTCCCCAAACAGGAAAAATATTTTGAAAACGGGAAAAATATTTTGATTGTGGGATTTTTCCCTTGTTCGAGGACCCTACGGTTCTTCCCTAAGTCGGACCGGCCATAAATCGGGGAGAAACCGGAAAATTCCAATTTGTATATTTTTTATGGGGTCCTTATATACTACTTGAGGGGGGTCTATTCTCGGTCATTTTTCGTCGTCTCTTTTAGTTTGCCCAGAAAAAGATTGCAAAAAAAACTCTAAAATGCGACGTTTTTGGCGCTAACTTGATTCCACTTGACATACTAAAAAGAACCTGTGTGGCAAATTTCAAATCTCTAGGTTTAGCTATCGGGGAGCTATTTATCAGTGAATCGGTATAACCAACTGGGCTTTTCGTTTTATAAGTATAGATGGATGAAAACGATTCGATAGTTTTGAAACTCAATTTGATTAAATCTTACTTGAGATCAACCATGACTCAAAGCAGATTAACAAATCTTGCAATTATTTCAATCAAAAATGAAACTGCTGCAATGCTGGATTACGAGGATATAAAATGTACATTTGCAGCGATTAAAGGGAGAAAAGTTAACATTATTTGAGTTTTTCAATTGTGATGGAGAAAAAATTTGAAGTTTGTAATGTTTCGAGATTATATAAATCAGATAAAAGATTCATTTTTCATCAAAAATTGAGATCCAATGTTGACGTAATCTTTCTATGAATGAAAAACTCGATTTTTTAGAAATATTTTTTTTAGTGTCAATTCTTTAACTTACGGAACAGCGAAGATCGATTTGCCGCCCACCAAATCATTGGGCCCGGGGAGACCGCCCCACCCTAGATACGCCACTGGCCAAGACCTCAGAAATATAATCAGAATTCAAAACTGTCCAACCGTTTCCGAGTTACAGACGATTTTTTTTATGGGGATCACTAATTGTTTATTCAAAAGAGGAGGTATATCAAAAATTTATGGGAAACGACCGCCCCTCCCCCCTCAAAAAAATTATAGAATGAGACCCCAGAAATATCATCAGCATTAAAAAACGTCGAGCCGATTTTTGTATGAAATCATGTCGACTCAAATAAGTGAGTCGAAAATCCCATCCCTATACAGTACGAGTGTTACTTCCTCTCCTTCTTATTTTAAGGTTTAGGCACAGTATCAGGAAATTAAATTTATTTCAACAAATCATTAGCACAATATACACGGTGCGGCAGAATAACCAAGTCATAAGTTGTCGTAGATTGATGTTCATGTTGGTGTCATTTTCTTCCCAACAGAAGGGGGTTTAGTTAGAATGGAGTTGTGGACTCCTGACGCTGGAATTATTAATGAAAACCGCTTTATGGCGCTAATAACCGCCATAAAGCGTATATTTGATTGAACCCAAAAGTTTCGGAGTTAACCGAGACCCCAAATATGACATACATACAAAATTTCAGATCTCTAGCTCTTACCATTCTCTTTTAGACAGCAATACTGAAAACCGCTAAAAAGCAGCAAAAATCGCCAAGGGTGTCAAAGTTTCGGGACACAATTAGAGCCCAGATGGGACCTATATAACAAATTTCATCCAAATCGGTCAACGCTAAGTGGCAAAATTGCCTATCACGGCGTACGGCGGACAAACGGATTTTTTTTTTATTCGATTTTGGGATTCTACGTACCTTGAAACGTATAAAACCTATCAAATTTTGAGGGGGTAATTTTTTTTTTTCCGTGACGATTCCAAAGGTTCATTATTGAAAATAATAAACCAAAATTAAGTTATTAGTTGGTATCTGTCTGAAAAAGATAAAGGGTTAGTTGTTGTACTTCCCCAAACAGTCGAGATCTCGACTATTGGGGGATACTTCTAGGAGGCATGCTAACATCTCCGGTTCATGGAAAATTGGGAATATTAGATTCAATCAATTAATAGTTGCCAAATGTATGAGACTGCAGCTCTCAAGAATTCGTTGTTTGTTGCCTTAATTTTAATTGTCATCATACATCTTATCTTGGCGGCTAATAATTGTCATAGAGCCTCTAGAACCATCACTGCAATATAATGGCGATTATGTTTTTAGGATCATAACAAAAATTATCAAGAAAACAAACACATGCCCTCATCCTGTATCATAACAGCATAGGTATCTATTTTAAATAACATTGGTTTCAAATTTCTTATCTTGTGCATACTTCCACAACAGTAATCCCGATAACATTAACTACCTATCTATTATTTATTTCTTTATCTTAAAAATTTATTTACGAAGTTTAAAACAATTATAATTTAAGATACCTATTTTAGTAAACACAAGAAAAGTGACACGACTGCAAAATAGTGATTTCCACAACAGCGAAAATACAGTACATACGATTACCTCTCTTTATGTCAAAGTATCTCTTTTTTTAAATGAAATTTTTTTCCCTTTTTTAAAGAAACTTTAAATAAATGCCTAAGGCGTAATTTCATTCCAATTTTTCCCTAATGACTAATTATTTTCATTGTGAAATAGCATAGGTTATACTTTGAGATTGTGAGAAGATACTAATGAGGGTGACATCCTCAAGGTCCGAGTGCACCTAATTATATTGACATGTTTCTGGGAGCCCATCCCAATTATTATTATTATTATTTTTTTTTTTAATTTGGCTTAACGTCTCCTTAACATCTATTGGTCATTCAGGACGGGGGTTTTACCCTCCATTTGCTGGAAATATGCAAACCAGCTACCCACATTGACCTCACCCAGCCTGGGTGGGCCGGAAAAAAGAGCCAACGATACGTAGTGTTACCAAGCGGTCACCCATCCAAGTACTGGCCACGTCTGACGTTGCTTAACTTCAGTGATCCGACGAGAACTAGTGTATTCAGCGTGGTATGATCGTTGGTCATCCCAATTATTGGTCTCCAAAAAAATAAGTAAAGATGCATGATGACAATTAAAACATTAGCTGCAAACAAGAATTACTTTAGAGTTGGATTCTCATACATCTGACTACCATAGGAAACGATGAGGCCAGCAGTGTTTGATTGAAATCTAGGATAAAATAATATGTAAACTAGGATAAAATAACAATTATGTAGGATTTCTTTGTGGTAAGGCACAACGGACTTTTCACATTTTTTGGGGGTATCACAGCATTACTAATAATCCCTTCAATCTTCTACCTAACCAAATCTTTTACTCTGGTAATACCGCTTCTCACATTAAAGTAGCTACTCAATCGTCCTCACAAGGCTGAGTATATCCCAAAATCACCAGTACTAAGTCGAAAATTTATCCGGGTAGGCCGCGAATTGAACCCCCGAGTGAAATGCTATTGTGATACCTGCTAGACCAGGAGGGCTGCTATAAAATAATAAAAGTGAGAAATTTGGATTGATGAATTTTCAGAAACGCGAAATTAAAATTGAGCAGCACATATTATGAGCACGTATGACTTTATACCATGAATATTGCCTACTTATTGATGCAGTTCGAAATCATATCATGACAATGCCAAGCAAACTGTATGATAGGCATGCTGACAATGAAAAAGTTCTTTTGAAAACACATCACACACCAAACAAATAAATGATTGACATTGCAGAAATGGGAGACATATTAGATATGGCAAGAGAAATGCTACTTCATAATGATATTAATATATTAATCTATAATATACAGGGTGTCCCAACTCCAAATAAAGACCACTTTTCTGAATAAACGCTAATCTCAAAATGCACCCCCTTCGCGCAACATGCAGGGTCGACCAAAAAAGCTGAAGCTAGTATNGAACCCCCCCTCAATTTTTTTGCTCCCCAATTTTTTATTGGGGGGGGGCAAAAAAAGGTTTATTATTTTTTGCCAGAAAAATAATATACCCATGTGTCACATTGGCAGAGTTTTTTCCTTTGGTATTGCAAAAGATAATAGGTATGTTATCTAATTTTGATAAGTTGGAGCTTATGAAATTGTGGGTAGCAATTATATAAGTATTATCTTTTGCAATACCAAGGATCTACAACTTGACGTGTCATTAATAGTTAGCAGTCTTTAAAGCGTAGAGTCATTTATAACATAGGTATGTAATAAGCGGAGTGAAAGGAGGGGCTCCATTTTGATAGAGGCAGCTAATACATTGTAATTATTAGCGTCCAGAAATCGAAGAGAGAAGAAAAAAAAAACTTTAAAAAATAAGATGGCTGGGAATAATAGGTCTGGGAATTCTACATTTTGAGGGAAATCCACCTCGGGCGGAAATCGAACTTCCAATCTCGACTTCAAGAGACAAGTGTCCTTACTGGACTAATAAGCAAGACTGTTTCGATTCACTTTGATTAAACAAGATTTCATCAAACGAGAAACAGGAGATATAATATTCACTAAAAAAATCCATGCATTTTGATGACTCGAACCCACGCTCTTTGTATTACTAGGTATGTACGTCACTGCTATTTTAGGTAACTCAGTTTCTGATAATTGAGGAAATTACAATTTCAAAAGAGTAGATTTTTACACACATATTTTTCCCAAATTATCAAAAGTATTAACCATTATTCTATGAAGGAACCTTAGTTGTAGCGCTCCTTCATCGTCGGCCACCATCATCAGTCTCTTCAACTGAAAGCCCCAAGTGAATTGCTGCATCTCTGGGCCTCATCCATAGGTCGAAGGGGATAGAGTTGTTGGTCAGGTAGGGCAGGAGAAGAGATGCACAATGTGGGGTCCAATGCCGCATTTCGGGCATGTGTCATGTATATGGCGGGATCCAATCTGTTCTATAAAGAAATCTTAGTCTACTATATCGGTTCTAAGTCCAGAACCGTTGGTCCGACACCAAAAAATCTCTATCATCTCTATTTTGTGACATACTGGGAGGATATGCCAACCATAAGTCAAAATTTCCATGTAAAATCCTATGGGACAATTAGAAAGTGCACACTCTTTATATTATCGTAAGCTTGCTGCTGGTGCAAGTATCCATCTGATAGAAATTATGATTCTAAACTTATCAGCACCAGTGATTGTCCGATCAGATCAGCCATGACAATCCTCACCATACTAAAAGAGACACCTATTCCCAGCCAAACCCAGACCAACTGAGGTAAATGTGGGTAGCTGGTTTATAAATTTCCGACGAATGAAGGGTAAAACCACGTATGACCAGTAGATGTTGGTCGAATGACCAGTAGATGTTAAAAGACAGGCGTAAAGCCAAAAACATTTTAAAAAAAACATTAGGACTGTCAATTAATGTGACGAATTAGTAATAATTAAAATAAGATCTTTATATTTCTATAAAAATTAGTTCTGGAAAATCATCGCAAAGGCCTGGGACACATTGAAGCCCAAAATTAATTCCCTTTTAAAAATTCCAGTTGTGATGACAATATCAAGGTCAAATTTGATTTGGATATATTTGACGTTTTTCATATGGATTGGCGAATCAAGAAAAGACAAAGTCAACTCTAAACTACCTTGGTACCTTCGTTTGCCGGATACAGATCTGCCCCGTCAAAGACAATTTGATTATCTGCCCAATTTTTTAAGAATATCGGAAAAGAATGAACACAATTTAAGGACAACATTGTTGATTAACTTTTATGGATTGACGTCACAAAATAAAAAATTATTAAATCAAGCGAAAAAAGCACAGGTTAGTTTTTCAATAAAAAATTAATAAATCAAATAAAAAAAGGTTAGCTTTTCAATAAAAAATTAATAAATCAAGCAAAAAAAGCACAGGTTAGTTTTTCAATAAAAATTAATAAATCAAGCGAAAAAAGCTCAGTTTAGTTTTTCAATAAGAAATTATTAAATCATTTAATTATTTTATCACTGAGACCTGAAATTGACATACATACCAAATTTCAAGTCTCTACTTCTTACCATTCTCTTTTAAGACTGGATAGATGCAAACCGCTAAAAAACGGTACATTCGATTGCAAATTTTCGAGCCACAATGAGACCCCAGATAGGACCTATATACCAAATTTCATTCAAATCGGTCAACGCAAAGTGGCAAAACTACCCATCACGGCGTGCGGCGGATTTTTTTTTTACTCGATTTTTGGATTGTACGTGCCTTGAAACGTATAATATCAAATTTTGAAGGGGGATATTTTTTTTCTCGTGACAATTCTTAAGATTTATTATTGAAAATAATAAACAATATATTTTCCTAACAAAATGAGCATGCCTAATTTTTCAGAAAGTTCAATCATTCTACTCTGGAGAATTTCCTTGCAACATCTCACTTGGTAGAAGCGCATCACCTCCTGATAATGTAAATCAAGTTCGACCTGGTGATATTGATATTGTGGGAGCAATAGGAGATTCTATTACGGCTGGAAATGGACTAGCTGCCACTAACCCTGCTCAGGTCAGCACGGAGAATCGGGGCCTGTCCTTTGCTGTAGGTAAGTGATGGGTATGATACTAAGAAGAGAAAAAGTATGATACTCCGCAGGCGCTGGCCGTGAGTATAATTCTGAGCATGACGTCATACGATCCACTCAAATGTAATCATTTGTGCCTCACTATTATCTAGTTTTCACTTTTCGAAATTCTTTAAGGTGGGTACAGATCTGTCGCACTGTAAACATGAGTGTACAGTGTTGTTAATGGAAAATTTACATACAAATTTATTTATCGTATGGCATAAAATCATCACATAATTACAATCACTATCATTACAAGCATATGTCTTAAAACTAAATAAATATATCTACATATTTCAATACAAGACTTTGTCTTAAATTTAGAGGAAAGTAAAATAAAGTTAAACAAAAAAAATAAAAAATAATAATGACTAAAGTAACAAACAAAACTACGGTCGTATCCCTCGGAGTCAAGTTAGTTTAAAGAGCTTACCCGATTTTGCGGATTAATCGCCAAATTGGCTAAGTTAAGTCAATTAAGTAGCTATATGTGCATTATACATATTGTATAGACCACTGACTGATTGGCGCCAAGAATTCAATATAAAATTTCTAAGTTACATTCTGAATTTAATTCTAAATTACATAAAGTCAATTCTAAGTTCCATGAATAATATGGTTCNAAAATTAACAAAGAAATAATACTAAGCTTAGCAATCACATTAATAGGAATCAGGGATATATAATGACTAATAAAAATCAAAGAAAGACGTAAAATAAAAAAAATAATAATAATAGTATTAATAACATTACTGATAATGATTTACATCTAAATATTTACATTTAAGTTATCTAAGTATTGTATTGCACTATCTGTGGTCTCAAGGAAATCTTTAAAACTACCTTTATAACACGTAATTGGACAATCTTTTATAATGTGTTTTATAGTCTGTTTAGGGTGCCCACAGGAGCACTGAGGAGAAGGAATTTTGCCCCATTTAAACATCATATCAGCACATTTTCCATGAAAACTAAGATCAAAGAAAACTAAGATCCTCGGTAGCTCAGTGGTTAAGCGCTCGCCTGGTAAATAGGAGGGCGTGGATTCGATCCCCGACAGAGGCAAGATTTTTTCCTCATTAATTTGAGTATTCGACCACATAAAAATAGAACCCTAATAAGGGTTAGGTAGTAGAAAATGCCTCAGGCATTAACCTCGCCTAGTGGTTGGTTACCTCCCACTTAAGAGTCTATTTTTTTTTTTTAAAAAAAANATCCACTTAAGAGTCTTTTTTTTTTTTTAAAAAAAAAGATTTATTTACGTTCCAAGTTACAGAATACAAAAATGGGATAACAAAATAGTTTATTCCAGCGTAGGTATATGGCACTTGTAGGTAACATTTTGAGTCTAAAAAGACCGCCTTCTTAAGAACTTAAAAGATTGAGGTCTTATTTGCTGTATGACCACAAGGGTGCGAACCCTCGTTATGTTCACTAATTATTAAATAAAAACACAGAGAGAAAGGTAAAACCTGATAAAAAAAAAACAAGTGAAAAATAATGATTGCGAGCTCAAATACTAAGAACAGTACGCATAAACACGTCCAAACAGCGCCACAAAAATCAAAGTATTTGTCAAAAAAACCGACATGAGATGGGTAGAAGAAAATGAACGGCGTGCGCGCCAAGTACAAACATGTGCAAATAAATTACTATCATTTTCATTATTTACCATCATTTATCATTATTACCACCATTTTCATTCTTTACTATCATTTTCATTATTTACCATCATTTATCATTATTACCACCATTTTCATTCTTTACTATCATTTTCATTCCTTAATATAATTTCCATTATTTAACATCATTTTCATCTATACTTATAAAGCGCAAAGCCCAGTTGGTATACTGACTGACTGATAATCAACGTAGCTCCACGATGGCTAAACATAGAGACTTGAAACTTGGCACGCATGTCTCTTTTAGTATGTAGGTGCGTAATAATAAAGGAAAACATTTAAAGTTCAAGTGGGAGCAAGTTACCGCCAAAAATGACGCTATTTAGCGTGTCTTTTTTTCAATTTTTCCCTGGGCAAACTGAAGGAGATAACGAAAAATGACCGAGAATAGACCCCCCCCTTCCCCAAAAAAAAGTATATAAGGACCCCATAAAAAATATTTTTTAAAAAAAATTCCGGTTTCTCCCCGATTTATGGACGGTTTCGATACAAAGGTGTCAAAGTCATATCCTTGAATAAAATATTAAATTTTCGAACTAGGAGTGGTGCTCACTCTGGGGGTCAGTTCCACCAAAAACACATAGTTAAGAAGTATCACAATTTTATAAGAAGGTGTTCCGTAGTGCAAAAAGTAATATCTTTGAGTAAAATATTGAATTTTCTAAATATCTAAAATAGAGAAGATTTAATTTCTAAAATAGGGAAGATTTAAAAACGAAATTGTTGTTGAATTTTGTAACCGTAGCGAAGCACGGGGACACAGCCAGTTCTTTAATATAATTCAGCCACACGTAAATGTAAATATTTGATATGAATCAATTGGCATTTGATAACAAGACACAAACTCTCACACTGGACTTCACATCTGCGACCATCTAGTAATAAATACTAACCCCCCCCCCCNCAACAAAAAAAAAAAATCAAGTCGCTCTTACCGATCTGTAGATAGTTAATAGAGCCTTGTAACAAACAAACATCGTAGGCCTGGTTATAGAATGCTCAATGTCGTGTTTCTCCTTCAATGGACTCTACTAATTTTCTTTTCAGGTGGACAAGGCGACTGGCAAACATTTTTTATTTTACCCAACATCCTGAAAATGTTTAATCCTAAATTATTCGGCTACTCTCTGGGAGACACATATAGTACTCATAGGGGTGCACAGTTTAATGTTGCTGAAATTGGAGCTATGAGTAAAGATTTACCATCAATGGCAAGAGAATTGGTTAAAAGAATCAAAAATGATCCAAGAACGGACTTGAAAAATCATTGGAAGGTAACGAACGATCTTAGAACATGATTCTGCGAGGCTATGAAATTATTTATATTGTACAAAAACAGGTGTCCCCTATGGAACAACACCTAATTGCAAATGGCTGCCTCCAGTTAAGTTGCCAAATTGCCACAAATTAGGCCTTATTTATACTTTTAAATCTTTGAATAACATTTTAATTATAAGTGTTAAAAATATTAACTTTTAAATAAATAAAAACAAAACACTTACCAAAAACACTATTTATAATTATTTATAAAGAAACTAGTTTCGAATCATTCGATTCATCATCAGTCTAGTCGAGTCGAAGGATGGAAGTCAACTTCCATCCTGCTAAGGTTTAATTAAATATATTTAATTAAATATTTTTGCCGATCACACTGTCTGATACTATTTGAAGTCGAAAAACTGTCGAAGGATGGAAGTCAACTTCCATCCTTCGACTCGACTAGACTGATGATGAATCGAATGATTCCAAACTAGTTTCTTTATAAATAATTATAAATAGTGTTTTTGGTAAGTGTTTTGTTCTTATTTATACTTCCTGAATAAGACTAAAGAGTCCAAGAAATGAAAATTATAAAATACACTTGATTTTATGTTCTACAATTTTAATACATATGAATGTCTATTGCGATATCTTGTTTTATGAAAGAAAGATTTTTTTTTTTGCTTAACGTCTCTTTAACATCTATTGGTCATTCGAAACGGGGGTTTTACCCTCCATTCGCTGGAAACTTGCAAATCAGCTATCCACATTGACCTCACCCAGCCTGGGTTGGGCCGGAAAAATAGCCAGCATCACGAGGTCGCGAACCCACGTGGACACCTACATAGTACAACCTCGCTGGACGTTGCTCAACTTCAGTGATCCAACGGGAACTGTTGTATTCAACGTGCCATAGACGGTGGCTAATTTTTTAAGTTTTAAGTTTCGTCGATTGACTTTTTCACTTTAGAGAAATCAGATTGACTTTTTCTCGAAAAAGATTGACTTTCTCTCTAAAGTGAAGAAGTCAATCGACGAAAATTAAAACTTAAAAAAAATCTTTCCTTCATAAAACAAAACAATATATTATTCCATACGCGTATTTCAAATTGTAGAACATTAAATCAATATCATTTTCACTTTTTGTATTTGATAGTACTACCAAGTGTCCTAAAGGTTTTCTTTCTTTGACTAAAGAGTTCCTTTACAGCGGCAGTTTCTTGGATGCCATTATTATGTAGTAAAGTAGCATCCCTCAGATCGCGGCTTCGCCCGGCGATTATTTAAATGATGTATCATGCTATCTCTCTCGCTCCAATGTATTTCTTACGGGGATTGTTTACTTTTTGCGATTTCTACCCCTTAAAATTAAAATTTTGCAAAATCCTTTCTTAGTGTACACTTACATGGTGCAACGAAGGTCCCTGCCAAATTTCAAGTCTGTAGCATTAATAGTTTCGGCTCTACGTTAATCAGTCACTCAGGACATTGCCTTTTATATATAAAGATATCTCAAAAAATTCACAAGGACAAAAAACTCCATGGGTTTCATGAAGGAAATATTTTTTTGAGTTTCAAATTTTCGTAGATGGACTTTTTCACTTTAGAGAAAATCAATTTTTTCTCAAGTAAAAAAGTCAATTTTTTCCTTCATAAACTTCTTTATGAAGAAAAAAAAAATCCATCTTAAAACAAAATATTAAGTTTCAAAAGATATTCCACTCAGAGAATCTTACCACTACAACGGCAGTTTTTACACGTGCATCCTCTTTTGTCAAACAAAAATAAATAATTTAAACAATGTTGAGGAAATCTGATGGTATTTCGTGAATAAAACGTCAAATAGCTTGTGTGGTATTCGGATTTTTGCGCAAATCGGGGAATTCAGATAAACCTACATAAAATAATCCGAAAGCGTTACACTCCGCTCCACTAGTACTTCACAATTTTTTTGACGTGTAACACATACATTTAAATTCGAGTGATCCTATTAAAAACGTTTTTCTGTCCACGATAGAAAAAATGTCACCTTGAATTTTGACATATCGTCTTGTCTTAGGAAATTGTCACGACAAAAAAAAATCGTCCCGTTAAAAAAAAAACGTTTGATGATCCAGTGAAGATATTCCCATCGCACATTTGTCAATCGTCACGACATAATACCAAAATGTGACTTTCTTACTCGTCCTTATGTTTCCAGTGAAGATATTCTCATCGCACATTTGTCAATCGTCACGACATAATACCAAAATGTGACTTTCTTACTCGTCCTTATGTTTCCAGTGAAGATATTCCCATCGCACATTTGTCAATCGTCACGACATAATACCAAAATGTGACTTTTTTTTACTCGACCTTATGTTTCAAAGTCATGCGTGGATATAGCCCTCTTGTTTTGGAGGGCACAATCGCACAATATACACAATAGAAAATTTGGTGGGGGGAGGGGGAGAGACTCGTAACCAAAGACAGGGGGTCGAGTCCTGGGCAGTACTTTTTAATGCAATGTTTATCGAGATACGATTACTAATTAGTTAAAACCTGTAGAGCCTACCGCAAATACCTTTCATAAGGGTGATAAACAATTTTACAAGCGTGATGACGAAAAAAAGTGCCATGACGGATCACAGAATTGTTGACGATTTTTTATTTACGTATTTCTATTTAGTCTCAGGATTGGGAATTATTTAGGGGGCCGTGATTAGGTGTAATAAAATTTACGTGATTAGGTGTAATAAAATTTGAGAAAAACCGCCCGCTTAAAAAAACTGGGGGGGCACGTGCCACACCGGGCCCTCCTCTATATCCGCGCATATTCAAAGTTCGAATTGTTTTAGTGTCCCTTGCAAACAAGTCTACACCACCACATAGAGATCTTAGACTCATTATTTCATTTTTTTTTTCTCATTCACATTTCAGCTCATTACTATAATGATCGGCGCGAATGATTTTTGCGTCGATTTCTGTTATTCAGAAATCGATAAAGTTTTGGAAAGACATCGGGAAGATTTGGACATAGCTTTAAGTTTTATTAAACAAGAATTGCCAAGAACCATTGTCAATATGGTACTCGCACCAAGTAAGTGAAAAAAAAAGGTTCAGTGGTTAGTGATTGTTACACCAAAATTACATGCACAAGGTGCAAAAACAAGGTTCATTGGATAGTACGTCAATTCGGCGTAAATATTTTCCCTGCTGGTTATGAGGTATTTTTTTTTTTTTCAAAATTCGCCAATTTTAAATTTGTCAGGTTCGGGTAAATCACCCAAAAAATTAGTCAGGCGAGGTATTTTTGGAAACAGCTTACAG
Organism: Pachypsylla venusta; assembly: GCA_012654025.1. Classification (NCBI taxonomy): domain Eukaryota; kingdom Metazoa; phylum Arthropoda; class Insecta; order Hemiptera; family Aphalaridae; genus Pachypsylla; species Pachypsylla venusta. The sequence goes on along the minus strand of CM022881.1, from coordinate 28,837,168 downwards.
AGTACGTCATTTTGGCGCAAAAATTTTCCCTGCTGCTTTATGATGTTATTTTTTCAAAAATTTCAAACTTTTCAGTCAGGTTCGGGTAAATCACCCAAAAAATTTGTCAGCCGAGGTATTTTTGGAAACAGCTCACGGAGTACGTCATTTTGACGCAAAAATTATCCCTGCTGCTTATGAGGTAATTTTTTCCAAAATTTTCGACTAAAGTCACCCAAAAAACTTGCCAGACAAAGGCATTCATGCACCTACACAGTGAGCTCTTCTGTATCCACTATGAAATCCTTCTGCTGCTTATGAGGTAGAACAAGCCAGGCTAGCTCCCGGACTATTACACTAAAATTACATGAACAGAGTGCCGCCAGCCGCTCCGCCCTCTGGAAACATGTAGAAAAGACTGGAGTTTCGCTTTGGAGGAATAAAAAAAAAATTAATTTCACCCTCTTTTTTTCAAAGGAAATTAATTCGAACTAGCCAGTGTCTATGGCACGTTGAATACACCAGTTCCCGTTAGATCACTAAAGTTAAGCAACGTCCAAGCAAGGTTGTGCAATGTGGGTGTCCGCGTGAGTTCACGCCCTCGTGATGATACTAGCTTTTTTTCCGGCCCAACCCAGGCTGGGTGAGATTAATGAAGGTAGCGGATTTGCAAGTTTCCAGCGAATGGTGGGTAAAACCAACCCCATCTTGAATTACCAACAGATGTTCAAGAGACGTTAAGCCCAAAAACAGTGCATTTTTGATCAAACTATATGGAATCTAGTTGTATCCCCACAATTTTCCTATAAACATCTGGTTCACGATAGTACTATCCGGTTTTGATGAAACTTGGTGTGAAAAATTATTCACATGACCAACCGCGTACGAGGGAGGCGTCATAGTGAGATGTGGATGTATTCTTTGCAATAAACTAGGTGTGTCCGTGGACAAAAACGGGCGGAGCCATCCGTTTGCAGTTTGTAGGGAGTATAAGGCTACGCTTCGCTCTGCCCAAAAAACATATGTAACTTGTTTCAGATTTGCGAGCTTTGACATCCGGGAAGTATCCCTTGGAGTGTGATTTCTATCATAACTTGTTATGTCCCTGTCTGTATTCTTTACAATACCAAAACATATGTAACTTGCTTCAGATTTGCGAGCTTTGACATCCGGGAAGTATCCCTTGGAGTGTGATTTCTATCATAACTTGTTATGTCCCTGTCTGTATTCTTTACAATACCAAAACATATGTAACAATGTAACTTGCTTCAGATTTGCGAGCTTTGACATCCGGGAAGTATCCCTTGGAGTGTGATTTCTATCATAACTTGTTATGCCCCTGTCTGTATTCTTTATAATACCAAAACATATGTAACTTGCTTCAGATTTGCGAGCTTTGACATCCGGGAAGTATCCCTTGGAGTGTGATTTCTATCATAACTTGTTATGCCCCTGTCTGTATTCTTCACAATACCAAAACATGTGTAACTTGTTTCAGATTTGCGAGCTTTGACATCCGGGAAGTATCCCTTGGAGTGTGATTTCTATCATAACTTGTTATGCCCCTGTCTGTATACTTTACAATACTAAAACATATGTAACTTGTTTCAGATTTGCGAGCTTTGACATCCGGGAAGTATCCCTTGGAGTGTGATTTCTATCATAACTTGTTATGCCCCTGTCTGTATTCTTTACAATACCAAAACATATGTAACTTGTTTCAGATTTGCGAGCTATGACATCCGGGAAGTATCCCTTGGAGTGTGATTTCTATCATAACTTGTTATGCCCCTGTCTGTATTCTTTACAATACCAAAACATGTGTAACTTGTTTCAGATTTGCGAGCTTTGACATCCGGAAAGTATCCCTTGGAGTGTGATTTCTATCATAACTTGTTATGTCCCTGTCTTTATTCTATCCAACTCAAGAATCAGCAGAAACTGTACGAGAGTCTAATGGACAAATGGCAGCACGTGGAACATGAAATTGTAAGTAGGTATTATAAAATGGCAATGAGAGGAGAAATTAAAGAGTCGATTCCAAAGGTTCACTACTCAATAGGTGCGGAATCTATTTTGGTCGATTAAAACTTAATTTAAATAAATTTAACAGGAAATTAGCAGTCAGTTGGATGATGAGAACATTTTTTGTAGACAAATGTATGTAGAATGATCCACTAAATGATTTACCTTTCTTGGGTACCCTGAAAAATAGCATCAGACTATTTTCATATTTAAAACAAACCTGAAGTTTTAGACTTTGTGAAAAACCTGCCAAATGGCCCAATCCATTTGGCAGGTTTTTATCAGATTTCCTAAGGATTCCATTTGGGGCATGGATAGGGTGAATTTTTTTCGCAGTAATTTGGGACGCTATTTGGCGTCCCGCTTACCTTTGTACTTTCTCTTCCAATAGAAGATAAAGTATTGTAATCGTGCAGAAATTTTTTACATTTTTTGGCCTAGAAAATCGTCTGACGGGAACTCAAAACCCGAAATAAAGATCAAATATGTCATTTCCCATTGCTTTTAGGACATATTTGCACTATTTTTGGTATTTTTTTAAGTTTGGAAAACTTTGAAACCACGGGGTCCGAAAAAGTCGATATGTCCGACGTATGTACGGAATCGTGTGAAGAGCTTTACATAACCAATTTTGATGAAATTTTAATCTGGTAATCATAGCAATATTTTACCTAAAGACATTGGTCCTTGGAGCCTTCACCAAGGACCCCGTTTAAAGTCCCTTGCAGCGTCAAAAAAGAATAAATGTAAGTCCTCTAATTTTGATCAAATTTGGTATTTATAGAAATTTTGGTTTGGGGGCTCCGGCATGGGCCCACTAATGTAAAAATAAACAGTTACATCCCTACTAATTGCTAGTGAGAAAGCCATGAGGAGCATGCCAGTGTCATGTCGGGAGATGAGACATTACTCATTAGAAAATAAATGAATGTTCTGCCTAAATCGGGACATCTGGTCACTGGTCACCCTAGACATTACTCATCAGAAAATAAATTAATGTTCCGCCACCCTAGACATTACTCATCATAAAATAAATGAATGTTCCGCCCAAATCGGAACATCTCGTCACCCTAGACATTACTCACCATAAAATGAATGAATGTTCCGACCAAATCGGAACATCTGGTCACCCTAGACATTACTCACCATAAAATAAATGAATGTTCCGACTAAATCGGAACATCTGGTCACCCTAGTCATTACTCACCATAAAATAAATGAATGTTCCGCCCAAATCGGAACATCTGGTCACCCTAGTCATTACTCACCATAAAATAAATGAATGTTCCGCCCAAATCGGAACATCTGGCCACCTTAGACCCTAGACATTACTCACCATAAAATAAATTAATGTTCCGCCCAAATCGGAACATCTCGTCACCCTAGACATTACTCACCATAAAATAAATTAATGTTCCGACCAAATCGGAACATCTGGTCACCCTAGACATTACTCATCATAAACTGATACCGCTGTTCCTACACTCGACAATTCAGTCTCCTCGAAAGTATCTCACTTGCATGATCGTTCCTCCATGATTGATTCGATTAGGTCCGGGTTCAGTCCGTATCCATTTCAGATATATTTATCTCACGAAGACATTCCAAGCTTGTTGTTTAAGAGTCTGAAAAAAATGAAAAAGAAGGCGTGTTTTAAAGTTGTTTAAATACATATCGGTTACTGAAAAAACCTCAAAGGTACGTTTCCCTAGAAGCGTCCTCCGCGTCGTCTACAAGCTCTATACGCTGGTATGACTAGCCAGGGCCATAGACAGGAAAATTAACCTAGGGGAAAAAAACTTATTGACCTTGAACAATATATTCACCAAAAAGTTAATTACATTTCACATGAATGGGCCGAATCCATGTTGTTGTTGTTAACGTTTGCGTCTACGTCTTGGTCACATCACTTCAAGGTTAAGGAATACAGCCACTTCCACGGGATTCGTCCAGAGGGATGTTGGGTCTAGATTTGTAGAATTTGGAATCGCTGGACATTCAAATAAGTGGTGTACGTCGTGAGTCTCCGCTTGGCANATTTTCTAAATAGGAGCCGTGTTCACTCTGGGGGGTCAGTTCCACCAAAAATCTAAAATTGAGTTGTTGAATTTTGTAACCGTAGCGAAGCACGGGAAAACAGCTAGTTTGTTATATACACCACCAATTATAAACATTAGTAGCAAACAATAGTCTATATAGAGCTACAGTATCATACCTTTGGCTACCATCGGACACGATTATACTAGGATTGATTGAGGAATCAACATTGTACACATCCTATCCATTTCTATAACACATCTTAGTTTTATAACGTCCTACGTGCTTCAACTGAAACAAAAGAATAAATATTTTTGAAACCCCTTGAATAATCTGGGCCCATGAGGAAAAATCCTCTTGCCCCTGTCGTCAGGCCTGTGTGTAGTGACTGTAGCGTCTAACGCGTGTAAGAAATTCATTCCAAAAATTTGAGGCAACGTCATGTCCAATGGTAGCCAGATGTATGAAACTGTAGCTCCAAACGAGTTGTTGTCTACTGCTATTGTTTTAATTTTGTTGGGGGCTGATCATTGATAAATGTATTTATTTTCAGTCCAAATCAGTAAAATTTAGAGCTCAGGACTTTGCAGTAGTTCCACAGTTTTTCACAACGCAATTGATTTTGCCAAAGATATCAAATTCAAGTAGAAAAGTGGACATGAGGTTCATGGCCCCAGATTGTTTTCATTTGAGTCAACGCGCTCACAGCTATGGTAAGGTCTATTTAATATCACATGTCTATTTAATATCACATGTGAAGTTCGCCTGGTATCAGTATCACACTGGCATTGCACTCGGAGAATACAGGTTCAATTCCCAGAGGGATCGCAATTTTTTTTGACTTAGTGCTTGTGATTTTGGGGTGCACTTTAAAGTTTAATGTGAGTAGCGAAAAGTGGTGTTAACAGAGTAAAAAGAAGAATGGTTTGGAAGAATTAGCAGGTTGGTGAGCTTTCAGCACTTGACACGGTTAGCTAGAGCAGTATCAATATTATATATACTAATTATATATACTTCTAGTTCTTTTGTACTATTTTTCAGGTATTGTAATGTGTCAACAACCACCATTTGTTGTACACAATAAAATAATAATAACATTTAAAAAAATACTGCCCTAACTAACTATGCTTTTCAACAAAAACATAATTTTAATTATAAGAAAATAAAAATGTTCGGTAATCAACAAAAACTTTCCATATTGATAAAAACTCTTCCTCGGTGAATTTTCAGTGCGAAGTAGGTAACAAACACCTTAACTGAATCCACATCGTTCCATCATAGCTCTGGTCTGATGTTGACAGTTTGTACTGTCCGATTTTGGAGAAGAAATTAGAAATTTGGCCGTAACTCGAAAACAGTTTGACATATTATAGTTCTGATAATTTTCCTGGGGTCGTAGATCATGATTTGGGGGAGGGGTCATTCCCATCAATTTTTCGCTATCTGCTACCGTTTGGGCTGTGGTATTGTAACAGATACACACAAATTTCTGATTTATATATTAAGATTTAATTAATTGAACTCTGAACCGATATTGTCATTTTTTATATCTTACGATTGTTTAAATAATTTTAATTAATGATATTTTAATTATTTCAGCTGCCAACGCTTTGTGGAATAATATGTTGGAACCCATCACTAACAAATCTACGAACTGGTTACCCACTTATCAGAGAATACTATGTCCTACCCAAGAAAGTCCGTACATTTATACTTGGGATAATAGTTGATGTAGAATTGGGGCTCACACAGCCTCGTAACGATAATGAGTAGCTATGGAGATAAATGCACATAGCGACCCGATACAAGTGCAGGTAAATTTGAAGAATTCGAAGTAATTGGATACTGATATGTACTCGTATTGAGAAAATGCTACAGTGAACACCAATGTTGTCACATAATAACACAACTAAACACCATTTTTTTTAGAATAAGCAACTACAAATAGCCAGTTCCCCTGTGTCAATCTAGATACTAGGATTACGGCTTGAATTTTTGACGAGTTCACAATTAAGGTGTAAAAAAATGATTGCACAAAATTGATAAGGGTAGTCCTCAGATGGTTGGTTCTATGTTCCAGAGCAACCCAAGTACTCAAAATTGTTTGGCCAAGCTGTCGTAAATTGTATATATTATCAACAGTCCCAATTGCCCTAAGAAGTTTCCAATCCACTTAAACGTGGCGAAACTTGCGCAAGGTTAATGCAGCAGTCTACAGAGATTAACAAACTGTATTTATCAGAGATTAGTCGAGGTATGGCCGTATAAACGGAACCTTACAATACTAATAAAATAACATTTAAACTCCTATAAAAAAATCTGAGGTAATTATGCATTTTAGGGTAACTTTTCAAAAATGGATTTTTTAAAACTCGCTTTTCTATTGGCCTTTATGGGTCCATTTTGGACTGTTGTACATACGCAATAGAGGCATGGCCGTAAAAACGTTTCATAACCTCTCTAATTGGGTTAAAATTGGCTTAAAAAATTAAAAGGTAGCCGTAACAAACCTTCCCGGCACCAAATTCGAATAAGCTGCATGTTTATGTTTATTTATAAAAGTTATATATTTTGGGGTAATTATGCAGAAAATGACAATGGTAAATAGAGTGAAAATTCCTTCTTTATAGCAAAGTAGAACACCAATAAGTTTAAATAAAACTGTTTTTAACCAGTGCAACCGATTTTTATTTCCTCTGGGACATAGGCACACTAGGCGGGTTGGAACAGGAAACATTCATGAGCAAATTTGGTTTCCGCAAATTAAAAACCGTTTTACTTAAGCTTCTTTGTATTCTAATTTACTATAAAGAAGGAATTTCGCGTTTAAACAATAGAATTTTCCAATTACACTTCGAAAATGCACTTCATTGATATCGGACACTGATACGTAATTTCGCTTTTGGTAAAACTTCCGAATCGCGGCTTTTTCGAGAAATTAACTTTTTTTTTTTTTTTTTTGAAAATGGCTTGAAATGGCCTATTTTCAAGAAACTTTAACGAATTTTTCGGGCGCGAAGTGTTTTGCGTTGTAGAAAAAAAAGTTTTACCCACTATGTAAAACTTTTATGGACCCATAAATCGAGGCATGGCTGATCAAAACGTTTCCTAACCTCTCTGGGAGGGACGTTCATCTTAAC
>CM022881.1:28815312-28825789 GCA_012654025.1 Pachypsylla venusta | reverse complement strand
TTTAGTCAATTGATAACTAGCACAGAAGCTCTGATGAATTGATGATGTGTTCAGGAGAACATGAAACTAGTTAGCTCAATTTAACATCTAATTAATTTTTAGTCAAGTGAAGATATAGTATTTTTAACCTTCAATATGGTTTTACTTAACATATAGTATCCCAATATAACGAATTCATTTTTTGTTTCAACTGGTATTTCTCTTTAAGATTTATGATAGGTACGTAAAAATTTCGTAAAATATCTCTGTAAAAAGAACTTTATCAGCGGTAGCTAGTTTGAAAGTTACGAGGTAAGGTAAGGTATGCCTCACTCAGGAAAAAAAATATGGTTTAACTTAGAAGAGGAAAGTTATATTTATTTCCAAGCTTGACTGACACTGAGTATAGTGAGAAAATTACAAAAGTTCTCTTTGTTAGAACGCAAGTAAAAAATTATAGGAAATGTTTTGTTTTAATTTAGTTATACGATTTCAATAAAGAAATAAAATTTTAATTAGGCGGAGCAAAGCGTAGCCCTATACTCCCTACAAACTGCAAAATTTTGTTACCCTACTCCTCCGAAACTACTCAACCGATTTTTACCAAATTTTTTTCTTCATATTCTGCATGTACCCAAGGGTGCATATATCTATTTTCCGAACGATATCTTGAACCGTTTCCGATTTTTCGGTCGATTATTTTGCGTTTTAAATAGGACCTACTACTCAACGGCACGATGCAATCAAGAAAGGTGTGGTATTCTCAAAAAATCTTGTTGTAACGGAATAATGGAGCAATATGCTAAAATTTATGTGGTGCGCGAAAATTCGAAGTGAAACGGAATGCTCCGCCCGTTTTAGTCCACGGACACACCTAGTTTATTGAAAGTAGTTCAGGACCTGTCTGTTTCCATGGATGTGGCAATTAGTTTTCCCACATTTCAAAAAATCGTGGGAGGGGAAGTGATAGTGGGAGGAGCGAGGGGTTTGTGATATTCAACACGAAATGACATCTAGTTTTTAGTTGTCGCAATGGTTTGGTCACGTAAGCATCGTACGTGTTGTCGAGGTGTTTTTTTTAAAAAAAGTGAATCCATTATAGCCACTCAGGGCGTTCCGCACAAGGTATGGTTTGCAATCCACAGATCCAGTTCCTGGTCGAAAAACAATTTTGAGTTGGGTTCACAACTTCAGGACCACATCATCAGCTCTAGGTTTGAAACGGAAAAGCTCCTTCAAATGGAAGAGGACCCCTGAAAACATAGTCAGAGTGAGGGAATCCATTGCGCAGTCCCCAAGGCGCTCTGCACGGAAACATGCGGCTGCTCTTCGAATTTTGGACAGAAAGACGAATTTTACACTGCGACCTCAAGTTACACTCGTACAAGATTGTTATGGTCCATGAATTGTCCCCAGCTGACTGGGGCAGACGACGGGATTGTTGCAAAGCGATTCTTGAGGAAGTGTCAGCCACTGCAGTTTTATGGACGAGCGACGAAGCACATTTCCACCTGTCGGGAAGCGGTAATAGACAAAACTGCCGCTACTGGGCACCTCGAGAGCTCATCGGAGACCACTTCACAGCCCAAAGGTTACGGTTTGGTGCGTCGTGTCCGCCATTGGGATCATAGACTCTTACTTTTTTGAGGAAGGTGGCGTTACTGTTACCGTGACGTCCCAAAGATACTGCAGCAGGTTAGAGGAATTTTTGCGTCCAAAGCTTGAGGAATACGGGGAAGAGCACAACATAGAGGACTTCTGGTTCCAGCAAGATGGGGCTACGGCCCATACAGCCAATCGTTTTCGTGAGTTTCTTCAGGATATGTTCCCCGGTCAAGTGATCTCCTTACGGCATGACATTTCGCGGGCCCCTCGCTCCCCGGATTTGAGTCCCTGTGACTTCTTCCCGTGGGGTTACCTGAAGACTGAGGTCTTCAAACATGGTAGTCTTCAGGTAACCCCACGGGAAGAAGTCACAGGGACTCAAATCCGGGGAGCTAGGAACATTGAAGAGTTAAAGGAGGCAATTTTGGAAGAAATCATCCAAATTGATGGTGGTATTCTGACGAGAGCCATGGAAAACTTCCAGGAAAGACTCCAAATGTGTATCTCTTACCAAGGCCGTCATTTGGACGACATTGTTTACAAAACATAGATGAAAAAAAAAAAAAAAAAAAGAAAAAAAAAAAAAAAAAAAAAAAAACTAGACTACACAAGCTTCCAGAATACAAAATAATTTTTCAAATATCTCATTTCGTTTTTATTTGCCAGCTCTTTCAAATGTGGAAATACTAATTGCCGCACCCTGTACATTGAAGAGAATACAAAGTAGTACAAATGTGTTTGTGACAGAAGGGAAGATATGCGAAAATTATTGGGAAACCTCAACAAAATTAGGTATCAAACCATCTCTAAATCCTCATTTCTACCACAGTCGTCAAAATTATTATTATTTAAGTGTATATTAAACATCCTATTGATAACTTTTAAAAACACTACCCTTATTCATGATGAGGATTTGCTTACTTTTCACTTCCGACCTGTGTTTTGTTTACTTCGTGAAAATGTCCTCGAAGTAGACGAAACTCGAGTCGGAAGTGAAAAGTTAAGTGTATCCTCGTCAAAATTATATTGCAAAAATTTAAATCAGAGCAAAAAAATCTCCTGTTTACCACTTTGCGTGATGAGCTATGAATAGATTCATAATAAGAGTAAACATATTTTCGTCTTATTTTGATCTCAAGAGTTTACATCCGTTTAGAAACACCCGGTATCGTTTTACCTATCATCCCTAGAGAGATTTCTGATTTTACATCCGTTTAGAAACACCCTGTATCGTTTTACCTATCTTTTGAATGAATAATTTTGTCAAGGCAAGATTATTATAGGTAGAGGTTGTTATTTGATGACAATTTTTCCACGCTGAATCTTGAAGCAATCAAAACAGTCACCCATTACACAAATAACATTGATTCATACTAAAACACAAAGAAACTTGTAATTTGAACTACAGTTGACTTTTGGAATGAAGGAAATCAATTGGAAACAATTTAATATGTATATTTAACGGGTCGAGCCCTTTTTACAAACAATAGAGTACATGTCAAGAATAAGCAAGAAATATAAAATCTTCTCTATATCTATAAAATCTCGTGGCACGGTGTTTGTTACCATACTCCTGCAAAACGGCTTAACCAATTTTAATGAAATTTTGCATGTACATTCGGTAGGTCTGCGAATAGGTTTTTATCTATAATTTAATAAAACTGAACACCAAGTTTGTTGGATAGGACGTGTTGGGAGTAGTATTGGGTTAGGTTCCNAAAAAAAAAAAAAAAAAAAAAAAAAAAAAAAAATGTGTGTTGAAGTACTCAGCAGGCTTCAAGACGCATTTCAATTTTTTTTTGGATCCTAACTCTCATCTTCTCGAAACAAAGTTCGGGTACTCAGCTAGTCTAATATATAAATTTCTCGTGTCACACGGTGTTTGTTACCATACTCCTGCAAAACGGCTTACCCGATTTTAATGAAATTTTGTATGTACATTCGGTAGGTCTGCGAATAGGTTTTTATCTATAATTTAATAGAATTGAACACCAAGTTTGTGGGGTAGGACGTGTTGAGATTAGTATTGGGTTAGGTTCCAAAAAAAATATATATATATATAAAATGCGTCAGACCCAGCCTAAACTCAGCAGACTTCAACACGCATTTTATTTTTTTTGGAACCTAACCCAATACTACTCCCAACACGTCCTGCCAAGCTTAACCACCCGTCACTACCCCCCATGCTCTACATAGGTGAACAAACGTATAGGTAATATGTAATCTATGTGTGGTATGTTCTGATTGCGATTAAACGGTTGTACAGTTTATTTGAACGGATGTACCGGTTGTGTGTTTGTACTACTCTCCATTTCCTCTCATCTTCTCGAAACGAAGTTCGGGTACTCGGCTAGTTAATATAGAAAAAAAGACTAGAGTACAATTTGTTGACAAAGTTGGGGGGGAATAGTAATGATTTTAAAAAAAACACTTTGCAAGTCAAAATGTAATTACTTTTGGTGAAATAAAGAATAATGAAAAATATATACAAAAACAAAAAAAGATGACTAGAAAATTGAAGTAATTGACTAAGAGGAAAAAAATATCACTTTGCAAGTCAAAGGATCTAATTGAACCTAAAATCAGTGTCACTATTAGCAGCTCTCCTCGTTCTGTTGAGAGGGATATAGAACATATAATTGGTACCGTCTGAAGTCATGTAGAACTTGCTGCTCCGCTTTAGTCTCCTGTGACAGTCAGAGTTGAACACACCGAGCAACTTTGTGCACATAACGCCACCTATAATCAACTTCCCATAAAATCTAGCATCAGCTTGGAGATTTATGTCCAAAATAACGCATTTTAGCGGTACAATTACGAAGTCAACGGTAAGGGGTATAAAAAAAAAACACATGGAATACCCATGAAAAACCTCGTGATAAAATAAATTATGAATGATAGTGTTTGTCAGCAGTAAAACTATACAATACATCAGTTGAATCAGAACGATTGTCAGCAGTGAAACTATACAATACATCAAGTTGAATCAGAATGATTGTCAGCAGTGAAACTATACAATATATCAGTTGAATCACAATGATTGTCAGTAGTGAAACTATACAATACATCAGTTGAATCAGAATGATTGTCAGCAGTGAAACTATACAATACATCAGTTGAATCAGAATGATTGTCAGCAGTGAAACTATACAATACATCAGTTGAATCAGAATGATTGTCAGCAGTGAAACTATACAATACATCAGTTGAATCAGAATGATTGTCAGCAGTGAAACTATACAATACATCAGTTGAATCAGAATGATTGTCAGCAGTGAAACTATACAATACATCAGTTGAATCAGAATGATTGTCAGCAGTGAAACTATACAATACATCAGTTGAATCNTCGCTGGAAACTTGCAAACCAGCTACCCACATTGACCTCACCCATTCTGGATTGGGCCGGAAAAATGAGCCAACGATACGTGATGTTCCCAAGCGGTCACCCATTCAAATACTGACCACGCCCGACGTTGCTTAACTAACCTGACGTTGCTTTACTTCAATGATCTGACGGGAACTGGTGTATTCAACGTAGTATGATCGTCGGCTTTTGGCAAGTTTTATTTGTATAACATTGAAAGAATAACATAAAATAAAAACTTACCTTGAAAGAAATGTTAAAAAGACGTTGCAGAAAAAAAGGCCGCGGAAATTCACAAGATGGACACCAAACGATTCCTCAAAATGCAGCAAAAGTGGAAAAAGATTTCGAAAGAACTAATAATTTTGAACAATTAAAACTTTTAATAACTATTCTGAAACTTTTTATTTATGATCAACTGTGATTTTAATCAACTAATTATTAATTAATGCCAATGATTTTTATTACAACACTTAATTAATTAACCGAAAAATTGAGGGACGCGCTATTTTTTTTTTAACACACAAACATTTAATTGGGAAAAGAAATAATAAAATTAAAGCGAAATAATTAAAACTATAGAATTAGAATAAGATACACAAAGAAAATTAAAGCTAGAATAAACAAGTAATTAAATTAATTGTATTTAATTACAATAATTATTGAAATAGAAAAACGAAAAACTCACGAATGAATTATATTTTTAATTTTTTTTTTGAAAAAAAATTCTGTTCGGAAATAGCCACGTTATCCTTACTTGAAAGTACGAACACTTCCAAGTTAAAAAGTTCGAACAGAACTAATTTGAAAACTGAAGGAGTAAAGTGAAGAGGTAAAATGAGAGATGAAGAATGTACTGGGCAGTTCAGTGAGTGAACGGAGTTTGCATGGTGAACTGTTCTACATAGTTCTTTTCAATTTTGTTTAAATTAGCTTTGATGTTCTCATAATTGTGAACGTTAGTGAACTACACTTTTGACTCCCATATACATCCCGAAATGCACTTGTATGTATGTATATATGTATGTATGTCAGGCCCACCGTGCTGAAGTGGTGACCAGCCAATCAGCGGATACGCTTACCTGCAACTTTTGTGGATTTGAATGCCGCTCTAAGGCCGGACTCACCAGCCATGTACGAGCAAAGCACGGAGAACAAGCAACAACTGCGCTAAGACCTCAAAAACTTATATCGACCACACAAACCTCTGAAATGCGTCCTGTAATACAGAGCTCCGGAACTTCAAACGAACTAACCTGCTCAATTTGTGGAAGACAATGTCACAACAAAGCCGGACTCAAAAGTCACCAAAGGAGCATAGCTTGCAGACAAATGGAGAGTCAAGGAAACGTCGGACCGACGGACACCTAACATCATGTATGTATATGTGTATGTATATGTCTCGTATGTATGTTACGCGATATAAGCCACAATTTTCATCGGATTTTGACGAAATTTGGTATACATGTTTAGGGTATGAGGGAAATTTACTGTATACTTTTTGGGGGTCCTGGACCCCCCCTGGGGCCCCAGGGGGCCCAATATTTTGTTTTTTGAAAATTATTTTTATCTTTTTAGCGGTTCGTTGTAGAATTGTAAAATTTGATATGTGATAGCCTGTGTTGGGGGCTTTTCGATTTTAAACATTGTGGGGGCAATCACCCCCCTTGGGGGGAGGGCTCCCAATATTTTGTTTTGTGAAAATTATTTTTATCTTTAGCAGTTTGTTGCAGAATTGTAAAATTTGATATGTGATAGCCTGTGTTGGGGGCTTTACCCGCGGGAGGGGGGCCCTCAATATTTTGTTTTTTGGAAATGATTTTTATCTTTTTAGTGGTTTTTTATGGAAACCCAAATTTTGATATGTGATGGCTGGTGTTAAGGGCTTTTCGTTTTTTTTTTTATATTTGATTAAGATATTTTTCTGTAAATGACTACAACACTAACGTGAACGCCTGATCATATTGATCCACTAGTTAGATTGAAATTATAATATCTACTACTACCTAAGGCGTTTTTTGGTTTAGAGATTTGAAATATTTTTATGTTGTTGTTAGAGAGTTACACACTGAGCCTACTATCACTTCACGATTTTTTCATGGTAGGTAACATTTTTTTTTCGTGTGGCGCATTCTGCATACATTAAAATTAGATTGTTCCCATTACTGTCCACGATAAAAAAAAANTTAAAAAAAAAAAAAAAAAAAAAAAAAAAAAGGTTTTTGACATAGCGTCTTGTTGTGAACTCCACTTTTGACTCCCATATACACTCCGAAATGCTCTTGTATATGTGTACATGTATACATTTTTATTTTTTAAATTTTCAATTTTATTTTTATTTTTACAATCATAAATTCAAAGGTACTTTCCCTAAGCTGATTATAGCTTCTAAGAAAAGCTATTTACAATTTGTTATATCTATAAAATAGGAGAAATATAATCTATTTCACAATCAAAAAATTATAAATATGAACATATCAAAAGAAGAACATAAGGAAATATCAATAGATGTTGAGTTTCAGATGGTAAGCTCATGTACATTAGGTAGTCCCCCTGCACTCCCCCCCCCAAATTTTTTGTGGAACTGAATATTTTATATGTTGTATATTGTGAGATACATCCTTTAATTTGATAAGCAGTTTGTCGACATGTTTATTAAATTTATATTTCGAATCAATAATTAGTCCGTGATTCCTTTCCTCCTCGGTAAAATCCAACTGACGACAGTCACGTGTGACATTTTATTCTATTATAATTTGATGGCAATTTTTTGTGTGGGCTTTTTATAATCATAAGTTTAGTTTTTTCAAAGTTCATAAAAATTTCATTGTTTTATAGCCACTTTTGTATTAAAATTAGATCTTCCTGTAGTTTGATAAGAGCTACATTTATGTCTTTGTCCATTGAAACAATTGCGAGATCGTCAGCAAATTGAAATAGATGACAACTTGTATTTTAAAACTTGTACCAAATCATACCTAACTATTTGTTTATCACTAAGAAAATCTCCTATTTTTCTCCTATTGGGCTATTCAGAATAAAACATAATTTATGGTCTGCCTGCCACAGCTCAGGGTGCTCCGCATACAAAAATTACAAAAGGCACTTTTCATTTTCCCACTCCATCAGTCAAATACTAAAAAGCAACAACACCACAGACAAAATAGGAGACGTGTATGCTTCAACAGCTAGGAGAGAACTAGATTCATAGAACACCATTCGACGAATCCCGGGGGTGTTTACACAGAGCGAGCGACGAACGAGCGTCCCTTTGATGATTCGGCGGAAAACCGAAAATCGCGTGGATCAGGCTCGAGCAAGAACGAGCATTCGCTTCGAAGGTAACCGTTAAATTTCCCGCTCAAAAATAAGGGGGGTTTGTAAACTTTAAAATGACTTACCCCGTATGGCATTTAATTTGATCTGTATAACATATTGCATACTTTATTATAAATACGAGGCGCATATAAGTTTTTCCTATTTTAGATCTCGAATTAGAGATCATGAGATTATAAATCTATTTATTAACCCTAGGATTGCCAAGCTCTATTCAATTACGTGCATTGCCAAGGGGGGGGGNACTTTGAAGAGTTGGGGGCCCCGTCAAAATGATATGTTTTTTCAATTGTCAACCCAGGAATGTCGAAATATCTAGTGTAAGTTGTTAAAGCGTGGAGCCCGTAGCACGTGCTACAAGTGCTAATATTGTTAATCCGGCGCTGTTTGTTCTGATAAACTTGTGACTGAACCCCAATAGGAAGAAGTGACAAGGTGTTAA
Source organism: Pachypsylla venusta (assembly GCA_012654025.1). NCBI lineage: Eukaryota > Metazoa > Arthropoda > Insecta > Hemiptera > Aphalaridae > Pachypsylla > Pachypsylla venusta. Next base: position 28,817,060 of record CM022881.1, on the reverse strand, counting down.
GTCGCATGATCGAGGTGGGTAGGTTTGGTCTCCTCGCCGCTCGCAGCAAGAGTATCCGGTTTGGGAATTTCTCATATCTGTACTGTATATCCACGTCTTCACTTCGCTAACACTAACCTAGAACAGAACAAAAACGCATTCAAACGTAACCTCAACAATTTAAGCCAACAAAAAATATAAATACGTAATGATGCCTAAGAAATTTTTTAAAAAAACTCTGTCAATGTGACACATCGGTTTATTATTTTTCTGGCAAAAAATAATAATTTTTTTTGGGGGGGAGGTAGAAAATTGAGGGGGGGTTCTCGTGACGATTCCAAATCTTGGGCGCAATTAGACCCTAAATTTTACATACCTACCAAATTTGAAGTCTTTGGCTCTTACCATTCTCTTTTTAGACAGGTATATAATGAAAACAGCTAAAAAGCGGCAAAAATTGCCAAGGGTGTATTCGATTGCACCCAAAAGTTTCGGGGCACAATTAGAGNAGTCACATTTGTTAACAATTTATTATTATAGATCTTCATACGAGGTCTTCTCGTAAGATATACGAGTATTTATACAATAATTTAAACTTTATTTCGCACAGGTACACAGCAGTCAGTGTTCTTGAAATGGATTTTGATCGGATAGATATAAATCAGTGTCCGGCGGGAGAAGGGAACAGTGGACCGAATCGTTTTGCAAATACGGCAAGGTGTAAAAAGGATTCGACAGAGGTAAACTTTAGCATAAGTGAAATTCTGTGGTAGTTCATCTTTTTTTTTTTTTTTAATTTGGCTTAACGTCTCTTCAAAATCTATTGGTCATTCAAGACGGGGGTTTTCACCCTCCATTCGCTGGAAACTTGCAAACCAACTACCCACGTTGACCTCACCCAGCCTGAGTTAAAAAATAGCCAGCATCACAGAATCGCGAACCCACATGTGGACACCCACATAGAACAACCTCGATGAACGTTGCTTAACTTTAGCGATCGAACGGGAACTGTTGTATAAGTTGTATTCAACGGTGCAATAGAAGCTGGCTAACGCTTATATTGATAAAATAAACAAACTTGTTCTTCTCATGAAGTCGCTTATCCCTATAAACTCTTGCACCATTCAGACCTTGTGCCGAATCCATTTTTTCCCTCTTCACTTTGAACATGACTCCAAGCACAAAATAATAGATACGGGAAAAAAAAGATATTTCAAATACTCGATTTTAAAAATTATCATAATTAATTACACTCGTAAATCAAAGAGAGACACGTGCAGCCATACCGGCGCGGTATCTCGAACCTTGATTTAATATTTGTTATGTTATTGTTTGTTTTTTTCTAGTTTATTGCTATTACACACATTTACCTATTATTCCAATAAAGAGGATGATAATTTTTTGTGAGATATCTTTAAAAAAAAAACTCGATATTTTTATCTAAACCATAAACTATAAAAAGTAACCTAAGCTTTCTGTTCGGAAATTTACCCAATACTTGCCGCATACCGCCATACTCTGCTACAACTTTCATGTTTTTAAACCACATTTATTACTATCTTTCATTTCTTCCCGGAGTCAAGTAGCAAGTAGGTATATGGTAGGTACACATGAAAACGGCACCTGCCAGAGAATCTTGGACAAGAAACGAGGGATTTTCTGACACGCGGGATTTTTCCCATTTGCGGCTTTCAATTTGCAATATCTCTCTGTCTTTCCTTCCGCCTCTTTTGTTTTGTTTTTAACTTTTTATGTTTATGGTTATCTTT
>CM022881.1:28795003-28806889 GCA_012654025.1 Pachypsylla venusta | reverse complement strand
TTCGCTGGAAACTTGCAAACCAGCTACCCACATTGACCTCACCCAGCCTGGGTTGGGCCGGAAAAAGCCAACGATACGTGGTGTTCCCAAGCGGTCACCCATCCAAGTACTGACCACGCCCGGACGTTGCTTAACTTTAGTGATCTGACGGGAACTGGTGTATTCAACGTGGTATGATCGTTGGGTCGCCAATTTATGAACGAAGCAAAAACTGTATAATCATTCTGATTAAATGACGTGATATAGCCACACTTAGGTATGAGATATTATTATTTAGTGTGTTTCAGGGGGTTAAAAAACCGCTGACACATTACAAAATTGGGAACCAAAATACCCCCCACCCTTAATATTCAAACAAAAATATAAATATAAAAAAGTTAATCAAAACAGAAAAATAGATTAACAAAATTTGAATAAACTGCAAAATTAAAATGACCTGTAAAGAAAACTGAAATTGTTATTAGTAGATACCTGAAAAAAAAGAAAAAAAGTTAGTTGGTGAACTCCTGTAGGCTATAGGGAGCAATTTCTAACAGACGATTTTTTAAGTACAACTTAAAATCTTTGAAGTTCATGCTTTTATCGTTATGATTCACCCTGTATATATGATCCCTCAAGTCCATAGCTTTCCATTTAATTGAAAACGACAACCCGGACAAGTGTAAAAACACGTAAAACAAACACATAAGCAAGAGATACAACAAGATGGTTAGGTGGGACTGTATAATTAATTAGTTTGGCCTTTCTAAATAATTATCATCAACGAGCTATTCATCATTGCCTTGAAATCAACCCTTCAATATACAAAGGCTGTGTCTTATTAATTAACTCAGTAACGAATTCGTGAATAAACGAACTGCATTTAATACAAAGGCTTTGTCTTATTAATTAACTCGGTAACGAATTCGTGAATAAACGAACTGAATTTAATACAAAGGCTCTGTCTTAGTAATTATCTCGGTAACGAATTCGTGAATAAACGAACTAATTTAATACAAAGGCTTTGTCTTAGTAATTACCTCGGCAACGAATCTGTGAATAAACGAACTGACTTTAATACAAAGTCTGTGTCTTATTAATTAACTCAGTAACGAATTCGTGAATAAACGAACTGAAATTAATACAAAGGCTCTATCTCATTATTTAACTCGGTAACGAATTCGTGAATAAACGAACTGTATTTAATACAAAGTCTCTGTCTGGATTTAATACAAAGTCTCTGTCTTATTAATGAACTCAGTAACGAATTCGTGAATAAACGAACTGAATTTAATACAAAGGCTCTGTCTTATTAATTAACTCGGTAACGAATTCGTGAATAAAAGAACTGAATTAATACAAAGACTCTGTCTTAGTAATTACCTCGGTAACGAATTCGTGAATAAACGAACTGAATTTAATACAAGGGATCTGTCTTATTAATGAACTTAGTAACGAATTCGTGAATAAACGAACTGGATTTAATACAAAGTTTCTGTCTGGATTTAATACAAAGTCTCTGTCTTATTATTGAACTCAGTAACGAATTCGTGAATAAACGAACTGAATTTAATTTATCAGTAGAGTGCCAATATACAAAAGCCGGTCATTCGATATGTCGGTTAACCGAAAGCAAAAAAATAATCTAAGGAAAAATTCTAGGATTTTTTTCACCGGTGGAAGCGCTGGGAAAAAGTTTAGCCTTTCTGATAAAAATGTCGAACCGTTTTCGAGTGACGGTCGATTTTCTAATTTTTGTAAAGAATAGAGTACTATTAGCACAGGAACAGCACAACCTGCTAGTTTATCTATACTTATAAAACGCAAAGCCCAGTTGGTATACTGACTGACTGATAATCAACGTAGCTCCACGATGGCTAAACCTAGAGACTTGAAAATTTTCACACGTATTCCTTTTAGTATGTAGGTGCGTAATAAGAAAGGAAAAAATCGAAAGTTCAAGTGGGAGCAAGTTACCGCCAAAAATGACGCCTTTTAGCGGGTCATTTCGTAATTTTTTTCTGGGCAAACTAAAGGATATAACGAAAAATGACCGAGAATGGACCCTCCCAAAATAGTATATCGGGACCCCATAAAAAATATAAAACTTGGAATTTTCCGGTTTCTTCACGATTTATGGACGGTTTTCACCACCAAAAAATCGGAATTGAGAAGTACCACTTCGTTATGAGCGAGAAAGCTGAAATTTGATACAAAGGTGTTTCGAAGTACAAAAAGTCATATCCTTAAATAAAATATTGAATTTTATAACTAGGAGCGGTGCTTACCCTGGAGGTCGGTTCCACCAAAAACCCATAGTTAAGTCGCATTAGCATTTTTTTTTTCTCTCTCTCTACTTCTTTTATATAAATGCATTTTATTTTTTCTCATCATTGTATGATGTACCTATGTCACGACATGGTTCTACAGGCCAATGACAATAATTAGCCTCATGCAATTTATTTTTTCTCGTCATAGTATTATGTACCTATGTCACGACATGGTTCTAGAGGCCAATGACAATAATTAGCCTCATGCATTTTATTTTTTCTCATCATTGTATGATGTACCTATGTCACGACATGGTTCTAGAGGCCAATGACGATAATTAACCTCATACATTTTATTTTTTCTCGTCATTGTATGTCGTACCTATGTCACGACATGGTTCTAGAGGCCAATGACAATAATTAGCCTCCACAATGTTTTCAATGGCCTTAGAGACATGACCGTTCTTAGTTGTTACTTGTATGATGTATGTCACGACATGGTTTAAATATTAATGAGGAAAAAATCCTGCCTCTGTTGGGGATTGAACCCACACCCTCCTGTTTACCAGGCGAGCGTTTAACCACTGAGCTCCAGAGGTAGGCCAATGATAATAATTAGGCTCCACAATGTTTCCAATGGTCTTAGAGACATGAACGTTGTCACTTGTATGATGTATGTTTGACAATAATTAGCCTCCACAATGTTTTCAATGGCCTTAGAGACATGACCGTTGTCACTTGTATGATGTATGTTTGACAATAATTAGCCTCCACAATGTTTCCAATGGCCTTAGAGACATGACCGTTGTCACTTGTATGATATATGTTTCACAATAATTAGCCTCCACAATGTTTTCAATGGCCTTAGAGACATGACCGTTGTTACTTGTATGATGTATGTCACGACATGGTTCTAGATGCCAATGACAATAATTAGCCTCCACAATGTTTTCAATGCCCTTAGAGACATGACCGTTGTTACTTGTATGATGTATGTCACGACATGGTTCTAAAGGCCAATGACAATAATTAGCCTCCACAATGTTTTCAATGCCCTTAGAGACATGGTCGTTGTTACTCGATTTTCTAAATTTCCTGAGACCGGTTTCGAACTCGTAACTCTCGAATGGCTAGTTATAATAATTTTGCCAAAACAATTCTCCCTTTGAATTTATATCTTGTCACAACCAAATTTAAAATATCGGTCCGCGCATGGTCAATAAATTGGAAATTTGACCGTAACTCGAAACGGTTTGACATTTTTTTTTTCTGATAATATTCCTGGGATGCTAGATCATGATTTTCTTTTGCAAAGGCCCTTTTTATGAATTTTGCGCCACCGTTTATTCGCACCTCATAGGAGCACATAATATACATTTAGGTTAGAAACACACAGATTTCTAAAAGTAAATCAACTTTCAAGGGTATTCATATGACTTTTATGTATTGATTCCGTTTTTTGGTGATTCCTGCCTAAAATGAGAACAGTAAATGCTGGAGCTTAAACTTAGGTGCCTATTAATATCTATATAAGACGTCTCCGTGGCAGAGTGCGCATCACACTCGGCTTGCACCAAGGAGTTTCCGGGTTCGATTCCTGGACGGTTCGAAAATTTGAAAAAGTTTTTTCGAATTTTCTACTTGGTCTGGTTGTGTTTGGTACTCAGCCTCCTGTGAGGACAATTGAGTAGCTATGGTANGTTCCGTGAACTCATCATCGAGCAATTCGTTCTGTGAACTCATGATCGAGTTATTAGTTCCGTGAACTCATCATCGAGCAATTCGTTTTGTGAACTCATGATCGAGTTATTAGTTTCGTGAACTCATCATCGAGCAATTCGTTCTGTGAACTCGTGATCGAGTTATTAGTTCCGTGAACTCATCATCGAGCAATTCGTTCTGTGAACTCATGATCGAGCAATTCGTTCTGTGAACTCATGATCGAGCAATTCGTTCTGTGAACTCATGATCGAGTTATTAGTTCTGTGAACTCATGATCGAGTTATTAGTTCCGTGAACTCATCATCGAGCAATTCGTTCTGTGAACTCATGATCGAGTTATTAGTTCTGTGAACTCATCATCGAGTTATTAGTTCTGTGAACTCATGATCTAGTTATTAGTTCCGTGAACTCATCATCGAATTATTAGTTCCGTGAACTCATCATCGAGTCATTCGTTCCGTCAACTCATCATAGAGTCAATTGGATCACTGATGAGTCAATAGTTCTGTGAACTCATCATCGATCATTCGTTTCGTCAACTCATCATAGAGTCAATTGGATCACAGATGAGTCATTAGTTCTGTGAACTCATCATCCATCATTCGTTCCGTCAACTCATCATAGAGTCAATTGGATCACTGATGAGTCATTAGTTCTGTGAACTCATCATCGATCTCAGAATCAGTGATCCAAATGGTGATTATTAGCTCATGCAACGATCCGTGAAAATATCATAAGTCATTCAGACGTGAAAGATCTCAAGAGCGGTTTTAAATTTGATGATAAATAGCACGAATTTCTTCTCCTGAAACAAACGATCTATCCAGTGGCGCAGTTACCTTTTCGATATGAAGCTGCTAGTGACGAGCACGTTGAACGAAATGTCTTCTCCTGAAACAAACGATCTATCCAGTGGCACAGTTACCCTTTCGATATGAAGCTGCTAGTGACGAGCACGTTGAACGAAATGTCTTCTCCTGAAACAAACGATCTATCCAGTGGCGCAGTTACCCTTTCGATATGAAGCTGCTAGTGACGAGCACGTTGAACGAAATGTCTTCTCCAGAAACAAACGATCTATCCAGTGGCGCAGTTACCCTTTCGATATGAAGCTGCTTGTGACGAGCACGTTGAACGAAATGTTTTCTCCTGAAACAAACGATCTATCCAGTGGCGTAGTACCTTTCCGATATGAGAAGCTGCTAGCGACGAGCACGTTGAACGAAATTTCTTCTCCAGAAATAAACGATCTATCCAGTGGCGCAGTTACCCTTTTCGATATGAAGCTGCTAGTGACGAGCACCTTGAACGAAATTTCTTCTCCAGAAACAAACTCTCTATCCAGTGGCACAGTTACCTTTTCGATTTGAAGCTGCTAGTGACGAGCACCTTGAACATTTCCACCAAGACATCCTCAGAGTGAAAAGAAGAGATATGGAATCACATTATACTTGTAATTCCTAATAATCCTACTAGGGATGGGATTTTCGACTGTATAATCCTACTAGGGATGGGATTTTCGACTGTATAATCCTACTAGGGATGGGATTTTTGACTGTACAATCCTACTAGGGATGGGATTTTCGACTGTACAATCCTACTAGGGATGGGATTTTCGACTGTATAATCCTACTAGGGATGGGATTTTCGACTGTATAATCCTACTAGGGATGGGATTTTCGACTGTATAATCCTACTAGGGATGGGATTTTCGACTGTATAATCCTACTAGGGATGGGATTTTCGACTGTATAATCCTACTAGGGATGGGATTTTCGACTGTATAATCCTACTAGGGATGGGATTTTCGACTGTATAATCCTACTAGGGATGGGATTTTCGACTGTATAATCCTACTAGGGATGGGATTTTCGACTGTATAATCCTACTAGGGATGGGATTTTCGACTGTATAATCCTACTAGGGATGGGATTTTCGACTGTATAATCCTACTAGGGATGGGATTTTCGACTGTATAATCCTACTAGGGATGGGATTTTCGACTGTATAATCCTACTAGGGATGGGATTTTCGACTGTATAATCCTNCCTTCAGTAAACAACAAACACCCGGAAACATATTTCTCCCTTTATTATCTTTATCAGTTTTACAGATGCGGGGGCTTATATAGCACTAGAGAGGGATTTAGCTCACGAATATTTTTATCTGTCAACAAAAAAAATCTCTTTGGAGAGTCGACTCATTTCAAAAAGATGATTCGACTCGTGAGTGACAATACCCAATTTTTTTTAAAGAATAGATAAGAATAAGGAAATTCGTGTGATGTTCACACCAGGTTTTTTTTCGTCTTATCTGACTTCAGAATCGGAGTCTGTTTATTCGTGAATCTGACTCCAGAATTGGAGTCTGTTTATTCGTGAATCTGACTCCAGAATTGGAGTCTGTTTACTCCTGAATCTGACTCCAGAATCAGAGTCTGTTTATTCGTGAATCTGACTCCAGAATTGGAGTCTGTTTATTCGTGAATCTGACTCCAGAATTGGAGTCTGTTTATTCGTGAATCTGACTCCAGAATTGGAGTCTGTTTATTCCTGAATCTGACTCCAAACTGTTTGTGTCGTCGAATTAAAATTGCTGTACATTTGAAGTGCTAGGCTGTACAACGCTTGCTCACAGTATTGAACTGTTTGTGTGTCGATCAGATTTGCACTTGACCAATTTGTGTGACTACCGATTTGTTTAACATTTACTCAGAAGATATAATTATACTATTACTAGTACCACATGACTAACTTCTCATACCATATTGACCTAGATAAGGACTTACGTTGTCTACACAAACATATACCTACACAAGAATTCACTATATTTATAAGATATTCTTATAAAAATGACATGCAGAACCAAGTAACACAGAAAGTATCTAAGGAATAATATCGAGATCTAAGTAGAATGGGGAAAAAGGCAAAACAGCAACAGAGCCAAAGAAACAGTTCTTTTCCAATTCGGCACTTTAATACCTGTATTATAACAGGTCGCTCACGGCGACTCCTGAACAATTAGAGTTTATTCATTATTTTGATGGACTTTAGGGCCCATTTACACTGCCCGGGCATTCGCCGCGGACAGAGGTGACGAACGAGCATTCGTCCGAGGCTCAGGCAATGTAAACAGTCGTCGCGAGCCGATCATGTTCGAAGTGAATGCTCGTTCGTGCTCGAGCCTGGTAACTGATCGTCAGAAATGCTCAAGCAGTGTGAACAGAATGCTCGTTTGTGTTCGTGCTCGTCGAAAACTGGCGAGAAACGATCACGAATGCTCGATGCTCGGGTATGTTCGGGCAGTGTAAATGGGCCTTTAGACAATATACGTTTGAATTGTACTACGTTTGAATTGTGTTACTTCATTATACGTGAAATAAGTATATTGATTGATCTGCGGACTCCAATATGAACAATATTTTTGTTGTTTCCTAGCTTTTAAGCAAAGATGTATGCAGTATGCTATGCTATAAGATCAGTAGTACGCGGCTGTCTGAAAATTCATCCGTCTATACTTATAAAACGCAAAGCCCAGTTGGTATACTGACTGACTGATAATCAACGTAGCTTCACGATGGCTAAACGTAGAGACTTGAAACTTGTCACGAATGCTCGATGCTCGGGTATGTTCGGGCAGTGTAAATGGGCCTTTAGACAATTAAAAAGAGAATTAAAGTTCTCGGTGATATCAGTCAGAACAGAACAGGGAGAAGAGATAAACGGATAGACGATGTACGTCTGCTATCATTGATGGATGCCATAATGTAAACTCTTGTTAGTTTTTCCGCTGTTCATATAATTGATAGCGTTGGGCTGCAAAATTCTTTGCACCTAAATATCTTCTGACTGTTTTCTCGAAAATGAACTTTATCCTTGCTTTGGTCCCTTCATATCCCAGTGATCTCAATAGGGGTTTCGTTTGAATTGTGTTACTCTCTGTATAAAACACAAAACTTACAAACTGTGCACAAAATTCTTTGCACCTAAATATCTTTTGACTGTTTTCTCGAAAATGAACTTTATCCTTCCTTTGGTCCCTTCATATCCCAGTGATCTCAATAGGGTTTTCGTTTGAATTGTGTTACTCTCTGTATAAAACACGAAACTTACAAACTGCACACAAAATTCTTTGCACCTAAATATCTTTTGACTGTTTTCTCGAAATTGAACTTTATCCTTGCTTTGGTCCCTTCATATCCCAGTGATCTCAATAGGGTTTTCGTTTGATTTTTGTTACTCTCTGTATAAAACATCTCTTACACAAAACTTACAAAACGATTACTATATAATAATACTGTACCTTGTCCTTTCACTTAATATATACAGAGTGATTCGATCGAATCAAACTAAAATCGGTCAAGTGTACACGAACAGTTATACGGTCGATCTATATTTTTGGTTCATCAATAATGCGGGGTTCACACTTATGTTGCAAATGTTGTCCAACATGTTGCATGTTTCCAAAAATATGGAACATTTCTTAGAAACATTGAAAGTGTGGACCGTGTACCGTGTCGGGCAACTTCGGCAGGGTCCACACTTATGTTGCAAATGTTGTCCAACATGTTGCATGTTTCCAAAAATATGGAACATTTCTTAGAAACATTGAAAGTGTGGACCGTGTACCGTGTCGGACAACATCGGCAGGGTCCACACTGATGTTGCAAATGATGTACAACATATGTTGGGCAACATTGCAACATAAGTGTGGAACCTGCTTAAAATAGTCAAACACACATCACCATGCGATGTTCGCCGAGAATCACGCATCGAGCGTACCCGAAAATACATAAAGAAGTATGTTTGCATTTGTTACGTGTATTTGCATTTGTATTCATTATACGTGAAATAAATATATTGATTGATCTGCGGACTCCAATATGAACAATATGTTTGTTGTTTCCTAGCTTATCTACCACGATCATTTTTTTTTTTTTTTCTTCGATGTGACCCGTGATAGGATTTTGGACTTAATGTTGTAATCAAAGCAAAGATGTATGCAGTATGCTATGCTATAAGATCAGTAGTACGCGGCTGTCTGAGAATTCATGTATATATATTAGTGCTGTTTTTTTATTACTTTCTTATCCTATAATAGGGAGAGTTTACAATACCAAAACATGTTTTGAGGACCCCAGAGCCCAAACCTCGAGTTTAAGCCATTGGCCAGAGTATGTGTGTGTGTTTGTCCGTAAACAAGATATTTCAAGAACGGTAAGTGTTAGAGACATGAAATTTCATATGCTTGTCAACTTTATGGCATGAACTATCAAATCTACTGATGGTGTTGATTTTTTTTGCTGCTTTTAAGCGGTTTTCACGCTTAAAATCAGCAAAAATCCTTCAGAAAATGAATACGATAAGATCTCAGTAAGATAACAATTTCATGCATAGAAATGCACTATGACACTTCCGGTTGTACAAATGTCTCGCACCAGATTTTTTTTGGCCTTGGAATCGTCACGAAAAAAAAAAAAAAAAAAAAAAAAANTTCATTTCAATATACCGCTGGCGATTTTTTCCGCTTTAAAGCGGTTTTCATTAATCCTGTCTAAAAAGAGAATGGTAAGAGCCAGAGACTTCAAATTTGGTAGGTATGTCAAATTTAGGGTCTAATTACGCCCCAGATTTGGAATCGTCACGAGAATCCCCCTCAATTTCCTTGTCCCCTTTCAATTTTTTGCCGCCCCCCTCATATTTTTTTTGGGGGACCGAAAAAGGTTTATTATGTTTTGACAGAAAAATAATAAAGAGCCAGAGACTTCAAATTTAGTAGGTATGTCAAATTTAGGGTCTAATTACGCCTCAGATTTGGAATCGTCATGAGAACCCCCCTCAATTTCCTTGTCCCCTCTCAATTTTTTGCCGCCCCCCCTCAATTTTTTTTTTGGAGGCAGAAAAATAATAAAGAGCCAGAGACTTCAAATTTAGAAGGTATGTCAAATTTAGGGTCTAATTACGCCCCAGATTTGGAATCGTCACGAGAACCCCCTCTCAATTTTTTGCCGCCCCCCTCAATTTTTTTTTTTGGGGGACAGAAAAAGGTTTATTATTTTTTGGCAGAAAAATGTATTATAAAAATTTATTATGACCTAATACAGTATATCACACATCTCACGTCATGACCCTGTAACATTACTAGCATAGGTAATTATAATCCGAGTGCTTTTACTTGAGCACATTACTTACTACTGTGCTGGCCTCGTCTTCTATTTCTGCAAAGGATTTAACCTTGAATTATTTACTATTGATTACTTCAAGGTCAAAAGGCTGGACACATGCTATAGGCTATGTTGATTACATGTCACACACACGCGTCTTGAGAAAATCTACAGGGTCTCTGTTTTTTTAAAAAAATTGATTTATTTTGGACGAAAATAGATATACAGGGTGCGGCAATTAGTTCTCCCATTTTTCAGAAAATCGTGGGAGGGGGAGTCATAGTTGGAGGAGCGTGGGGTTTGTGATATTCAACACGAAATGACATCTAGTTTTTAGTTGTCGCAATGGTTTGTTTTTTAAAAAAGTGAACCATTATAGACACTCAGAGGACGTTCCGCACAAGGTATGGTTTGCATTCCACGCGGATCCAGTTCCTGATCGAAAAACAATTTCGAGTTGGGTTCACAACTTTAGGACCACATCATCAGCTTTAGGCTGTATGAGGGTACCCATGCAGACAATCGTTCTCGTACGATTCCACAGGACATGTTCCCCGGTCGCCGGATTTGAGTCCCTGTGACTTCTTACTGTCGGGTTACCTCAAGGCTGAGGTCTTCAAACATCGCCCTGAGACCCTTGAAGTGTTAAAGAAGGCTATTCTGGAAGAAATCATCCAAATTGTTACGGGTATGCTGACGAGAGTCATGGAAAACTTCCGTGAAAGACTCCAAAAGTGCATCAGTATTAGATGAAAAAAAAAAAAAAAAACTAGAATACACAAGCTTTCAAAATACAAAATAATTTTTCAAATATCTCATTTCGTTTTTATTTACCAGCTCTTTCAAATGTGGAAGAACTAATGCCGCACCCTATATTTTGGAGTTTTTTTTTCTTTTTCACGGTATTATGTCCGTAAATTCCTCCTTACGGAGATATGGATCAAAATTAAAAATCAAGTAAACTACATGCAGCCACCGTCTATGGTACGTTGAATACACCAGTTTCAGTTGGATAACTGAAGTTAAGCAACGTCCAGCGAGGTTGTACCATGTGTGGGTGTTCACGTGGGTTCGCGCCCTCGTTATGCTGCCTAATATTTTTCCGGCCCAACCCAGACTGGGTGAGGTCAATGTGGGTAGCTGGGTGGCAAGTTTCCAGCGAATGGAGGGTGAAACCCCCGTCTTGAATGACCAATATATGTTAAAGAAAAGTTAAACCAAATTAAAAAAAAAAAAAAAAAAATATTACTCAAAATACAAAGTTAGAGAGAAAACTCTTGAGTGGAAGGGTACCAGTAGGCGAGGTTGCCTGATGTCAAACCCAAAGTTATAGCCGTTTTCATAGGATTTACCTTTAGCTCGGCCTAGAGACCAGGCTTACGTCATAGAAGAAATATTATGGCACACGAAGCCTTGTAAATATTACAGACACAGACACCCTGTATAAAAGCAACATTCTACAGGAAATTACTTAACCATTATACTTACTACAATCTATACTTATAAAACGGAAAGCCCAGTTGGTATACTAACTAGTTGATAAATAACATCAATCCACTCAACTTAAGCCTTGTAAATATTACAGACACACACACCCTGTATAAAAGCAACATTCTACAGGAAATTACTTAACCATTATACTTACTACAATCTATACTTATAAAACGGAAAGCCCAGTTGGTATACTAACTAGTTGATAAATAACATCAATCCACTCAACTTAAGCCTTGTAAATATTACAGACACACACAC
>CM022881.1:28756082-28768599 GCA_012654025.1 Pachypsylla venusta | reverse complement strand
CCCCCCCCCCCCCCCCCCAGTTTGGGAACCTGTGGGCTAAATGAATATGAACAAGGGGTCCAAATTGACTTCATATTGCTTCTTAAAATACAATTGAAATGTTTTTTAGAGGGCTGTATACCCTTTGATCAACGCGAAATCAACGTTGTTGTTACCAGGACCACACAAAAATATCAGCACCAAAATACATTCTTACTCCCTAACTGAATAAGTTAAGCTCTTTTTTCACATCTTACTTACCTATTTACTTCCTCAATNCTGTATACCCTTTGATCAACGTTGTTGTTACCAGGATCAGCACCAAAATACATTCTTACTCTCTAACTGAATGAGTTAAGCTCTTTTTTCACATCTTACTTACCTACCTATTTACTTCCTCAATCCCAATCTAAATCATTGTCGGGTTTCGGTGTTTTCACATCATTGAATACAATTGTGTGCGTTCAGAAATTCTATAGGAAAGGTCTCATAGCTTTTGAATGACTACATTTTTTTTTACCGAGGTTTAACCTCGGATTCACAAAAATAAAATTTAACTTTTGCCATTTGGTTTATCTTCTGTAAGTTGTTCAGAAGAAGTTAGGCATTTAATCTTTTTTTTATGACCTTCCCAACTTTGAACTATCCCTTCCTTATGAAATCACCCTTAAAATATACGTGAAGATAATCGGTGGAATGGTGTGCCATTGAACTTAAAGGAATTCAGATAGGAGTATGACGAGGAGGGAGGTGAAATCGATGTGAAACTGATGAGTGTTGTGTTGGTTGAAACGTATATTACCTTCATGTGTACATAAGTTTACATTTTTATTTTCCTATTCCTAGTGTGTGCGTGCGTGTGTGTGTCAAATTTAAATATTGTATTTTCTCATTCTTTATCCATAGGACGCCGTGGTTCAGTGGCAAGAACCCTGTTTCATAGTTGGTAGGTTCTGAGTTCACTCCCGGATGGGGTAGTAATGGTAGTATGTTTTAAATATATTTGGGGTCTTCTTTGAAAGTGCCAAAAATTTGGTACGTTTAAATAAAGTACAATTTGATTTAGTAGCATTTCAGCAAAATTCAAAACCGTTCTCGAGAAATTGAGCGCTGTCTTTTTTTACAATTTAGGAATCATTTGATTGAACACCTGATGCCTCGTACGATGAAAATGTCTTCAAAGGAAGTGACATGTTCTTCTTGTTAACTCCTTTGGGAGAATATCATTTTCTAGTTTTCCACCTGCAATTTATGATGGCTTGGAAAATTTCATTCTTTTATTTTTGTAGCTTTCATCTTGATGTTTGTCTTAAAATTTCATTCTTTTGTCTGTTTTATTTTTATTTCATCTGTGAACCATCTCTTCTCCACACACATACACCACTTGAAGCGCTATACCTGCAATTTATGATGGCTTGGAAAATTTCATTCTTTTGTTTGTTTGGGTAGCTTTCATCTTGATGTTTGTCTTGTTTTTTATTTCATCTGTGAACCATCTCTTCTCCACACACACATACACAACTAGAAGCGCTATACCTGCAATTTATGATGGCTTTTTTTATTTCATCTGTGAACCATCTCTTCTCCACACACATACACATCAACTTGAAGCGCTATACATTACCCATGACGAGAGAGAATATCTCATTGTTGAAATATTTTATTTTTCTTATTATTTGTGTGCCCCCCTTTTCCTTGGAGGAATTTTTTAAAGGCTGAAAGAAGAAATATCAAACGAAGATGTTGTCAGAGAAGTCAGAGTTCATTTTGACAGCAAATATCAAGAAATTGGATTGCATATGTATATACGTTTATCCTCCTGACAGAGCGTGTCAGAATTATTTCTATTTCTCTATCATTCAATTATCTCAGGTTGTTGTTGTTGATCACTCATGTTCCACTTCTAGGTTAAAGAACATTGCAATTTTTTATGCCGAAGAGACAAAAGTTCCAGCATTTCTGTTCTTGGGACATGAGTCTCCGTTTGTCGGATTCATTTTTGCTTTTTAGCAGGTGTCACCACTCTCATCTGAGAAGGTTCTTCTATGTCTGGTGTGAGAGTTTAGTCTTGAAAAGGCGAATGATAGATAAATAAAAATTTATTTGTAATAATAAAAAATAATTATTTACAATTATTGAAAACGCGAATGAGTTTCTAGTAACTAATTCTACACTACATTTGCATCAGTGTCATGGTGGATTTGGTAATGTATATGTCGCAGTAAACTTGTAAAATCAGTAATTTTATAAAATTCCTAGGGATTTAGTAAAATCACGGAAAATAGACGAACGCGAGGATTTTCGACAAGTTTACTGAAATACTTTAGGGATTTTATATCCTAACGTGTCGCATCATCCGGGTTTTTTTTTACTAAATCCCTAGTAATTCTATAAAATTACTGATTCTACAAGTTTACTGCGACAAATATACTTCTCATGATTATCTCACTTCTTGCTTTTAGTACAACTCAGGATGTTTGCAGTTTCATGCTGGATTTTTTGATGTATTTACTTCTCATGATTATCTCCCTCCTTGATTTTCGTACGCTTCATGACGTTTGACGGACGATCTTATTCTATTATTTGATTTTACATACCTTATCACTTAAATTACAAATAAATCTGTGGACTGTAGATCCAATCAGTAAGAAAGGTCACCACGATGTTCCGTGTGGCCCAATTTGGACGAGCATCAAAAAATTCTATCAAAAAAATAAATGTTCATACAAATTTCCATCGGACAAGGCATATAACTATCGAAACAAAGAGACGAATAGACGTCTATGATCTCACCTCAAATATGATCTCCCCTCAAATAGATCTCACAAATTAAGGGGTTGTATTTTTTCGTTGGTCGACTCCATAATTTCATTATTGAAAACAATAAACCAAAAAATGAGAATGACTTTCCAAATACAATAGCCGCATTTAAAATGAAGTCTTGCTAAAAAAAATGTCAGAAAAAGAATGTGTGGTATACAAGACTGGGCGTTAGAGAGGGAGAAGGAGTAAAAAATAAATAAGAAAAAAGTGCCTGAAAATGGACAAAAGGAGATGACGATGAGCTGAGGCGTCGGATGCGCGTGGACAGGAAAATAACGGCAATGGGAGAAATAGGTGTGATGAACATCAAGATATAGAAATGGTGAGGAAGAGATGAGAACATATATTACAAGGAATGAAAACATAATGCTTTCTCAAATTGAAGGAAGCTTTCTCAAATTGAATATTATTAGATTTTGGTTTATTATTTTCAATAATGAAAAAAAAGACCCCCCCTCAAAATTTGATATTATACGTTTCAAAAGGTACATAGAATCCAAAAATCGAATAAAAAAATTCGTTTGCCCGCCGTACGCCGTGATGGGCACTTTTGCCACTTAGCGTTGACCGATTTGGATTCTTCTGGTATATAGGTCCCATCTGGGCTCTAATTGTGCCCCGAAACTTTTGGGTGCAATCGAATATACCCTGGGCTATTTTTGCCGCTTTTTAGCGGTTTTCAGTATTGCTGTCTAAAAGGAGAATGGGTAAGAGCTAGATATTTAAAATTTTGTATGTATGTCATATTTGGGGTCTCAGCTAGCTCCGAAACTTTTCGGTTCAATCAATTATTCCGCTGGCGGTTTTTACCGCTTTAAAGTGGTTTTCATTAATCCTGTCTAAAAAGAGAATGGTAAGAGGTATGTCAAATCTAATTACGCCCCAGATTTGGAATCGTCACGAGAACCCCCTGCAATTTTATTGTCTCCCCCCAAAAAAAGAAATTGGTAGAAAAATTATTTTTTATTATTATTTTTTGGTAGAAAAATTGTCACATTGGCAGAGTTTTTTTAATTATACTCTTTGACTTATAGTAAAAAGCCGGCAGACAACGGGAGAAAATCCGGTCCTGGCACTATAAAAAGACCCTTTACTAAANTAAACCCCCCCCCCAAAAAAAAACCGGGCCCCGCCCCTTCTCGTTTACCCTGGTAGTCATCACTTGATCACATTCGAGTCGACGTTTTTGGTCGGAAAAGATATCTTGAAATAGAATTTTAAATTTTCATTTCTGAAGTCCATTGTTCTGTTTTTACTCTTCGGTGGTTAAATTTATTTCATCATCACGAGATTCTCTGTTCTTTTACAGCGTAATATTCTAATTTGAACAGAATGTAGCCTCCGGTTTTTACCATAATTAAAAATCCACCGTAATGAACGAATTTTTGAAATTTTCCGTACCTACAATTTTAATTGTCATTTTGTACGTTGGGCTACAGAAGTAACATATACCCACATGTGCAGGTAGAGTGGGAAGGGTTGTTTAAACAAAAACTTGCACCTTTAATTTGTGTATGTGTGTGTGTGTGTTCTTCGTTAAAATAATGAGACACTTAATAAATGAAATGACGACAGGGGGAGGAGGAGTCAACGTGAAAATGGGTGGTGGAGGGTGAGGAGGGGTCGAAAGCATATATGTCATGCTGATGACATTTTTTGGTTTGATTTTTTTTGTTGTTGTTGAAAAGATTTTAATCTGGTGAATATCTCACGATTTTGTGCTACCTTAATTTTTCTCATATTACCCTTTTCATTTTCCTTTTCTTTTTTGTACAAGGATAATGTCAGTCTGACTTTACAGGGTGGGCCAAAATTAAATATTGTCAGAGGGAAGCTTGGCTCCCTCTCCCAAACCTAATAAAGCTTAACAAAACTAGATCCCAAGTAGCAGTAAAGCAGATACACCCAGTCACTGCCTAACTAAGATAGAGGAGCACTGTACGACGTCATCTCGAACATGGCAATGAAAATAAACAAGAGAAATCATATTGCCAGAGATGAAGGTCGATAGCAGTATAAAGTCCTAGGAGATTTCCTAAGATGGGATCAGATCAGTTTTAGAGATAGAAAATCCACAAGCTCCGAACGACGAAGTTCAGCGCCTGTTTCACCATAATTACAAGATCTGATCAAGTGTTGAATCCAACTTATTTCCACCGAATCCAGCAGACAAAGGTCCTCACAAAGCCATCTTAAGATAACTCCAATTCATCTCTCACTAACATCTCTAAGACATCTCAATCAACACCCAATTCACAAACCTATAAGTCTCTCACAATATCATTTTAATGGATTTGAACCTTTGAAATGTTTTTTGATACAAAGTAAATCTTTATATGTAAAAACAATGTCCTGAGTGACTTATCAACGTAGAGCTGAAAATATTAATGTTACAGACTTAAAATCTTTATATATAAAAGGCAATGTCCTAAGTGACTTATCAACGTAGAGCTCAAACTATTAATGCTACAGACTTGAAATCTTTATATATAAAAGGCAATGTCCTGAGTGACTTATCAACGTAGAGCTGAAACTATTAATGCTACAGACTTGAAATCTTTATATATAAAAGACAATGTCCTGAGTGACTTATCAACGTAGAGCTGAAACTATTAATGCTACAGACTTGAAATTTGGATATTGCAAAATTGTAATTTTAAGGGGTCAAAATCGCGAAAAGTAAACAATCCTCATAAGAAATACATTGGAGCGAGAGAGAGATAGCATGATACATCATTTAAAATATGCGCGGGTGAAGTCGCGATCGGGGGATGCTAGTCTAAATATATTAATCAGAAATTTGTATGTATATACCTATGTATGCAGTAGGGGTTGTCTGTTCCAATAGCACAGCCCAAACGGTAGCAGATAGCGAAAAACTGATGGGAATGGACCGCCTTCTAAATCTTTATCATAACTGAAATATGTTACCAATATCGAATAGACACGGTCCGATATCTTAAATTTTGTCGCGACAACACATCAACTCAAAACGAGAAAGTTTTAAGTTGCCGTTTAGTCCTTATTTTAGGACATTTTATCTCTTTGCTTTGGCACACAGAATCAAAAAGCGTTACTCTTTCACTCGGACATCTTCGTCTTAATCCACTCGGGAAATAGAATTGAAAGGTATTACGTTCACTGTCTCTCATTCTCATTCACTATCTCTCTCTCTCTCACACTTAACATTAACTACCCTTCATTCACACTCAACATTCACTATCCCTCATACATACTCAATGTTCACTATCTCTCATTCTCATTCACTACCTCTCATTCACACTCAACATTTACTATCCCTCATACACACTCAGCATTCACTATCTCTCATTCTCATTCATACTCAACATACACTATCCCTCACACACACTCAACATTCACTATCTCTCATTCTCATTCACTACCTCTCATTTACACTCAACATTCACTATCCCTCATACACACTCAGCATTCACTATCTCTCATTCTCATTCATACTCAACATACACTATCCCTCACACACACTCAACATTCACTATCTCTCATTCTCATTCACTACCTCTCATTTACACTCAACATTCACTATCTCTCATATACACTCAGCATTCACTATCTCTCATTCTCATTCATACTCAACATACACTATCCCTCATACACACTCAACATTCACTATCTCTCATTCTCATTCACTACCTCTCATTCACACTCAACATTCACTATCACTCATACACACTCAATGTTCACTATCTCTCATTCTCATTCCCTACCTCTCATTCATACTCAACATTCACTATCACTCATACACACTCAATGATCACTATCTCTCATTCTCATTCACTACCTCTCATTCACCCTCAACATTTACTATCCCTCATACACACTCAGCATTCATTATCTCTCATTCTCATTCACTACCTCTCATTCGCACTCAACATTCACTATCCCCCATACACACTCAATGTTCACTATCCCTCATACACACTCAACATTCACTATCCCTCACAAACACACAACGTTCACTATCAGTCGTACACACTCAACATTCACTATCCCTCATACACACTCATTGTTCACTATCCCTCATACACACTCAACAGTCACTATCTCTCATACACACTCAACATTATCTATCTCTCATTCACACCCACCATTCTTCTGTTTCTCATTCATATCTCATCTTGCATTCACTCACGCATCACGAAAAGCGTTAGTAATTGTGAAATATAAAAGCGATGAGGCGTAGCGTAGATTTAATAAAAGAAAGAAGAGCCTGACCCTGGGCTATGTTAGATGTTATGCTTTTGAAAAAAATGACTAAACCAGATAAATCATATTTGAATTCTACAAATTTAAATTAAGCCATTTTGTGTTAAATATATTCTTTCCCTAATAAAATATTAGAAATTATTACATTTTGGTATATTGTTTCTAATAATGAACCTTTGGAATCCACAACAAAAGAAAATTACCTCCCCCCCTTAAAATTTTATGTTTACATACAATCTGGCACACAGGTGTGTTTTTATTATTGTGTATCGTTTTCTTAATTATGTATTTCTTGTTGTAATGAAGTTTTGCCATCCGATCACAGATTGTTTTTTTCAGATTAAGCGCTTTAACCACCGCATTAAAGCAGGTCGTTGTTCATGCCGACCCCTTAGGTACTATATTTTTCCAAGCAATGAATATATATTTTTACCATTTACCTTCAATTTGTCAACGCAGATAGCAGATAGAACAATGTATAAATACCTATCCACAAAACAGCCTAAGACACGTGTTTCGTTCTTGTTAGAACTCATCAGTTAGGTACAGCTACGAATTGACCGGACCCTTGGATTTGAGAGGCAGAGACTTAATCATCAAGCCACCAGTGCTTGGTGATGAGGTACGGATACATTGTAACATTTAAATAATCCCTAACCGAAAGGGCGGTTATTTCACCGAACTCAGTGAGTATTTGAAATGTCCACAAGATCGCAGTAAAATGTCCACAAGATATGCTGCGATCTTGTGGACATTTCAAATACTCACTGAGTTCGGTGAAATAACCGACCTTTGGGTTAGGGATTATTTAAATGTTACAATGTATCCGTACCTCATCACCAAGCACTGGTGGCTTGATGGTTAAGTCTCTGCCTCTCAAATCCAAGGATCCTGGGTTCAATTCCTAGCTGTGTCTAACTGATGAGTTCAAACAAGAACGAAACACGTGTCCTAGGCTGCTTTGTGGATAGGTATTTATACATTGTTCTATCTGCGTTGACAAATTAAGGTAAATGTTAAAAATATATATTCACTGTTTAGATCAATTGTCACTAAATGGTTCCACTTAAATTCGTTGTTATATTTTTCCGTTATTTTGATTGCCTTAAAGTAGATGAACACGGAATCAATGCACTCGGCATTATCGGTCAGAGCAGTTTGAGACGCTAGAGAAACGCGAATAGAGGAATGGAAAGAGCAAAGAAGGATATGATGTACGCTAAGCTTCTCACCGCAAGCGCAGGGGGGTTGGCTAACTATTTCTTAAATAGATAAGAGTGAGTCAATCTGGTATGGGCGATCCTAAGTCGGGCCAAAACGCCCTTTATAAGTATGTATATACAGCTGCCTTAACCCTCATTTACACTGCCCGAGCATTTGCCGCGAGCAGGTGTGACGAACGATCATTCGAGGCTCGGGCAGTGTAAACAGTCACCGCGAGCCGATCAAGGTCTAAGATCCACCCGTTGTCGGTTTTCCGGTGAATCATCAAAGGGACGCTCGTTCACCGCTCGCTCTGTGTAAATACCCCGTGATTTATCGAATGGTGTTCTAATGAATCTAGTTCTCGTCTNTACTTTTTTTTTTTTTTTTCATTTATTCCCACTTGAACGTCATCTTCTGAATATTATAAAGAAAAGGAAAAAGACGGAAAAAAGAGCTCACACAAAATGAAATTAAATTTGCACCGACCTCGCGTGAGGACGAGACATACAAACAAGGAGGGAGAGGGGAGAGGAATAGAATAAAATTCATAATAATAGTAATAAGAAATTTTACATAAATTAAATTATATCTGTGAAGCTTT
Organism: Pachypsylla venusta; assembly: GCA_012654025.1. NCBI lineage: Eukaryota > Metazoa > Arthropoda > Insecta > Hemiptera > Aphalaridae > Pachypsylla > Pachypsylla venusta. The sequence continues at coordinate 28,759,745 of CM022881.1, read as the reverse complement.
AAATAGGGTGAATCTGAAACTTTGAGAAGACGCTCCTCCCCTGTTCCGACATGCTGAACTCCTAAAATAAAGGTCTCCTTTATTTAAAGGTCTCCTAAAGTAACTATAAACTTACTTTAGGTTTAGGAATATAGAGAAATAGGAGCGGTCTTCCTGATGGTCTGGTGGACATCACACTGGCATCCAGGCCCATCAAGAGGGGGTGGGAATGGGGGAATCCACCCGGGCCCGGGTTTTTTTGGAAGGGCTTTTACCACCTCGATTACCCTGTTTACACTGTTTAAAACTTGACTGATTTGATTCATTGATCATGATTTGTTATTAATAGAAGTAATTTAACATCATTAGTTTATATTATACATCATGGATGTTTAATGTTTACGTTATTTTCTTTTGAGGATTCATATAAAATTTTGTATAGGGGCCCGTAACTTTTCAGTCCGGGTCCCGGATTTTCTCTTGGCGGTGCCATCTGTTCGCTGCGAATCTTTACGAGTAACTGATCGTTAGAAATGCTCGAGCAGTGTGACCAAAGGGCTCGTTTGTGTTCGTGCTCGTTGAAAACTGATGAGCAACGATCACAAATGCTGTGGATGTTCGATGTTTTTTATTCGATTTTTGGATTCTACTTACCTTGAAACGTATAATATCAAATTTTGAGGGGTGGTAATTTTTTTTCGTGACGATTCCAAAGGTTCATTATTGAAAATAATAAACCAAAACAACCAGGAGTACATTGTGTGTTGTATACAAATTATTACACTATGAAATATTCAACAAAAATCTGTCTACATATTTATAACGTGGCTGTAGAGAGACCTGAAATGTGGACTTTGTGACGTGAAGTAATATATCACTTGTGCAACGCTCATTGTATTTGACTTGGCGGGCGGAGCACTGCCGCGCTCCTCAATTGTTCTTTCCTTTTTCCTCAAATTATTCTCCGCAACATTATCATTAATGACGACAAACAGGAGAGAGACTATCAAAAGGACAGCGCGTGGTGTGAAATTGAAAATTTATCCACGAATGGAAATTGGACGGAGATTAAAAAACTTATAGAGCTTCGTCTAGAAAAGAAAATGAACTGTCGTTGTGTTGGTGGGGGATCTATATTCCTTGAGAATCAATATAGCTACATCATAAATAAAAATATTCAAAATCAATTGACCTTATCGAAGTTGTCAACACTTTACGTGTTCGATGCATATCGTCACCTTATTTCAGAAGGGTTCATGCGCGGATATAGGGGAGGGCACGGGGGGCACATGCCCCCCCCCAGTTTTTTTAAGCGGGCAGTATTTCTCAAATTTCATTATGTACCTAATCACGTAATATTAAAAAAAAAAAAAATAATACGTAAATATAAAATCTTCAAAAATTCTGTCATCCACCATGGCGTCATTTTTTCGTATTTATGAAAGGTATTTGTGGTAAGCTCTACAGCTTTTAACAAATTAGGTATCGTACCTCGATAAACATTGTATTAAAAAATACTGCCAGGACTCTAACCCCCGTCTCTAGGTTACGAGTCCCCCCCCTCCAAATTTTCTATTAGGTATATTGTGCGATTGTGCCCCCCCCCCCAAACAATATCCGCGCATGGAAGGGGTCTAACTCAAAATTTTTCAAAACGGTTTTTTTTGTCCCATATAATGTAAATTATCAAGGTGCGTCAAATGGTATGGGCAGAATTGAGTTAGATTTTTGTTTATAGCATAGGGGATCATTATAGACTGTGATTTCATGCATTTCTAATGTATTCTTAAAGACGCATCAGTCATCATCCATTTCAAAATAGATCATGCATATCTAATGTATTCTTAAAGACGTAGGCATCCATTTCAAAAAAAAATATCTCTACAGTATTGATTAAAACGGTTCCTTATAGGTAAAGGCCTTATTTTGGAAGGGTTTTTACAAGTTATTACCCCTAAAACAATTACAGATTGTTTTAGGGGTAATAAAATATCCCTCCTTATGTCTTATTTTAAATGAAAATTGAATGAAACCTTTAATGCAAGCCGTTAGCAAGATATAAAAAAACGTTTTTACTCCTGTAACCCCTTCTGAAATAAGGTGACGATATAGTATACAAATTCCTCATCTTCATCATCAGGAGGTATTAGCAAGTANACAGTATATTCATACATCATCATTTCAGTACACTATAATAAAGCACAGTATATCGATATTAATGACGCATAATAATCCTGTTCGTGAATTGCTCTTTGCTGAAAAATGAAAATCAAGGATCCTATTATGGGGTATTGTATTGGGGTTTCGTAAACGAAGTTCTAATATTGCCTGAAATCGATTCCGGGTTTTCATTAAAAATACATAATGTGACATCAGCAAGAATTCTTATAAAGGTTTCGTCAATTTTAAAATTGTAATATTACCGTAAATCAAACCCCTGACTTATGAAAGCATGAATACCCGTAGCCCCCAGACTAATTCATCAGAACAGCTCTTGTCTTCTTATTTAAGTTACATTATACATAATATGACAGCAAGAACTTTTATTAATAACCGCAGCCCCCAGACTAATTCATCAGAACAGCTCTTGTCTTCTTATTTAAGTTACATTATACATAATATGACAGCAAGAACTCTTATTAATACCCGCGGCCCGCAGACTAATTAATCAGAACAGCTCTTGTCTTCTTATTTAAGTTACATTATACATAATATGACAGCAAGAAATCTTATTAATACCCGTAGCCCCCAGACTAATTCATCAGAACAGTTCTTGTCTTCTTATTTAAGTTACATTATACATAATATGGCAGCAAGAACTCTTATTAATACCCGCGGCCCCCAGACTAATTCACCAGAAAAGCTCCTGTCTTCCTATTTAAGTTACATTATACATAATATGACAGCAAGAACTCTTATTAATACCCGCGGCCCCCCAGACTAATTCATCAGAACAGCTCTTGTCTTCTTATTTAAGTTACATTATACATAATATGACAGCAAGAACTCTTATTAATACCCAGGGCCCGCAGACTAATTCATCAGAACAGCTCTTGTCTTCTTATTTAAGTTACATTCTACATAATATGACAGCAAGAACTCTTATTAATACCCGCGGCCCGCCAGACTAATTCATCAGAACAGCTCTTGTCTTCTTATTTAAATTACATTATACATAATATGACAGCAAGAACTCTTATTAATACCCGCGGCCCGCACACTAATTAACAGCTCTTGTCTTCTTATTTAAGTTACATTATACATAATATGACAGCAAGAACTTTTATTAATACCCGCGGCCCGCAGACTAATTAACAGCTCTTGTCTTCTTATTTAAGTTACATTATACATAATATGACAGCAAGAACTCTTATTAATACCCGCGGCCCCCAGACTAATTCATCAGAACAGCTCTTGTCTTCTTATTTAAGTTACATTATAGATAATATGACAGCAAGAACTCTTATTAATACCCACGGCCCGCAGACTAATTCATCAGAACAGCTCTTGTCTTCTTATTTAAGTTACATTATACATAATATGACAGCAAGAACTCTTATTAATACCCGCGGCCCGCAGACTAATTCATCAAAACAGCTCTTGTCTTCTTATTTAAGTTACATCCATACTAATATTATAAATGCGAAAGTAACTCTGTCTGTCTATCTGTCTGCCTGTATGTAT
>CM022881.1:28719949-28737618 GCA_012654025.1 Pachypsylla venusta | reverse complement strand
AGGTCGTTCGCGCCGGTAAATAAAGGCTTTAATTGGAGCTTATTTCTAAAATTGTATCGTAATCAGACCATTTTCGTGGTTCTCTCTTAACATGGGAATTGAATATTTTGTTCGATTTTTCAAATTTATTTTACACAAAAAGTCTTAGAAGGAGACGCTCTTTTCATAAGTCGAATCATTTTTGAGAATAGACAAAATAAAATTTTCCACTTTTCAGGTTTTCTCCCATTTTGCTTTTGTTTTTTAAATTTTTGATGGCATATTTGAAATTAACGCCATCAAAAACTATGATTTACTGTCCATCTTCTTTTTGTTCGGTCACACAGTACCCACTAAGCGACGTTAAAAGTTGTTCAAAAATGACATTTTTCCACCTGTAACTTGGCTATGCCTCGTCTTACTCACTAAGAATTTCTTAAAAAATGTTCCATTTGATCTCAGCTACCCACCATATTCAGGTGTCCCATTTATAGCCAAACACCCTGTAGATAGATAGATGAGGGTCCCAGAATTGTAATTATTATTAATTTGGTAATAGATATAGGTATAATACGTTTATATTAATTCTCCCAATTAGACCGATAATGGAACCTATATATCAACTTTCATTCAAATCGGTCAATTCTAAGTGGAAAAAGTGCCCATCACGGCGGACAAACGGATTTTTTTTTTATTCGATTTTTGAAGTCTAACGTACCTTGAAACGTATAATATCAAATTTTGAGGGGGGGGGGATTTTTTTTTGTGACGATTTCAAAGTTTCATTATTGATTATTAAAAAATAATTAACCATAAATGATTCGCGGATAAAAAGCTCATCGCCAAGTCATTTTTTGACAATCTTAATATATAAATCAGAAATTTGTGTGTACCTATGTACCATGTACCTAATGTATGAGGGGTTGTCTGTTACACTATCACAGCCCAAACGGTAGGTCCATTCCGAAATTTATGGGAATTGACTCCCCCNATGGGAATGCCCCCCCCCCCAAAATCATGATCTATGACCCGTTTTCGAGTTACGGCCAAAGTTATAATTTATTCAAAAAAATCGGACAGTCACGGTCCAACATTTTAAAATTTGTCGCGTCAACATATCAACTCAAAACGAGAAAGTTTTACGTGGCCCTTTAGATAACATAACCCTACACGTGTCTCCAAAATGGTCCATATTAGAACGCGTCCGGTTACACTTCTCTGAACACCCTGTTGTATTGTGACGTTGTAATCTCCTTTCTCTATTATTCATAGATAGGTACCCTTTATTTAATTTTAAAGTTTATCGATTAGTCTGGGAGCTAGCTTTTGAAAATTTACGTTGTAACAATAGTTTACAGAGTCAGTATGCATTTAGTACCTATACAGGGTGTCCCAAAAGTCCGAGACCGTCTGAATATCTTTTGAACAGCTTTATGTGGAGTTTTGAATTTTTGCAGGGTATTATACATTATACCCTAAATTAAAGCACCCGATGGTCTGACCAATTTTTCAGGGGCAAGTTCCATGTGGCCCCCAGGGGGCACAACTTTTGTTTTTTAAATACGAACTCACATCTTGTGATACATTTTCAGAAAGACAATAGAATTAGAAGTACTTTGCAATTTACACGTCTAGCGTGTTGGGTTTTAAAATGGCGACCATTTGAAATTTCCAAGATATGACTTCCAAGAGTGTCCAAAACTAGGCGTATTTTTTGCAATGGGATATTGAATGTATGCAATCACCAATGTTGAGGAACCTATTTTTTTAGACATAATTCGTCTACTTTTAGACACTTCTCGTACTTCTAGAAATAATTCGCCTAGTTTTAGACACTCTTGGAAGTCATGTCTTGGAAATTTGAAATGGTCGCCATTTTGAAACCAAACACGCTAGACGTGTAAAGTACTTCTAATTCTATTGTCTTTCTGAAAATGTATCACAAGATGGGGGTTCGTATTTAAAAAACAAAAGTTGGACCCCCTGGGGTCCACATGGGACCCGCCCCTGAAAAATTGGTCACACCATTAGGTGGTTTAATTTGGGGTATAATACCCTGCAAAATTTCAAAACTTCACATAAAGCTGTTCAAAAGATATTTAGGCGGTTTCGGACTTTTGGGACACTCTGCATAATATTAAGAAACAGAAATATAATGTAGGTATAATACAAACATATTTGCCTTGCTTGGCTATAAATGGGACCCCCGATTTTTTTTTTTTTTTTTGTAAAAATTGTAAAAATTCGAATTGTAATTGGACCACGGAAAATAGTTCGATTACATTAATATTTTTCTCAGCCTCTCGCTAATGTCGAGCAGATCAAGGATTTGGGTATCATCCTTGATCGTAAGTTGTCTTTCTCGCCACACATTTCCAATCTATCTATGCGTTGCCATAGACTCCTTGGTTACATTTTCAGATCTTTCAAGGGTTTATCTTCGACTGCTTTTAGACTTCTTTATGTCGCGTTAGTTCGTTCATTGTTAGAATATGCGTGTGTTTTATAATGTTCATAGCCAATTGCTGACAAGGGCCCAGGGAAGATTTTTGTTCTATTTACGGTTTCCTGATCACCCTGGTAACCTGCTTAGCCTTCAAGACAGGCGTATTCAGGCGGATTTGATATTTCTCTCCAGGCTCATATCTAGTGGGATTGATTGCCCCAGGTTGTTGAATCTTGTGTCTCTAGACTGTCATCGCAGACTGAGGACATCTAGCACGTTCCACGAGACTCCTTGTGTCACTAATTATCTATTTTATTCCCCTCTAAATAGAATGGTCAGGAAGGAAAACAAAGGTAAAAAATAAAAAAATAAACTTGGATTATTATAATAGACAGAAAATTGTCTGATTAGTGTTTGGGCCCTACTGGGTGACACATTGAGCCAAGCGAGGCATCATTGTGTCCGTTTGAGGTAAGTGAGGTCTTTAGTTCACGGAATAAACTTGAGAGAGCCTCGTGACGATTCCAAATCTTGGGCGTAATTAGACCCCAAGTTTGACATACCTAGATACTAAATTTGAAGTCTCTGGCTCTTACCATTCTCTTTTTAGACAGGATTAATGAAAACCGCTTCAAAGCGGTAAAAACCGCCAGCGGTATATTTGATTGAACCCAAAAGTTTTGGAGCTAGCTAAGACCCCAAATATGACATACATACAAAATTTCAAATCTCTAGCTCTTATCATTCTCCTTTTAGACAGCAATACTGAAAACCGCTAAAAAGCGGCAAAAATAGCCAAGGCTGTATTCGATTGCACCCAAAAGTTTCAAAGCACAATTACAGCCCAGATGGGACCTATACGTATACCAGTTTTCATCCAAATCGGTCAGAATCGGTGGATTCTACGTACCTTGAAACGTATAATATCAAATTTTGAGGGGGTATTTTTTTTTCGTGACGATTCCAAAGGTTCATTATTGAAAATAATAAACCAAAATTAGAAATTTTAGTATAGTTCAAGAACCAAATCGTAATGTTTTACATAAATACTTGAGAATTATTTGGAAATAGATTGCATGAAGAAGTTGTTAGCTCAAGAACCAAATCGTAATGTTTTACATAAATACTTGAGAATTATTTGGAAGNGCAGGCGAAATTTTTCAGGAAAAGCATGTTCACGCATAAAATTGGCCATTGAGATAAAAAAAAACAACTCAATTTGAAAAATTCCCTGACTTTTTGCGTTTTTTCCTAAATTCCCTGACTTTTCCCTGACATTTCCAGTCTCCTAAAATTCCCTGACAATTCCAGGTTTTCCAGGATTTCCAGTCTGTTAGACACCCTGAATGAGAATGCAAGGAAAACCCGGCCCAACAGACCATGGGTTTGTCAATACTAAAAAGTTCATTAACTAAGTTTTCATCAAAACCCGGTCATACAGACCGTGGGTTTGTCAATACTAAAAAGTTCATTAACTAAGTTTTCATCAAAACCCGACGATACAAACCATGTGTTTGTCAATACAAAAAAAGTTTATTAACTAAGCTTTCATGAAAAACCGGCCCGACAGACCATGGGTTTGTCAATACTAAAAAGTTCTTTAATTAAGCTTTCATCAAAACCAGGCCCGACAGAACATGGGTTCGTCAATATTACAAAGTTTTTATCAAAACCCGGCCAGACCGACCATGGGTTTGTCAATACTCGGTTTTTCAAGAGTATACAATGTTGTTATATGTTATATTTAAATTTACCTCATGTATTTGGAAAAGCCAAATTGTTTTTTAGGAGACCCTAGCAAAAAACCAAGGGTTCCGAAGGACTTGATCTACATGATATTGATAACCCCTGGTTATAACATGTGACTTGTTATACCGTGGAATCTTAGGTTAGGTACCCGTCATCGACATCGTCACATACTAGGAAGAAAAACCAAGGGTTCCGAAGGACTTGATCTACATGATATTGATAACCCCTGGTTATAACATGTGACATGTTATACCGTGGAATCTTAGGTTAGGTACTCGTCATCAACATCGTCACATACTAGGAAGAAAAACCAAGGGTTCCGAAGGACTTGATCTACATGCTATTGATAACCCCTGGTTATAACATGTGACTTGTTATACCGTGGAATCTTAGGTTAGGTACCCTTCATCAACATCGTCACATACTAGGAAGAAAAACCAAGGGTTCCGAAGGACTTGATCTACATAATATTGATAACCCCTGGTTATAACATGTGACTTGTTATACCGTGGAATCTTAGGTCGACATCGTCACATACTAGGAAGAAAGTGAAAGTGGTACGTTACGTCTCCCAGCCATCAGCTGATACCAAATGATATCAATATACTGTTTCTGCAAATAATATCACCAAACAGGGTGTCCCACTCATATTTCAAAGTATAGAATTGATATATCATATACTAGCAGTTGTGCCCCTTGCTTCGCCACGGTTAAAATTTGTAGCATTTGACCGAAAATATTTTGAACTCTGATAATTTTTCTTGAGTCCCAGTCTTTGGATTGGGGGGGAGGGAGGAGCGTCCATTCCCATCAATTGTTCTACATCTCATACCGTTTTTAATAGTATTCTATGATTTCTCATAAAAAAATCGGCAGTATCTCGGCCGGTTGTTGAGTTCTGAATACTGATAATTTTACTGGGGTCTCGGTCTATGTATTTTTTTGGACGTAGGTTCCTATTCCCATAATTTTTTTTTTTATATTTCTTACCATTTCTATTAGTATTCTATGATTTCCTATTAAAAAATCGGCCGTAACTCGAAAACGGTTGGAGAGTTTTGAACTCTGATAATTTTTCTGGGGTCCCAGTCTTTAGTTTGGGGGGGGGTCCATTGTTCTATACCTCTTCCCGTTTCTAATAGTATTCTATGATTTCCCATAAAAACATCGGCCATACCTCGGCCGGTAGTAGAGTTATGAATTCTGATAACTTCACTGGGGTCCCTGTCTTTAGTTTGAGGGTGGGGGGGAGGGTCCATTCCCATCAATTGTTCTATTACTCTTATCGTTTCTAATAGTACTTTATGATTTCCCATAAAAACATTGGCCGTACCACGGCCGGTAGTAGAGTTATGAATTCTGATAACTTCACCGGGGTTCTGATAACTTCACCGGGGTTTCTGGGCTCCCAGTCTTTGTTTTTTTTTTGGNTGTTGAGGGGGGGGGGTCCATTACTATCAAATGTTCAATACCTCTTACCGTTTCTAATAGTATTCTATGATTTCCCATACAAAAATCGAAAAATCGGCCGTAACTCGATATCGGTTGTATATTTTTGAACAATGATAATTTTTATAACATGTGACTTGTTCATGTTCATTCCCATGAATTTTTCTATATCTCTTACCGTTTTGACTAAACAATGAGTATTGTCTACATTTTATTTTGGCCGATTCCGGATTCGAACATGTAACCCTCGAATGGCTAGTCACAATTTTGCAAAATATGTCCTAAATGAAGGATAAAGATGTCAGCTAAAACTTTCTCGCTTTGAGTTAATATGTTGTCGCGACAAAATTTGAAATATTGGACCGCGACTATTGGCCAATTTTCTGATTTTTTTCAAAAATCGGAAAATCGGCCGTAACTTGAAAACGGCTCAACTTTATTGAAATCTGATAATTTTTCTGGGGTCGTAGGCCAATATCATGGCCTAGGGCCCCAGGAAAATTATCAGAACCTATGGTTTTGTGGGGGGGGGGTCCATTCCCAGCAATTTTTCGATATCTCCTAGCCTTCTGGTCAAAAATCTCGAGGCTAAAAACAATGTGAAATGTGAATTGGTTGGGCTACACACTTTCATGAGGCTAGTTTTTGTTCGCGCTAATAAAAGAAAAAAACCTATTTTATGAAATTAAGAGTAAAATGGAATATGAATTATAAAAACTCTCCCAATGTGAGGCAAAAGTTTCTGCACACATTTAGACCCCAAACGGACATATCTTAAAATATAAACACCATATATAACACAGCCCAAGCTGTAGCAGACAACGAAAAATTAATAGGAATGGACCACCCCAAGATCATGGCCTACGACCCCAGGAAAATTATCAGAACTAAAATATGTCAAGCCGTTTTCGAGTTACGACCGAATTTCTCACGTTCGGATATCTTAAAATTTCGTCACGAGAACATAGCAACTCATAGCGAGAAAGTTTTGGGTGGCCGTTTAGTCTTTGAATTTTAGTATATGTCAGTTTTGAGCCTTGGTAGACACTCAAAACTTTTAAAATCAAACGTACCGTTGTCGGTTTTTGCCACATTTTAGCGGTTTTCGCGAATCCTACGTTAAAGGAGAAGGATAGGAGCTAGAATTTGGTGCTTATTCATATCAATTTCATGAATTGAATTCGTGTTTTTGCTTCAAGTCTAACCTATTTTGGCCGCGCCTTAGCGGTTTTCAGCAGCTTTTTGGAGGTTCTGACTATAACAAGACCGATAAAATTAGAGGTTGAATATTGGTGCCGCTACTTTTAGTTGAAATCAGATCTACCGTTGTCCTTTTTTATTGCCGATTTTTCACGAATTCTGCCTCAAAGGAAAATAGTAAGTATACTAGAGACTGGAAATGTTGGTAGTATGTCGATAATTGTATGTATTGACCGCGTCGCGAAACTTTTAATTGAAGTCGAATATTGGGGTTACATAATTAGGGACTTATCTCTGCATTTAAGATAGAAAAATAGGTAAATTTAAATATCTTATTACTAGCTGATTTACCCGTGCTTCGCTACGGGCTATAATAGCAGATAAAAGAATCAGGATAAATATGAATGTCCAAATCTGAAGAACAGATTTAGAATTAATAAATTAACTGCCGAAAGAAAGAAAACTATCGGGAAGGTGTCTCGAAGCGCTTCCCAAACATTTTTCTTCGCGACCTTCTTTTACTATTGTGATGGGATTGCGGCTCTTTAGCATACCTAATGATGGGCACTAAGAAAGGGTTTTTAAATATTCAAACTGGGGCGCCCATCGCTTCCACTTCCAGGAAGGTTTCGTAGATCCCATTTGGAGGTATGTTAGATTAGGCAGTTCAAGGGCTATCATTTGATCAGATAAAATACACTTCGTGTGTTCGTGAAGATGTAAGAAATAAACTTATTTAGCTCTTATTTTCAACATTTTAATATTCCAACAGGGGCCCCAGTTGGAATATTAAAAAATCCTTTCTTACTGTACATCTAAAACATAAAACTAACCTACATACCAAATTTCAGCCACCAGAAATGTACGGGTACGGAGAAACATTGATGAAAGGTGATAATATTTGATGAACGCGCCCTTTACCCCCGTGGCTGGCGCCCCAGTTGGAATATTAAAAAATCCTTTCTTATTGCACATCTAGAACATGAATTGAACCACATCCCAAATTCCAGCCACCGGAAATGTACCGGTACGGAGAAACAGTGATAAAAAGTTGATTTTCATATATAAACGCGCTTTTTCCCCCGCGGCGGGCGCCCCAATTCGAATATTTCAAATTCGAATATTTCAAAATCCTGCGGATAGTGCGCATCGTATACCTAAGTGCGACCTACATGCCAAATTTCAGCCTCCTAGGACGTACCAGTGAGGAGAAATCGCGATGAGTGTTAGATTATTATTGTGTAACTTAAAATCAACAGATCATTCTGACCAAATTACTGATCCGAATTAAATAATTGATGACTTTATTCGACGAAAAATTTAATGCTTGTTAAGTTGGATGGAGGTCAAATATTTCATAAAATACATCTTTATGATGTGGGAAGGCAAAAAAGCTAAAATTAGACTGTTTTATGGTGCAAAAAAAAAATCACCTTCTGTGGCAGTAAATTTTTCGTTACTTTTCAAGTCCTTTGAATAATCAGGCGAAATTGATGTCCTTGAACAGCTATGAGTATCCGCATATTATTCCATATGAGTGTCATAAGGGTTCCCATTAAAATTTTCATGGAAAATTTCCGTGCAAAATATCGGAAAAGTATTTTTTTCGAAATATTTTCGGAATTATGCTCGAAAAAGTACGACAAAATATTTTTTCTTGAAAATATCATGGGCATAATTCTTACTGCAAATTCTATTTTTGTTTTAACAATCCAAAACATTTTTCTGCACCTTTAGCCAAAAAAAAGTTATACGCGATTTTGTATAGAGAACTAATGAGTTCAGTCTTGAAAAGCAAGCAAAAGCGGACATGTGGGAGTAATTATTGTTGGAAATGATGAGTTCTATATAACCTCTTAAATTTAAGCTCAGTTGTTCTGGACCACCGTGTATATGGAAATTCGTGTGATGTTCACAGTTAAATGGTCTCCTTGTTTCGTATTCCGAGGGTGTAATGGAAAAAGAACCCTTTACTAATCCTATGCTGTGTTAGGGTTGGGCTATGTGTGTACTTCACGCCTAGTGTTACAAGGTCTTCATTTTTACATTCTCTTCCTCTAGAAGATAAAGTATTGTATTCGTGCAGCAAATTTTGACTTTTTTTGGCCCAAAAAATCGTCTGACGGGAACCCAGAACCCAAAATAAAGATCAAATATATCATTTCCTAACCGAATGTGCAGAGCTCTGGAAGCCAAACCACTGGTCCGATTTTGATGAAGTTTGGCACAGGTCATCTTTGGGCAAAAACCTCGACCCATATTTTTCTTTTTCTCGATATCACCCCCAGGGGCTGTCCTAGCCCCCGAACAGGTTTTTTGGGTCCGAATCTCTAAAATCAGTAATTATGGAATCATTTTATCTAAAATAAATGGTCTCACGAGGGTGTATCCCTGTCAGGTGTGCCGCCGGGGGCCAAATTGGTCCTTAAAATGGAAATCCCTTTTAAAATAAAACAGATTAGTAATTTCACATGAATTTTTTTAAAAAATAATGTCTAGAGCCGACAGGGATCATCAAAGTATTGGAAATTTTATTTAACCACTGTTTTTAAACTTTTATAAATAGTTCCCCCATCGGTTTAGGACCAAGAAGGTCGCAATAGGACCAGATCTCTAAAATGAAAACTACAATTTTGATCAAATTTGATATGCACAGCCAACACCAAAGTATATTTGACAATTTTTGGTGTTTTTTAGATTTTTTGCATTTGGGGCCCCGGCCGGGCCGCAAATATGAAAAAACATAAATTTTGTCTGATTTTGATAAAATTTGGTATTATTATTATTTTTCAAAATAATACTGTTACTAAAGAGCAGCCGAAGGCTCCAAAATCTTTTTAAAATAATACTATCACTAAAGAGCAAAGTCAATAGCCGAACTTTGCAAAATCTTTCAAAATATTACTGTCACTATTGAGCAAAGTCCGCAGCCGAAGACTGCAAAATCTTTTTAAAATAATGCAATCACTAAAGAGCAAAGTCCACAGCCGAAGGCTGCAAAATCTTTCAAAATAATACTGTCACTAAAGGTAGTCCGCAGCCGCAGGCTGCAAAATCTTTTTAAAATAATGGTCAGCATCAACAGAAAATAGAAATATAACAATAATGTCACTAAAAGACTTAAAACTTTAGAAGAACAACATCTGCATTCGGTAGTAGTCTGTTGGAATGATTAAGGAAGAGAAAGTCTAGTACGGTTTTCCGTTCCATTTTTTTTTTTTTTTTTAAAAAACCCAAAACAATAAAAACGTGTTATTCGGAACCAGTCAGAGTGGTTGTAATAAAGCCACCAAGTTCCACTTGGTGGCTTTATTAATTCTTTTTATGTTTTCTTGTGTTTCAGGTAATTTTTGAAAATTTAAATTTTTGCATCTTCATTTTCGATTGATAAAGGTAAGATCCGTTCTGAGTAACAGCTGTATCGATTGAGTCATTATTAATAGTGGGCTCGCCTGTTCATGGGTCAATTATATTTCTGTGAGAGATTGTAAATACTCGTATGTTCAATTTACCGCCGATATCTCTGTGATGTTTGCCTTAAGACATTTTCAAGTTTGTAGAGGTGAGGTTGTATGATTTTTTAAGATCCTCAAATGACAGCTATTTTGGGGAGATTAATTTTTTTTCTAAAATGGCTGAGGAATTTCGTGATTGGTTTGGAGGGTGTTGTCTATGTTGACTCGAGGAATTTCGTGACTGATTTGGGGGGTGTTTTCTATGTTGACTCGAGGAATTTCGTGATTGATTTGGGGAGTGTTGTCTATGATGACTTGAGGAGGCATTTCGAGATTGATTTGGGGGGTGTTTTCTATGTTGACTCGAAGAATTTCGTGATTGATTTGGGGAGGGAGGGTTGTCTATATTGATACGCTTTTGGATTTAAGGAGTATTTTTAATGTTAGGTTCCTTGGAAAGTATTGTAATTTTTAATGTTCATAGGGGAGGTTCCTTGGAAAGTATTGTAATTTTTATTGTTAATAGGGGAGGTTTCCTTGGAAAGTATTGTAATTTTTATTGTTAATAGGGAAGTGTTCATTTTGGTTTATTTCAGATTGTTTTGACCGCCTTTCATAAATTTGCCGCCTGATATATGATTTGTGATCACCAGCACACTGATGCTCACTCAACCTTGTTGTGATAATAATCTGATATATGATTTGTGATCACCAGCACACTTGCTCATCATCAGTGTATTAGCTTTGTTACGCAACGACAAACTTGTCATGCTAACCAGTTAACATTATTATAAATAAACCGGTCCTCAACGTGCTAAATGTCACTCAACATGTGGTGTGTTGAGTAGCTACGACACTAAATACAGGGTGTCCCAAAGGTCCGAGACCACCAGAATATCTTTTGAACGGCATTATGAGGAGTTTTGAAATTAGGCATGGCATTATATCCCAAATTAAGCCACCTGATGGTGTGACCAGTTTTTCTGGAACGGGTCCCATGTGGTCTATTTTTTGTTTTTTTAAATAAGAACCCCCATCTTGTGATAAATTTTCAGAAAGACAATAGAATTAGAAGTACTTTGCAGAAATTTTTACACGTCTACCGTGTTTGGCTTCAAAATGGGGGCTATTGGAAATTTCCAAGGTATGGCTTTCAAGAGTGATGTCTAAAACTTAAGCGAATTATTTTCAATGGGATATTGAATAATTACATAGGACGCCAATGTCGAGAAATTTTTTAGACATAAGTCGTCTAGTTTTACACACTTTGCCAACTTTTAGAAATAATTCGCGTAGTTTTAGACACTCTTGGAAACCATATCTTGGAAATTTCAAACGGCCGCCATTTTGAAACGAAACACGCTAGACGTGTGCATTTATTTGCAAAGTACTTCCATTTTCTTTCTGAAAATGTATCACAAGATGGGGGGGGGGTTCGTATATGAAAAATAAAATAGACCCCCGGGGGACCACATGGGACCCGCCCCAGAAAACTTGTTCACACCATCAGGTGGTTTAATTTGGGATATAATAGCATGCAAAATTTCAAAACTCCACATAAAGCCGTTCAAAAGCTATTTACGTGGTCTCGGACTTTTGGGACACGCGGTATAATGGTATGTCAGTATTACATATATAACAAAATATATATCAGTACGATCAGTGGCTAGAAAATGAAACTCTTCATCCACATATATAACAAAATATATATCTACGATCAGTGGCTAGAACATGAAACTCTTCATCCACATATATAACAAAATATATATCTGCGATCAGTGGCTAGAACATGAAACTCTTCATCCACATATACAATAAAATATATATCCGCACGATCAGTGGCTAGAACATGAAACTCTTCATCCACATACATAACAAAATATATATCCGTACGATCAGTGGCTAGAACATGAAACTCTTCATCCACATATAACACAAAGAAACAGCATTGTAGGTAAAATTGAAAAATTCAAAGGAATTGGATAATGATTGATATTGGGAAAATCTTAAAATGCTGCAGTGAGCACCAAACTGTGACATAATAACACAAAGAAACAGCATTGTAGGTAAAATAGAAAAATTCAGAGGAATTGGATAATGATTGATATGGGAAAATCCTACAATGCTGCAGTGAGCACCAAAGTTGTGACATTAATACAAAGAAACAGCATTCTTCTTACTGGTTTCCATATCTCACCTCCTCTTTCCAATTACATACAATTCTTTGAACTTAGCCCTCATTAGTGTCCCATCTTATTCAAAGAGAGGTTCTCTTTGAATCAGTTGGAAAATGATGGTCCCAATATATTAAAAAAAACTTACTGCAATATAATTTCTATCGAGCAAATGTTTAGTGATTTCTGTCAAGCTATCAGAAATATCTTCAGGTAATGTTTTACTTTTTAATTTTCTAAGAAGCGGTTTTAAGTATTGCTGAGTTTGTGTATAAGTGGCCAGCGCTAGTTTCCCTCGAGTTCCCATCTTTTCAACTCCAGANATGAGGTGTTTTATCTATAATTTTGTATACCAGTATACTGGCAGTGTTGCCAACCGACAACAAGTTGGATGAGGTGTTTTATCTATAATTTTGTATACCAGTATACTGGCAGTGTTGCCAACCGACAACAAGTTGGATGAGGTGTTTTATCTATAATTTTGTTTATTTACATATTCTGCTTTTGAAATAAATCTAAAACTGGTTGAGACATTTTGTCCTCCAAGCAGAAAATACCGGCCAAGAGCCGTGGAAAACCAACATAATAAAAAAATAAATATCCTGGAATGAGCAGACAGACAAATAAAGGTTTCGACCAAACATGACAAAAATTCAAAGTAACCCTGAACGTTCGTCATGAACAATTTTTTTATGTATCCCTAAGTCCCAAATCATTTTTTTTTTTTTTTTTTTTAATTTGACTTAACGTTTCTNTTTTTTTTTTTTTTTTCAAAAAAAGAATCCCATTTTGTTTTGTACCTTCTCTTTGTACCGTTACTTACCAGAGAGACAGAAAATGCTGCCATTTCTACCCTTACCCTAACCCTTTCCTTCCCTCTCACTAAACCTAAAAATCTGATTTTTACATCACTTGCATTAGGTGAATCTCTTGGGTGCTTGGAATGAAGGTTCTCCGTATTATAAGGATTCATTTAAAACAATTTTCATATAAAGGGGGAAAGGTATTAGGGGGGGGGGGGAANGGGGGGGGGGGGGTAATTGAAGGAAAGTAGACAGAAAAAAGGGGGAACATAATTGTGCACAAATATTTTAAGGGTGGAGAGAAAGATTAGTGGTTTATGGTTAACTAAAGGGGTTTGCACTTTCAAAGATAATACGCTAAAGGTCGTGTCACACTGTTTGTTATGATGCCAAATCGGAAGATAATGAAGCAAAGGTCGTGTTACACTGTTTGTTATGATGCCAAATCGGAAGATAATAAAGTAAAAGCGAATGGAGGGTAAAACCCCCGTCTTGAATGACCAATAGATGTTAAAGAGACGTTAAGCCAAATTAAAAAAAAAAAAAAAAAAAAAAAAAAAAAAAAAGACACGAGAAATTTGGTATTATGTCAGTTTTATGCAACGAACGGCAAAATAAGCTTTTGGTTGAAATCGAATATACCATTGGCGGTTTTATGCCGCTTTTTAGCGGTTTTCGTATATTCTGGTTAAAACGAGAACGGTAATAGCTCGAACTTCAAACTTATGACTTTTCATATCAATTTCATATACAAAAAATTGAAAAATACAACTTAGGCCGCTTTTTTGTATCAACTTTTTGTTATTGCAAAATGAAGAAAAATACAAAAATCAAAATGTGACATTTTTTATATCTCTTCTTGAATTTTTTTTTTTTTTTTTTTTTTTATTACNTTTTTTTTTTTTTTTTACTTCTCCCTTTTAGCCCTGAATGGGCGTTTGCGTTCTCCTTTGGAGAGAAGGCAAACATCGATTTCATGTCGTCCCAGCCGTTTTTTTTCTGCTTCTGGAACATCAGATTATAAGAGATGTCAAATATTCTTCATTAAATTTTAGTATGGGACCTAGTGTCACAATATCAACAGTTCCACCCTAACGCACTACCAACGCACATATTACGACACAAAGCTTCGAAATACTTTCTTGTAACCAAATGAGTCCCAAAAAGTACATTCTAATTCAATTTCTTGCCGAAAATGAAAGATTTTGACGTCGGGAGCATGAAAATTGAAAATTGCTACATAGTGGCAAATCAGCGCTATGACTTTTAAATACAAACTAAAGATCAGATTAGAATAAATAGAGGTGCTAGGGATGCTCTGAGAGCATAAATGCTTTGTATCTTTATATTAGTATCATTTTTCATCCGAATAACCGTTTTGTGTGGAGGTGCTAGGGAGGGGATTAGCAAAAACCAGAGCCTCTGCTTGGACGATAAATCTCCCAATATAAAATTATTAGTTTTGAGGTCAGGCGTCATAAAATTACCGAATGGTCATATAGCGACCAATCGGCGGCTACGACCACTTTTCGATTTTTCCGTCTACCTGTGCATAGGAAGGAGCAAAATTTAAAAGTGGGTATGTTCTGAACGTGAAATTTGATTTCCCACAAGTTTTATATAATATCATTTTTTATTTGGAATAACCAATTTTGAGTTACAGGCGTTTATATTGGAGTATAATCAATTTTCTGAAAAAGTGTAAAAAAATAGCCTATGATAGAATCTAGTCCATGGGAACCTTTGGTACCGGTTGTGTTCCAGGCCTCCTATAGTATCTGAGTCCCAGATCCTCATAGTACGGTGTAGACAGTAAGATAGAATCTAGTCCATGGGAACCTTTGGTACCGGTTGTGTTCCAGACCTCCTATAGTATCTGAGTCCCAGAACCCCATAGTACGGTGTAGACAGTAAGATAGAATCTAGTGCATGGGAACCTTTGGTACTGGTTGTGTTCCAGACCTCCTATAGTATCTGAGTCCCAGAACCTCATAGTACGGTGTAGACAGTAAGATAGAATCTAGTACATGGGAAGGGTCCCTATCGTATCATAATTCTATCTCCAAATCATTTGGGAATAAAAAGGAAGAGAGACAAAAAACATAAAAAGGGACTTATTTTTTCTCTCTGAATTGGACATAGAGTGCGATTATGGAGGGGGAAGTTTCAAAGAGGGAGAAAAGTAAAACAAGCTTTTTAAAAGTTTAATGTAACCTTCCCTAGTATTCTGTTTGAAATGTGTTTATGTGGTATAAACAAATCAGTGGGACTTAAACCGGGATTCATACCGTGTGATGGTTACTCATCATATTTGTCCTTGTTGTATGGGACGATACAGTTAAATACCAATTTGGGTTGATATGTTGACGCGACAAATTTAAAGATACCGGACCATGCGGGGCTGAATTTGGTCAAAATTCGATAAATCGATCGTAACTCGAAAGCGGTCCGACATTTTTGAATTCTGATAATTTTCCTGGGGTTCCAGCCTAATGGTGGTGGGGGGGGGGTNGGGGGGGGGGGGGGGTCATATCTCATGAATTTTTTCCATATCTCTTACAGATTTGGCTAAACAATTAGTGATACATACATCCATCGATCGCTACAAAGTATTATTCGTGTAATATACACGTTTAAAAATTTTAATTTAACCCTATACAGTCAATTTGGAAAGGGTCACATATGAGATAGTAACGAGTCAATTTGTAAAGGGTCACATATGAGATAGAGACGAGTCAATTTGTAAAGGGTCACATATGAGATAGAGGCGAGTCAATTTGTAAAGGGTCACATATGAGATAGTAACGAGTCAATTGGTAAAGAGTTGCATATGAGATAGTGACGAGTCAATTTGTAAAGGGTCACATATGAGATAGAGACGAGTCAATTTGTAAAGGGTCACATATGAGATAGAGACCAGTCAATTTGTAAAGGGTCACATATGAGATAGAGACGAGTCAATTTGTAAAGGGTCACATATGAGATAGAGACGAGTCAATTTGTAAAGGTTCACATATGAGATAGAGACGAGTCAATTTGTAAAGGGTCACATATGAGATAGAGACCAGTCAATTTGTAAAGGGTCACATATGAGATAGGGACGAGTCAATCGTAGATCATGGATACAATGGAACGGCAATGAGTTACACGAGAGCAAGCTTGTCATTCCAATATCCACTGGATCACGCAGACTGTTCCATATTGGTATTCCAACTCTACTGTGGCACAGTCGTAGATCATGGCTACAATGGAACGGCAATGAGTTTCACAAGAGCAAGTTTGTGATTTCAATGACACCAGGCTACATCCTGTGTTAATTGATTTTGAATAATTGATTTGTCATCCGCAGCAAACTTGTGTATAGCAATGCCATTGCCAGGATTTCCTCTTCAACTAAAAATCTATAATTTGACTTCAACCAACCAAGTTCCCGTGAGATGAAGAAATTTTTAATGGTAACGAGTATAGCCCAGTCAAAATAGATTTTCGCCTAGAATAAATAAGTAAAAAGCGGGAGTTGATTTTATTTCACGTTGTGCATCCTGAATATTAGTAATCTAAGTTTGCGACGGTTTCTGAGGTGAGCTAAATTTTTTAGCGGCCAAAAGCCGCTTAATTTTGCCGCTAATTTTAGTTTTTGGCGTATAAAATTCGAAATTTTGGTATAAGACCTAGTGTTACAATGTCAACAGCTCCACCCTAACGCACTACCAACCCACATATTACGACACAAAGCTTCTAATTACATTCTTGTAAACAAAATAGTCCCAAAAAGTACATTTTAATTCAATTCCTTGCCAAAAATGAAAGATTTTGACGTCGGGAGCATGAAAATTGAAAATTGCTACATAGCGGCAAATCAGCGCTATGACTTTTAAATACAAACTAAAGATCAAATTAGAACAAAAAGAGGTGCTGGGGATGCTCTGAGAGCATAAATGCTTTGCATCTTTATATTAGTATAATTTTTCATCCGAATAACCGTTTTGTGTAGAGGTGCTAGGGAGGGGATTATCAAAAACCAGAGCTTGGACGATAAAATTACTTAACAATTAAATCTCCCAATATAAAATTAATAATTTTGAGGTCAGGCGTCATAAAATTACCGAATGGTCATATAGCGACCAATCGGCGGCTACGACCACTTTCCGATTTTTTTTTAATCGATAATAAGAAAATAGCCTATTTTCGACTTCCCATTCTGACCAAACCGCTGAACCGAATTTAACGTTTAAATATGTTATTCGACGTCAAATTCAATTCTCATTAAGTTTGAATAGAGCAATTTTTTCTCATAAAATGCATCGTTCGAATCTTATACGCCAAAAACTAAAATTAGCGGCAAAATTAAGCGGCTTTCGGCCGCTAAAAAAATTTAGCTCACCTCAGAAACCGTCGCAAACTTAGATTCCTA
>CM022881.1:28666760-28677192 GCA_012654025.1 Pachypsylla venusta | reverse complement strand
CGACTGTGTGCTGATATATGTAATAATAATAACAACGTGACCCAATGCGGTATTTGTATGGAGCACTCCTGCGCCCGTTTACTCAAGGTGTCCTTTACCTTCGACTGTGTGCTGATATCTGTAATAATAATAATAATAACGTGACCCAATGCGGTATTTGTATGGAGCACTCCTGCACCCGTTTACTCAAGGTGTCCTTTACCTTCCGACTGTGTGCTGATATCTGTAATAATAATAATAACGTGACCCAATGCGGTATTTGTATGGAGCACTCCTGCGCCCGTTTACTCAAGGTGTCCTTTACCTTCCGACTGTGTGCTGATATCTGTAATAATAATAATAACGTGACCCAATGCGGTATTTGTATGGAGCACTCCTGCGCCCGTTTACTCAAGGTGTCCTTTACCTTCCGACTGTGTGCTGATATCTGTAATAATAATAATAACGTGACCCAATGCGGTATTTGTATGGAGCACTCCTGCGCCCGTTTACTCAAGGTGTCCTTTACCTTCCGACTGTGTGCTGATATCTGTAATAATAATAATAACGTGACCCAATGCGGTATTTGTATGGAGCACTCCTGCGCCCGTTTACTCAAGGTGTCCTTTACCTTCCGACTGTGTGCTGATATCTGTAATAATAATAATAACGTGACCCAATGCGGTATTTGTATGGAGCACTCCTGCGCCCGTTTACTCAAGGTGTCCTTTACCTTCCGACTGTGTGCTGATATCTGTAATAATAATAATAACGTGACCCAATGCGGTATTTGTATGGAGCACTCCTGCGCCCGTTTACTCAAGGTGTCCTTTACCTTCCGACTGTGTGCTGATATCTGTAATAATAATAATAACGTGACCCAATGCGGTATTTGTATGGAGCACTCCTGCGCCCGTTTACTCAAGGTGTCCTTTACCTTCCGACTGTGTGCTGATATCTGTAATAATAATAATAACGTGACCCAATGCGGTATTTGTATGGAGCACTCCTGCGCCCGTTTACTCAAGGTGTCCTTTACCTTCCGACTGTGTGCTGATATCTGTAATAATAATAATAACGTGACCCAATGCGGTATTTGTATGGAGCACTCCTGCGCCCGTTTACTCAAGGTGTCCTTTACCTTCCGACTGTGTGCTGATATCTGTAATAATAATAATAACGTGACCCAATGCGGTATTTGTATGGAGCACTCCTGCGCCCGTTTACTCAAGGTGTCCTTTACCTTCCGACTGTGTGCTGATATCTGTAATAATAANCCGAGACGATTCCAAAGGTTCATTATTGAAAATAATAAACCAAAAAGAATGTCATCGTCTGTGGATAAGTTGGGAATCTCATCAACTATATACTTTTTGCATTTGGATATTTATGTACGGAGGTGGTTTATTATTCAAATCCAACCCTTCCTAATTTAGTCCCAGATTCATTGATGCCCTATAATGTTGATGCAGAAATTTTGTTATTATGGAGTGTGGCATATTACAGAAAATTATGGACAAGAAAAATCCCTTTTTTTCATAATCCCACGACACTTTTAATCCCTTGATATCCTTATTAATATTTTTCCCCTTTTCAATCATTTTCAAAAAGTGTCGTGTTCAAACAAGATTACTCAGCAAGGCATGGCCGTTAACCCGTTTCCCAACCCCCAACCTGTCTAGTTAGGTTAAAATATGTCAAAAAAAGCTAACAAGTAAACATAACAAGTTTTAAAAAAAGCCACTATAGGGATATTGTAAATTGCAAGCCGCAAAACGGAAAGATCCCGCGTGTCTAGAACTCCCTCGTTTCTTGTCCAGGATTCTCTGTGATATGCCGCTTTCCTTATTCTGTCATACTTTATGATAAAACTAGCTGTTTTCCCGTGCTTCGCTACGGTTACGAAATTTGAATTTTTGGTGGAACCGACCCCCAGAGTGAACACAGCTCCTATTTAGAAAATTTAATATTTTATTCAAGGATATGACTTTTTGTACTGCGGAACACCTTTGTATTAAATTTCAGCTTTCTCGCTTTTCCCGAAATGGCACTTCTCAATTCCGATTTTTTTAAAGGTGAAAACCGTCCATAAATCGAATAGAAACCGGAAATTTTCAAATTTTATATTTTTTATGGGGTCTTATAACTATTTTGGGTCTATTTTTCGTTATCTCTTTTAGTTTGCCCAGAAAAAAAAATTACAAAAAGACCCGCTAAACAGCGTCATTTTTGGCGGTAACTTGCTCCCACTTGAACTTTATTTTTTCCTTTCTTATTACGCATCTACATACTAAAAGGGGCCTTTGTGCAAAGTTTCAAGTCTCTACTTTTAGCCGTCGTGGAGCTACGTTGATTATCAGTCAGTCAATCAGTACGTCAGTATACCAACTGGGCTTTGCGTTTTATAAGTATAGATAAGGAAAGCATCATAGCAGGATCGCCTTTAAATTTGATCATCAATAGAGTTAAAGGAGCTGTGCTAATTAGATTTAAAATACGCTTAACATTACTTATCAGATTATCAATTAAGGCCAGCGATTATACCACGTTGAATACACCAGTTCCCGTCAGAACACTGAAGTTAAGCAACGTCGGGCGTGGTCAGTACTTGGATGGGTGACCGCTTGGGAACACCACGTATTATCATTGGCTCTTTTTTCCGGCCCAACCCAGGCTGGGAGAGGTCAATGTGGGCAGCTGGTTTGCAAGTTTCCAGCGAATGGAGGGTAAAACCCCCGTCTTGAATGACCAATAGATGTTAAAGAGAGGTTAATCCAAATTTAAAAAAAAAAGAAAAAATTCAGTTCTAGCATCCTATTTTCACCTGAGCTGTCCATATGCCGAATACCAGAAATGTCATGCGCAGTCGATACTTATACTCATGCTATGACGCAATTTTTGCTATGACGGAGGGTAAAACCCCAGTCTTGAATGACCAATAGATGTTAAAAAGACTTTAAGCCAAATTAAAAAAAAAAAAAAAAAGATTATCAATTCCAATTTCTTTACTTTTAATTCAAATATGTTTGTATATACATTGACATGGTTTTGAATTTATGGAGTACTTCTAATGTAAATAAGGAGAGAGTACTTTGGAACAACATTTATTTCAAGTGCACCCTATACTTGGTTCAATGGCTAACTTTAATTGGCCGCCATTTTGTTTTAGTTTGAGATTTTTTCCGGCCCAACCCAGGCTGGGAGAGGTCAATGTGGGCAGCTGGTTTGCAAGTTTCCAGCGAATGGAGGGTAAAATTGGTAAAATTTCCACATTGAATTTAAGGAGTATTTCTAATGTAAATAAGGAGAGAGTTCTTTGGAACAACATTTTTTTTCAAGTGCACCCTATACTTGGTTCAATGGCTAACTTTAATTGGTCGCCATTTTGTTTAGTTTGAGATAAAGTTGGTCTGTTTTCGACAAATGTCATTTCATTTAAACCCCCCCTGGTCCGCCCCAGAGGGGGCCTCCCAAATTTTGAGTACCTCTTGAAATTCTTTTCCATTATCAAGGGCTGCATATCAAATTTCAAATTTCTACTTTGAATAGTAAAAGATTTATAACGGTGGCCTCTGACTTTATGAACACACTGTATATAGCCATGTCGATTATATTGGAAAATAGAAAAACACTTCATTAATTAAAATGTTGCTGTGTGAGCATATGCCATACATGCAGTGATGTTCAGCGTACGGATTAATCCGTATTTGTACGGAAATTATGACCTGGGTACGGCATACGGATATAAGTTTGATCCATATACGCGAAATGTACGGAAAACTAAGGAATCTGGTGCCTACCCAAACCGCCTAATTACAAGTCTACTGTGTTTACCATTCGGCCACTGAGGTTGGTCAACCTATAATGGTTGACCAAAATACGTTCTACTCATGCGCGCGCATCTACAGAAACGGATTTTCGTCCGACTTACATTTACATTTTCCATATTAGTGAGTTTACGCTTAATCACGAAACCACTAGAAACGTAGAATTGTCTTTTTCGTGAATGTTTTTTTTTTCATGGAAATAGTCACTAATATTTTGTGGAAACCTACGGGTTGTACAAAAAAAGTGTCTAATAACACTTATAACATACATCTTCATGAATAGCTGAGTTATATAATTTGCAGTGTTTTAAGGCACGTACAGAAATGTCATTAAAAATACGGAAATTTTTACTATTGGTACGGAATTGCTCGCTTGAGTTCCGAAGATCACTGCATTCATGTCTTAATTCTTGTTCAGTGAGATTCCGGCTTCTTCCGGAATCTTCTAGATTTGACCATCACCGGGAAAACAAACTATAACATCTCTTAAGCTGTTTTCTTCGGAAGTTTCTGTGTTGGGACGTTTAACTTTTTGAGAAAACTTTATTTTTGCCCTTTAAGTTTTCTTCGTGAAAGTTTAAGTTTGTCTACAACAAAGTGGAGGAGTCAATTTTGAAGGCGATGTTGTAGGGGCTGCAGGCTAAACAAGTTTGTCGAGGAGAAGAGTTGGGTAGGAATTTATTTTGACTTAACCTATCTTAACGATATAGATTATAGAAGTATGTGGAAAATGTCTAACAGGGAATCCTTCCGCACTCTTCGGAGGGAAAATGAAATGTTTTGCTACTTTGGCTTGTTGGTTAACGATATAGATTATAGAATTATGTGGAAAATGTCTCACATTGAGTCCTTCCGCACTCTTCGGAGGGAAAATGAAATGTTTTGCTACTCTAGCTTGTTGGTTAACGATATAGATTATAGAAGTATGTGGAAAATGTCTCACAGGGAGTCCTTCCTCACTCTTCGGAGGGAACATGAAATGTTTTGCTACTCTGGCTTGTTGGTTAACGATATAGATTATAGAAGTATGTGGAAAATGTCTCACAGGGAGTCCTTCCGCACTCTTCGGAGGGAAAATGATATGATTTGCTACTCTGGCTTGTTGGTTAACGGCATAGATTCTTGCATAACGAAACGTTTCTGTTGCAGAGTGTACACCATAGAAGGTACCAAATTGGAATCTTATTAATACATTATTTTAAATACGTATATACCTAATTGGCGGTACTAATACACAAATGTGTATAATTCTCCGGAGGACAATTGAGCAAATTGCGATAACTTCCATTATGCCGCTTTTTAGCGGTTTTCGCATATCCTGCTTAAAATGAGAAAGCTAATAGCTAGAGCTTTAAACTTGGTGCCTAATATTCATATCAATTTCATACAAGAAATTGAAAGTACAACTTAGGTTGAAGTGTAATATATTGTTGGACGTTAGAGATTGGAGGCCGCTTTTTGGCGGTTCTAATTGTGCCCCGAAAGCAGCGTTGTCGGTTCTTGTCGCACTTTAGCGGTTTTCAGTATTGCCGTCTAAAAAGAGAATCGTAAGAGCCAGAGACTTCAAATTTGGTAGGTATGTGAAATTTAGGGTCTAATTACGCCCCAGATTTGGAATCGTCACGAGAACCCCCCCCCCCAATAATAAACCAAAATCCTTCTTAATGAATATATTAGTGTTCTGTCTTACAGCAGAATCCTAGAACCTGCGTCATAAAGAAAGCTGCGAACATATTCTAGCATAGAGATTAGGAAGAGCTCCCTCTTTTTCTACTTCCTCATCTTGTACAATGTATCGCACTCACATTTCTCCCTCCCCGCTCCTCGGTTGATAGATTATTCGCAATTTGTTTCCCACTCTAATTTATTCGTCCTCTTTATTCCATCTTTTATCTTAATGTTATTTTTAAACAGAGGATGACTTGTTTCTTCTTCTTCTCTCTCTCCCCCCTCTCTCTCTCTCTTTCTCTCTCTCTTCTCTTTTTGCATTACGTTTTCTTTTTTTTCCACTTTTTGTACTTACGTTGTACCCTACCCATTCCGGTAAAAATATTTAAGCAGAGGGATTGTCTAACTAATTATGTTACTCTTGCTACCTACATTCGTTTTATACCCGCCAGACTATGCCAGATAATATATAAAAAAAAATATATTTCTTTGTGTTTTTATGTCACAATTTTTATGGACATCATAGCAATACAAGGCATTTTCAACAATCACTCCAATATTTAAACTTTAAAATATTTTTATTATTGTTCCCCCCCCCACCGCCATTTTGGGGGGTTCTCGTGACGATTCCAAATCTGGGGCGTAATTAGACCCCAAATATGACATACCTACTAAATTTGAAGTCTCTAACTCTTATACCATTCTGCTTTTAGACAGGAATAATGAAAACCGCTAAAAAGCGGCAAGGGTGTATTCGATTCCACCCGATTGCTTTCGGGGCACAATTAGAGCCCAGATGGGATCGATATACCAAATTTCATCCAAATCGGTCAACGCTGTGGCAAAAGTGTCCATCACGGCGTACGGCGTCGGCGGATAAACGGAATTTTTTATTCGATTTTTGGTTTCTACGTACCTCAAGGTAACGTATAATATCAAATTTTGAGGGGGGAGTAATTCTTTTTTTTTTTCCGTGACGATTGCAAAGGTTCATTATTGAAAATAATAAATCAAACTCGTCAGATGTGTTAGTCCTTTAGCATTATCCAGTACTCCACGTGGTGTTAGTCCTTTAGCATTATCCAGTACTCCACGTGGTGTTAGTCTTTTAGCATTATCCAGTACTCCACGTGGTGTTAGTCTTTTAGCATTATCCAGTACTCCACGTGGTTTTAGTCCTTTAGCATTATCCAGTACTTCACGTGGTTTTAGTCCTTTAGCATTATCAAGTACTCCACGTGGTTTTAGTTCTTTAGCATTATCCGGTACTCAGAAGAAGGGTGTGGGCCATTGTTGAATTTTGCTCTATTCGGCATTTGTTCTATCTTACAGCCTCAGTGTGGCCTTGTGACCAGATGAGAGCCCAAGAAAATACAAGACTATATCAATAAGGAGAAGATAGAAGTGAACAGAGTAGGCACAAGGGAAGGATCCTTCTAAGGGGAGAAGGGGAAAAGTATAATAAAAATTAATTAGCCATGAAACTGGATTTCTTGTAAAAACTTTCGTCACCCCTCACTTCGTCATGGGGAAAGCTCTAAATTCTCAAATCATTTTGTCTCCGTTTTATTTTCGAGCTTTTTTGAGATAGAGAAAAAAAAAATCAGACATTTTTCTTGCCAATATTGGCTATGAAAAGGAAATTTTAAGTCATTTGCTCGCATGATTATGACTCGCCTTTTTTAAAAAACCTTTAGTCCGGGGGCATTTATGAAATCCCGTGTGCAGTTTGATGATACAAGTGTGGGAGGCAAGGGCGTACACAAGGGGGGCGGCCGGCTATAGCACCCCCCCTCCCGAATTTTTTTTCGAGATATTAAGCTATCAAATGTTAAACGCGAGTGTATATCATCTAAATGTTTGAATAACATGTTAATTATAAGTGTTAAAAATATTAACTTAAAAGGTAGGGCGAACCTATAGGGCTTTGCTACGCCTTTTATATCTAGAAACAAAATTAAAGTGAATAATCTCCCACCCCTAAAACGTTTAAAAAGACTTTTTAAATTATATTAAACCACATTTTAAGTTTGTAACTTACTCCAAAAAAATCAATAGTATCTGTCTGGTACCCATCAAAATTCGATGAATGATATAAGAGTTTATACTGACCTGCTTGGCAGGATGATTTATAAGTCAAATTAAAAGCTATAAAATGAAAAACAGTTAGACCCAGCTAAAATAATTGAATATTGAATTGACCGACCGTTGCGTAATTCTAATTTGTGACAGACAAGGAAGAATGCGTGGGGGTGGAGGTTTAAATTTGGGACTTGGGGTTGTCAAAGGCAAGGGCATGTAAAACAGAATTAATTATACATTACACGGAGGGCGCGACGATGTATTCAGGTACAACAAATTCAAATTATTTTCATAATGGGGATGGGGTCCCTGTTGTATATCTAAATACAATATGTAAATTCTTGGAATGCAAGGCCGGCGTCTTGACACGTTGAATACATCAGTTCCCGTTAGATCCCTAAAGTTAAGCAACGTCCAGCGAGATTTACGATGTATGCAGATACAACAAATTATTTTCATAATGGGGATGGGATCCCTCTTGTATCTAAATACAATATGTAAATTCTTACTTCTGAAGGAAGAACTACCCAGAAGATCAGTCTTACCCTTCCCAAACTGGAAATCCTTAAATCGTCTTCCAAGTGGAGTGACTCTCTGCAAATACAATCCGAAAAGGTGGTGGGGTTACATATGGCTGCTGACGTATGTGTGTGTGGTTCTGTACAGAGCAACCTCCACCTGATGAGCACACCTGCACCCAATCAGATCGACTTTACGTCACCAATTTCTGGATGACCGGAGATAAGTGGACCCAGAAAGTAAGCTGATCCGGATGTTCGTTGCAGTAGTGTTAATTCTATCTCAAAGTTTTATTTTCAGTGAAAGTGATCTCGATCCTCAAGTGTGAACTAAATAACTTTTTTCATTAAATAAAATATTTCAAATCAGAAATCGGTTCTAGCCAGCGTCGTAGACTACACTGGTTGAATACACCGGTTCCCATTCGATCACTGAAGCAACGTCCAACGAGGTTGTTCTATGTGAGTGTCCACGTGGATTCGCGACCCTCGTGATGCGTGATGCTGGCTATTTTTCCGGCCCAACCCAGACTGGGTAAGGTCAATATGGGTAGCTGGTTTGCAAGTTTCCATCGAATAGAATGTAAAACCCCCGTCTTGAATGACCAATAGATGTTAAAGAGACGTTAAGCCAAATTAAAAAGAAGAAAGAAATCAGATCTAGGATCCTATTTTCACCTGAGCTGTCCATATGCCGAACACAAATGTCATGCGCAGTCGAATCTTGAAATCATGCTATGACGCAATTTTCAAACCTTTTTTTTTATTTTCACTCCCAACATCAGAACGAGTCTTCCCCCCCCCTCGCACCATTTCAACTGCTGCTTGTCGTTTTGAGAATGTAAATGGGATTCGATGGCGAATAAAATATTCATGAAATTTACTCTTTATCAGAAAAACAAATGCTGATAAGAAGGTGACATATGGGGGGGGGGGCTGATAGGTTGGATACCTAAGTATGAGTGTTCAGTATTCATGAGCTGTTCTTTAAGTTGTTCATAAGAGTAGAGTGCTGAGTACCAGGCTAACCTGACTGGGGGTAACTCAGGATACCTCGCTGATTGTGTTTAGTATTCATGAGCTGTTCTTTAAGTTGTTCATAAGAGTAGAGTGCTGAGTACCAGGCTAACCTGACTGAGGGTAACTCAGGATACCTCGCTGATTGTGTTCAGTATTCATGAGCTGTTCTTTAAGTTGTTCATAAGAGTAGAGTGCTGAGTACCAGGCTAACCTGACTGGGGGTAACTCAGGATACCTCGCTGAGTGTGTTCAGTATTCATGAGCTGTTCTTTAAGTTGTTCATAAGAGTAGAGTGCTGAGTACCAGGCTAACCTGACTGGGGGTAACTCAGGATACCTCACTGAGTGTGTTCAGTATTCATGAGCTGTTCTTATAGTTGTTCATAAGAGTAGAGTGCTGAGTACCAGGCTAGAGTGCTGAGTACCGGACTAACCTGACTGGGGGTAACTCAGGATACCTCACTGAGTGTGTTCAGTATTCATGAGCTGTTTAAACTAAGTTTTCGTGTATCTCCTTCCCTAAAGCGGAACCGTTTTGGAGAGTTAAAAAGTTCAAATTTCCAGATTTTTCCTTTTACTTGGATGTCAATTGCTCACTCCATTTAAAATTTCAACGCTTTAGGTATACGGAAAGTGCCTGAAACTTAAGATAAGTGAATCAGTCAATATGTCAGTCAGTCAGTGAGTATCGAAAAGTACAAACTTTGAAATTACCTATCTCGCGCCCGGGTTAGCATTAATTTTTTAAATTTATCCTGTAGTATTGTACTATACTACGGAATGTTTGTTCAAAATTTCAATGACCTATCCTCTGTAGAACCGCATATCTGACTGTGTGAAAAACCTGGTGAATTGCTTCGTAAGATACACTGGTGCATTGTGCTTTCTGGAACTTGGCCTTGGCGCACTGCCGTGCGCTCCGATATGTTTGACACTCTAAGAATAGATAATTTTCAAATGAGTATTGTTTTTGAGATCTAATACATTCTGTATACCTAAAACAGTAGAAGAAGGCCATGCTGAAATTGAAATAAAACTTGAAAACAGATCTTGCAATGTAATCAATTATTTAAACTTGTATCTTGTTGTATCTTGGCTTTTTGGAGATACAAGTTTCAATTGAAAAATAAACAATAAGGAAATGGAAACGAAAATAAATGTGCAAAGGGAAAAAGATGATATAAAGGGAAAAATAAATGTACAAAGAGAAAAAGATGATATAAAGGGAAAAATAAATGTACAAAGAGAAAAAGATGATTTAAAGGGAAAAATAAATGTACAAAGAGAAAAAGATGATATAAAGGGAAAAATAAATGTACAAAGAGAAAAAGATGATATA
>CM022881.1:28615973-28640110 GCA_012654025.1 Pachypsylla venusta | reverse complement strand
ATTTTATTTTTTTTGGAACCTAACCCAATACTACTCCCAACACGTTCTACACAGCTTAACAACCCGTTACTACTCCCCATGTTCTACATATAGGTTAACAAACGTGTATGTAATATGTATTCTATGTGCATACTCTGATCGCGTTTAAACGGTTGTACCTCGGTGATATGATTATTAATGTGGGAGTCAGATTTATTATCATTTTTTTCTCTCATCTTCTCGAAACGAAGTTCGGGTACTCAGCTAGTATATAGATAAGGAAAGTCGTGTGATGTTCACACCAGATTTTTTTTTTTTCATTGTGTGCGCCCTGCGCCAGTGAACGAACACAGACATCATTAAGCTCTCATTCTTGCAGTCAATTGCAGTGCTGCCAGGTCGTTTTCATCAAAATTCCCTACAGAGGCCTTGATTTCTCCCTACATTTCCCTACGCTAAAAAAAAAAAACTTTCTCCCTACAATTTCCCCACGCTAAAAATGTCAATTGTTACCAGGTTATTGTGAGAAAATCGGTAAATACTTGTAGTTAGGTACCTCTAATATAGATATAACATTCAGAAATGAAAATTCTGAAAAATCATTGTGAAAAGTGAACATTAAAATGAAATTTATCAGTAGTCAGTAGTCATGGGTCAATTAGTCTAGTAAAAACTAAAACGAAGGAAAAAGAAGAAAAAAAAAAATAAATAACGAAAATTTAAAAACTCCCGCGGTATTTTCACATCGATTCACAAAATATCGATTAGTCATATTTTATTATCTGATCTGATTAATTGTCAACATTCTATTTTGGGTGAATTCTAAAAAAAAGTTAAACTTTCTACAAAAAAAGTTTGGACAAATTATTCTCTTTTCTCTAGAATTAACCCAAAATGCGAATTAAATGCTAAAATATTTAACCCTCTCGCGCCCGTGGTAGCAAACTTGCTACCAAAAGTTGGTGAATTATCTAATTTTGCTTCTGTCCCCCCTTAGTATTTTTGTTGATTTCAGAGCATTGTGTGAAAGGTTCTTTACCCTTACAGTTAATACTAAGCAGGGGCAGAAACAAAATTAGATAACTCACCAACTTTTGTAGCAAGTATGCTATTACGGGCGCGAGAGGGTTAAAATTCCTACGTTTTGGCCTTTTTTTGATGAAAATTCCCCCTCTCCCTACGGACCCCCTTAATTCTCCCTACGGGTAGGGAAATTCCCTACGACCTGGTAACACTGGTCACTTGAAATTGAATCTCTCTGTAAAGCAATCAATGTTAAAGCCATTATTTTTGAAAGGAAATCTTCATTTAACAAACAATTGAATCTCGCTTTCATCTATCTTTCTTATTTTATTTTCTCCCCAAAAAAAACTTTTCTCGCTCAAAGTACCCAAACTTTTTTCTACTTTTTTTGATGATGATTTCTTTCTCTTTTTTTTTGAAGAATTTATATTCAAAATATTTTACCGAAAACAGAGAGAAAAAGTTCGACGAGTTTTGTTTTTAAAAATAACATTTTTGTTTTTAAATTTATTAGAAGAAGAAAATTTTGAGGGAAGTTTAGGGGGGGGGGAAAGGGCGGAAAAACAGTGATTACAGAAGTAATTAGAGAAATGGCAAGATTTGAAGAATTAAGAAAACTGGGAACCTGCCTGGTGCAAGCCATATGCGATGCAAACACTCATCACGGAAGCTCGAATTAGATGTAAAGTTGGAGAAATTTCGTATATGGCAAACAAGTGACATTGTCTTTCATTACAGAAGTAATTAGAGAAACGGCAAGATTTGAAGAATTAAGAAAACTGGGAACCTGCCTGGTGCAAGCCATGTGCGATGCAAACACTCGTCACGGAAGCTCGAATTAGATGTAAAGTTGGAGAAATTTCGTATATGGCAAACAATTGACATTGTCTTTCATTACAGAAGTAATTAGAGAAACAGCAAGATTTGAAGAATTAAGAAAACTGGGAACCTGCCTGGTGCAAGCCATGTGCGATGCAAACACTCATCACTGAAGCTCGAATTAGATGTAAAGTTGGAGAAATTTCGTATATGGCAAACAAGTGACATGTCTTTCATTCATAGGATGCCTTTGAAGAGGGGAACCATCTCAATAAGGAGAATAATAGACTAATTTATACTGCCTGAATATTAGGAATAGAAAATTGTTGAAAAGTTGTCTTAACCCAGGAGTACCTTATAACGGGTGCGACAATTAGTTCTCCCACATTTGAAAGAGCTGATGGTAAATAAAAACGAAATGAGATATTTCAAAAATTATTTTGTATTCTGAAAGCTTGTGTATTCTAGTTTTTTCCCATCTATGTTTTGTAAATAATGTCGTCTAAATGACGGCCTTGGCGAGTGATGCATTTTTGGAGTCTTGCACGGAAGTTTTCCATGACCCTCGTCAGCATACCCGCATCAATTTGGACGATTTCTTCCACAATTGCCTCCTCTAACTCTTCAAGGGTCCCAGGGCGATGTTTGAAGACCTCAGCCTTGAGGTAACCCGACAGGAAGAAGTCACGGGGACTCAAATCTTTTGGATTTATATATTTTTTTAGTGTTTTGTGCCCGAAGGACTCAATTTCATTTGACTTTTTTTTATAGATTGACCTCTAGCTTTGTGGTGGAACTGTTAACACCCCGTCATACATGCCCTTGATTTTTATAGAATCGCATGCGGGGCAGCAGTCAGCTACCCGTATCAAAACTTGAAATTTTATTACCAAATTAATATATTAGATAATAATACGAAGGTCGTTTTTTTTCAAACCCCGATTGGCTATAAATAAAAGACAAGTTCATCTAAAACAATAATTTTATTTTCAATAAAATATTGTGTATCAACTACAAATAATAAGGCGAGTCACGAGCGCTTTCGTCTGTTACGACATTCTCAAGTGACTGAATGTCGTAACAGACGAAAGCGCTCGTGACTCGCCTTATTATTTGTAGTTGATACTCAATATTTTATTGAAAATTATATTTCATAATGACTACAAACATCCTAAATACCATTTCTAAAATAATTTTATTACCAAAAGATTAGTACACTTACGGTTACTTTTCGACACAATCACCGAAGAGATTGAGGCATTTGTCATATCTGTGGACAAGCTTTGAAATACCCTCTTCAAAAAAAGTTGCCGCCAATGAAGTAGTCCTGACGTTGGCTTGAAAGCACTTCCCACCAAGCCGCGTCTCCAGTTCAGGAAAAAGATGAAAGTCACTGGGTCCTAAGTCAGGACGGTATGACGGATGATCGAAAATGTCCCATCCAAATTGTTCGAGAAGCCGTTCGAGTTGCTCCAGCAGTGTGTGGACGGGCATTGTCAAGGATCAGAAAACTCCAGCGGTCAGCTTTCCTCTTCGTTTGTTCTGAATGGCTGGCTCTACGCAAACGTTGTAAAATTTCACAATAAACAGCTGCAGTGATTGTGGTTCCGGGCTCCATAAACTCCACAAGCAACACACCTTGTTGATCCCAAAACACAGTAGGGACTACTTGAATTCATTGGCGGCAACTTTCTTTGAAGTGGGTATTTCAAAGCTTGTCCACAGATATGACAAATGCCTCTCTTCGGTGTCATCTCTTCGGTGATTCTGTCGAAAAGTAACCGTAAGTGTACTAATCTTTTGGTAATAAAATTATTGTTTTAGATGAACTTGTCTTTTATTTATAGCCAATCGGAGGTTGAAAAAAAAAACGACCCTCGTATAATTCTGGAACCATCTTTTTTGATAGAATTTTCATTCGCACGCACACACACACACACACACACACACCCCACACAAACGATACAGCAAAATGCTTCATGGCACCTATCGCCCAAATGCCTTAATTCTGTGTAATCTCTAGATCCTAAAATTTAAATGCGAAGAAAATTTAACTTATTCGCCGTCGTGATTAGCACTTTTGCTATACAGCGTTGATCGACTTGGATGAAATTTGGATGCAAGCGAATATACTGTTGACGCTTAGTTGAAAAAGAGAATGGTACGTGCTAGAGACTTGAAATTGGGGTATGCATGCGTCATATTTGGGGACAAATTGTGAGTCACCCAGTGTAATCAATTTTTTTCCTTCTGCTCGAGGATTAGTGAGTAGATATAGATGCCCATGTTTTACAAAGGACGACTAAGTTGCAATATTGTCAGAAGTGATTGATTGAAACTTCAATGGGATTGAGAATGATAATGTTTTTCTCCTCTATACTCCATCCGTAATCCTGCACAAACTATCCTTTACT
Source organism: Pachypsylla venusta (assembly GCA_012654025.1). Taxonomy (NCBI): domain Eukaryota; kingdom Metazoa; phylum Arthropoda; class Insecta; order Hemiptera; family Aphalaridae; genus Pachypsylla; species Pachypsylla venusta. The sequence goes on along the minus strand of CM022881.1, from coordinate 28,635,875 downwards.
TTTTCAACTCCCTCTTCAAACATACTCGTACGTCTGTCAGGAATGTGTGATGATATTTATTCTGAGTTGTGAGGAAAAAAGAGGAATTTGCTATTGCTATATCAGAGTGGACAAATGATGCTGGCTGGACTTTTAATTAAATTAAAACAAAACAATTACCAAAAACACTATTTATAATTATTTATGAAGAAACTAGTTTCGAATCATTCGATTCATCATCATTCTAGTCGAGTCTGCTGGAAGTTGACTGAGATTGTTCATCGCATGCTGAGAAGTGTGACGCAATGTACCATCAAAATATTTACAGTCTAACACTTTTTTGAATAAAATATTGTCACTGACTCTATCAATTTCAACTTGATTATTTAGTAATGTATATTTTTCACTGTTATTGTATTTATAAATAGGCTTCATTTGTATTGATNGTCGAGTCTGCTGGAAGTTGACTGAGATTGTTCATCGCATGCTGAGAAGTGTGACGCAATGTACCATCAAAATATTTACAGTCTAACATTTTTTTGAATAAAATATTGTCACTGACTCTATCAATTTCAACTTGATTATTTAGTGATGTATATTTTTCACTGTTATTGTATTTATAAATTTCATAGGCTTCATTTGTATTGATTTCATTGTATTTGTATTGATTATCAATTTTTTGAAATAACAATGTTCGTCTAGTGTGGAGTCTGTGGAGCCGGCATTAGAGCTGCATTTCCCAATATCAGTTTTGTTTCATTTTAATAATATAAAACAAAGTCGATAGAATAGTTCTAGCTGGCAAGTGCTTCTGCGAAGCACAGTTGGAATCTTTTTTTTTTCTCAGCTTTTTTTTATAATATTTCTTTCATATTTTTCATATTTTCCAAGTGTCATACTGTTTTCTCGTTTACTTTAGCATATCAATATTTTTTATTAAAGAATTGATGTTGATGATGATTTTGTCATTTTTGCTACCATTTCAGGATGAATTCTATTGTCTCATGTTTCTTTTGTTTTTCTGATTCTTGTTTATTTATGTTTTACCAGTCTATGCAGTTATTTTATCATAAGCCGTTGAGTTGATGCTTTTTGCTATTTCTGTTTTTGCAAAGATATCTATTGTGTTTTTTTTTTAAATTTTGAGTTCGCAATTTTTCTTCTGCGTGCTCGTAGAAATATTGTCATAGAAAAATATTAACAGACCAGATCTTATTTCTACGGCCCAAATATGACTGAAAACTCCTTTTCATCCGGTAGTGTTTTGGGTGCCAATATCTCAAATCCATGAGGATAAAATTCCGTAGTTCGGCTGGAATTGAACTCTTATTTCATTGTATACCAGGTAAGGTGTCTTTCCACTATACCGGCAACCCAGAAATTCTGGTTCCAAATCTTTCTGTTTCATCTCCTTCCAAATCTTTCTGTTTAATCTCCTCTACAACCCAGAAATTCTGGTTCTAAATCTTTCTGTTTAATCTCCTCTACAACCCTTTGTATTAGTGTACTATTGATGCATCTCTGAATTTCCTTCTACCACTCAAATGTTTTGCATGAGCAGCTCAATTCCATTGTCTTTTGCTCTTCTGCCAGCATTACTGATTAAACTTCTTTCCTAATATAATACAAGCTCAAACTCATCTTCTTTCTTTTGTTCCTCAAAATAGGTGAACAATGTGTTTGTTATTTTCTTTTTGTGTGTGTCAGAGATTAATGACTGAAAATTAACCTTACAGAACCTTCTCTCCGTCCAAATATTCTACCTCCAATATTTTATCCTGTACAATTCTCAAACGCTAAGTTTGTCCGTCTTTTACTTTCCTCATCCTTGGGTACAGTTTAGATTTCAATTTCTTGAGGCTCCTACTGTAAATCCTAATGACGTGTCCTTCTAGATCAAAATAATATCTGTGAAATTATGAGTTTGGTTGAGTTAGCATAGGAGCCTAACCATTCCTTTGTCTAGTATATTCCTCCGTAGTTGGGTGCGCAGTTTTAGGGTCTATAATTCTGTATATTATGTACAGGGTGTTTATGGAACCCCCTGAATATGGCGGGTAACTGAGAAAATGAACATTTTTTACGAAATTCGTTAGTGAGCCAGACGAAGCATAGCCGAGTTACATGGTGGAGAAAGTCATTTTTGGATAAATTTCAACGTCGCTTGCTGGGTTCTGTGTGACGAACGAAAGGTGGAGGGACATTAAATCTTAGTATTTGATGGCGGTGATTTCAAATATGGCAGCAAAATTTAAAAAAACAAAAGCATAATGGGGGAAAACCTGGAAAGTGATCAAATACTTTTGTCTGCTCCCAAATGTGATTTGACTTATGAAAACTGCGTCTCTTTCTAAGACTTCTTTTGTCGATGAGTTCTCAGAAACCATTGTGCGCTCCTATCGCCTCACTCCATCTTTCCTGACTCCTTTACATTTCTCCTCCATCATTTCACGCTCACCTTCTTCTTCCTTCAGCATTTCTTCGTTTTGATCTTGTTCCATGTTAATTAATTTACCCTTTCTTGTCTTCATTCAATGTTCATCTACCTCTTGTGTTATATTTATCATTTCTACTTTCTCTTCTTTTGTTTTAAATTCATTTGCCTTCTCGCTGTTTTTGTTTTGTTGTTTGTTAATAGCTTGTTCTAGCTCTTCTCATCAATGATTCTTAAACTTCTCTTTCAGTGGCAATATCACTCCAATTTTGATGAAATATAAAACAGACACTCTTTGTAACATATCATCTCTTGAAGTATCAAGTCTCTTGAAGTTATCTTTATCTGGGGCCTCTTTAGGGCACCAAATCTCAACTCGGGTCAATATTACTCCAAGCTTGATGAATTTTAATAATAAACTGTGAAAAATAATATCGACGAATTTAAGGTCTCATACAGCTATCTTTATTTGGAGGCCCCTAAACTTTTGTCGCCAGCCAGCTGCGACAACAACCGAAGCCTGCCAAGTCTAATTCATATATTTTTACTAGTGAGCTGTGACAGCAGCCAAGGGCCGCCTAATCTAATTGAAATATTTTTTTTTTTTTTTTTTTTTTTTTTTNTTTTTTTTTTTCACAATAGAGCTGCGACAACAGTCGAAGGCTGCCGAAATATAATTCATATGCTATTTTTGCTAGTGGCCTGTGAAAGCGGCCGAAGACTGCCTAATCTAATTCATATAATATTCTCAGCAGAGAGATCCGACAACTGCCGAAGGCTGCCAAATCTAATTGAGATGATATTTACACTAGAGAGCTGTGACAACATCCAAAGACTGCTGAAGCTAGTTCAAATGTTTTTTTTTTTTTTTTCACAAGAGAGCTGCGATAGCAGCCGAAGGCTGTCAAATATAAATCATGTAATATTTGCAATTGAGACCTGTGTCAACAGCCGACGGATGCCAAAACTAATAAATATAATATTTCACCAGAAATCACCGACAACAGCCTAAGACTGCCAAAGCTAATTCAAATATTTTTCCATTATAAAGCTTCAACAACAGCTGACTGCCCTACGATTATTTTTTACAAAATTATGCAAGTAATTTTTCAGATTTTTGTTTATATCTCGCAGGTTGACAACCCATTTTGACTTAAGGAATGATCCCACGGAGTCAGATATGAATCGCAGGTTGACAACCCTTTTTGACTTAAGGAATGATCCCACTGAGTCAGATATGAATCGCAGGTTGACAATCCTTTTTGTCTTAAGGAATGGTCCCACTGAGTCAGATATGAATCGCAGATTGACTACCCTTTTTGACTTAAGGAATGATCCCACTGAGTCAGATATGAATCGCAGGTTGACAACCCTTTTTGTCTTAAGGAATGATCTCACTGAGTCAGATGAATCGCAGGTTGACAACCCTTTTTGTCTTAAGGAATGATCCCACTGAGTCAGATATGAATCGCAGGTTGACAACCCTTTTTGTCTTAAGGAATGATCCCACTGAGTCAGATATGAATCGCAGGTTGACAACCCTTTTCGTCTTAAGGAATGATCCCACTGAGTCAGATATGAATCGCAGGTTGACAACCCTTTTTGACTTATCTCTTTACTTAATTTTTCATGAATTTTATTCTTTCAATTAAATAATTATATTCTTTGTTTTGCTGACGTTCTCCACTTTTCTACATTGCTCATATATTTTGTCTACTTATCAACTACCTACCTTTAGAGTTCGTGCTACCTTGATAGTGGGTTATATGATAGAGTACTTATCAACTACCTATACCTTTAGAGTTCGGACTACCTTGATAGTGGGTTATATGATAGGGTACTTATCAATTACCTATACCTTTAGAGTTCGAGCTACCTTGATAGTGGGTTATATGATAGGGTACTTATCAATTACCTATACCTTTAGAGTTCGTGCTACCTTGATAGTGGGTTATATGATAGGGTACTTATCAATTACCTATACCTTTAGAGTTCGGGCTACCTTGATAGTGGGTTATATGATAGGGTACTTATCAATTACCTATACCTTTAGAGTTCGGGCTACCTTGATAGTGGGTTATATGATAGGGTACTTATCAATTACCTATACCTTTAGAGTTCGTGCTACCTTGATAGTGGGTTATATGATAGGGTACTTATCAATTACCTATACCTTTAGAGTTCGGGCTACCTTGATAGTGGGTTATATGATAGGGTACTTATCAATTACCTATACCTTTAGAGTTCGGGCTACCTTGATAGTGGGTTATATGATAGGGTACTTATCAATTACCTATACCTTTAGAGTTCGGGCTACCTTGATAGTGGGTTATATGATAGGGTACTTATCAATTACCTATACCTTTAGAGTTCGGGCTACCTTGATAGTGGGTTATATGATAGGGTACTTATCAATTACCTATACCTTTAGAGTTCGGGCTACCTTGATAGTAATAATAATAATAATAATGTTTATTTATTTTCAAAGGTACATAATACAAGTATAAAAATAACTCAATTACATTAAGCACCTGAAAGAGAGGCAAAAGAAATAAAAATAAGCAAAACAGAGAAGAATAAAAATTATGTTCCCTCGAACATAATATCCGCGACTGTGGGTTTGATATTTTGCTGGAGAAAAAGATCAATCTCCGGATGTTGGTTGGCTATAGAAAGAGAGAAAGACCAAGGATTGAGAGGATCATTTGGCTGAGTGTAGAATATTTCGGAGAATGATCTTGTGGCCCTTTGACGAACCGCAAGATTAAAGTTGGAGAAGAACGAGTCACACTGTACTTGATCGTGAAGACATTTAAACAGAAAGATCAGAGCATTTTGTCTCCTACGAGTGGAGAGAGTCAATATTTCATGATGATGACAGACGTTTTCGTAGGAGTACAAAAGTCGTTTGCGATAGAATAAATCGTGAAGCTTCCCAATGAATGCCCGTTGAACCCGCTCTAGCTGGGCGGATTTGGTGGGCGCTAGATTTCCTAGTAGAAGAGAACAGTACTCAACCTTTGACCTGATATACATATTGTATAAACAGATAAAGATTTGAGGTGAAGAGAAGTTCCTGCAAATCTTGTTCAGCAAGCCAAGTCTGGAGAAACATTTATGAAGAGTGGTGGAGATATGCTGATTAAATAAGAGTTTAGAATCAAAGAAGAAACCAAGATCGTTCATTGCAAAGGATCTGGAGATTGGAATACCAGCAATGTCATAAACGGCAACATCATAATTAGGCTGACGAGTGAAAGTCATACATTTTGTTTTAGAAACATTGACCGACAGACCGTTACAAGCATACCAATGTATGACACTGTTGATATTTTCTTGAAGAGTGGAGGAGCCAACAAGGTTGGGGTCATCAGGGTCATAACCCAGAAAGATTTTTAAATCATCAGCAAAAATTGAAAAGGGGCAAGTTAGAACCTGGGCAATATCATTGATGAAAATGAGAAATAATAGGGGTCCCAGAACACTCCCTTGAGGAACCCCGGAGGCAATGGGAAAAAGAGATGAGAAGTCGTTTTTGACTTTGACCCGAAAATTACGTTCAGACAGATAGGTATGAAACCACTTGAGATAAATAGGAGATAGACCATAGTTCTGAAGTTTTGTGAGAAGTAGCCGATGATGTACTGTATCGAAAGCCTTAGCGACGTCAAAATAAATGACGTCAACTTGCTTACGAGAAGAAACAAAAGAAGATGTATACGATAAAAAATCAACCAAGTTGGTGCAAGTCGACCGTTTAGTACGGAACCCGTGTTGCTGAGAAGTGAAATATTTTTCAATGTACGAATATATATGTTTATAGATGATTTTTTCGAAGATCTTAGAATAAACAGACAAAAGAGATATCGGCCGATAATTTCCAACGTCAAAGCGGGAACCTTTTTTGTGAATCGGTACAACTGATGACTCTTTCCAACAGGAAGGAAAATGGCCAGAAGATAAACTTCTGTTGAAAAGAGAGCACAGAATAGGAGCCAAGATGTCGGCACATCCTTTTATGATAAAAGACGGGGTTCCGTCGGGTCCAACCGACTTTGACGGTTTAATTGATTTAATTGAAGTTAGAACGTCAGATAAAGAAATATGAGGTGGTTGCAGAAAATCATTGATAAATGGAAAATTCGATCCAGAGGGGGGAGGAACAGACTGTGGATCGACATAAACAGAGTGAAAATATTCGCCGAAGCAATTGGCTAGATCTTTGTCACTGGTCAGGACAATATTGTCCTTCACAATGACGTCGATACTGTCTTGCGGTTTGGTAAACCGAGAAACGTAAGACCAGAATTTGGACGGGGCAGATAGGAAACAGTCTTGCCTATATTTGTTTCTCCTGGCCTCATCGTTACTGATTGACCTCCTCGCAAGGGATCGATATTCAGAAAATTTCTGATAATGAACGGGAGATTGAGTTTTCTTATATTTCCTGTGCCATTTTTCTTTACTTTTTAGTAAACCAATAGTATGAAAAGAAAACCAAGGTGGGTACTTGGAAATTGGTTTTTTAGAAATTTTGGTGGGAATAAACAGAGATAAAGAATTTTCAACAACACGAGAGAAAAGGGAAGTAGCTAGATTAATGTTTGGCTCTTCAGTGACAGTGGACCAATCATAATGAGAGAGGTGCGAGTAGAGTTGAAGGTAATCTCCTCTGGAGAAGTCATAAGTAACATATTCAGAGGGAGAGAGAGATGGAGAAGGAAATCTGAAAGTGAAGGAGAAGGAGGGATGATATCGATCCAAAGGAACTAAGGGTGGAAAATCAAGATTTGGAATAAAATCAAAATAATTTGTAAGGGCAAGATCGAGGAGATTACCATGGAAATTGGAGGGATGTGAGTAAATTTGAGAGAGATTAAGGAAGGAGATGGTTTCTAGTAGTGAAGAGGCTTTACTTTTAACATAGAAGTTAGAAACCCCATCCACAGAAGGAATTTGCCAATCAACACCCGGTAGATTAAAATCTCCCAGAAGTAGAACATTATCAGTTCGCACAAGCCGCTGGGTAATGAAGGAGCAATAGCCCTCAAAATGAGCGGGTTCAAGTTTGGGCTCAAAATAATGGTTTCCTACCACCATTGAGCCACACCCGAAGTAAAGCTCAATGTAGCAGGTCTCCATCATCCCGCCATACTCCAAGTCAGTTCGCCTCCGGCACCTCAAATCATTTCTCACCCCGACCAGGACCCCACCACCAGTGGAACGACCAGTGACATGTAGATCCCGATCCGAGCGAAAAACAGTGAAGTTAGGAGGGAACCCAAAATTTGAAGGCGTGGATGGTCCCAGCCACGTCTCCGTAAGGCAAATCACATCCAGAACATATGGGTATGAACAGATATTTTTCAAGAGAGTATTCAACTTTGTATTAAGTCCATTGCAATTTTGATAGTAGATGGAGATATTACAGATTACATTTTGACTAGGAGAAATATTAGAATTAATACCTTTAATAACACGAGGCGGCTCGACATTGGTGTTGCCACCTAGTCAAGAATTATTTCTTGTAGAGGGAATCGAACCCGCGGGGGCATTTACACGAGGCGGCTCGACATTGGTGTTGCCACCTAGTCAAGAATTATTTCCTGTAGAGGGAATCGAACCCGCGGGGGCATTTGCAGTGTCCTGTCTATTAAATGGCCTGGGCACTGTTCCATCAGGAGCTGTATAACCATACAAATGTTTGGGCTGAAGTATTCCGTGAAAGGGTTTAATTAAGATACCAACTGGCCAAACTGCAGTGTTGTTTATAAGAGGGAAATCTGCCTCATCAACCTCTACGTGGAAGGATTTATAACTATCATAACGACATGCTAATCTAGAGATTTTAACTGTTTTCAAGAGAGGTACCGAAGTCTTGAGAAGAGTCTCTACATCCGATTCCGTAACGGCAATCTTGAATCGAGTTATAAATAAACCTCTCGATCGAGTCCTTACGAAAGGAGATACGGCGGAAATATTAGAGTTGGTATTTGCTCCTATCATATGTGAAGAACGACGAGTAGCTTGCTGAGTGGAACTAGAGTTTCTTTGTGGTACTCTCGTAAGATTTTGGCTTTGAGGGCCAACTTTAGATACTGTAGCAGAAGAAGGTACGATGGAATTTGTTGGAGCAACATGATCGTTTTTTCTAGCACGGTTCCTCCTTGTTCTTTTGACAGGAAGAAAATCACCCCGATCATCATCAGCCATCACATCAACAGCCGCCACATGAGAAGTTTGATTGTGATTGTCAACTACAGTAGATATATTTGAGGATTGGACAACAGATACTGACTGAGCATTCTTGTTTTGCCCATACCGGGTGTCGCCAGCCACACGTGCATAAGTGATTTGCGGGGGCACCAAATTTGAGGGAGTAGATTCACCAGGGATTGGATATGTCTTGGCTAGTCTACCGATAATGCTCTTCAGTTCTCTGTTTTCTGTTATGAGCTTATTTACAGCATCTTTCAGAGAGATAATTTCCAGTGATAAAGTGTCCAACTTACCAGACACCCAAGTCATTGGCTCATCTTCAGACACATCCGCAACAGTTGATACACTTGGAGCTGGAGCACATGGTGCACATGGCTTTTTGGAAGCATTACTCACGTCCGTAATCATGGGGAGATTTCCACCGTTTCTCCTGGATCCAGGAGTAGCAGGACTGCCACTGGAGACGAGGGAATTCTTCTTGGAGCAAGCAGGACATACATAGGAGTTTACCAGTTGCACAAACTCATCGTTGGTAGAAACACCAACGCACTTCGAATGGACCCATGAGTTGCAAGACTGGCACTGGAGACGATTTTGCTTCCCATAAAACAGCTCTTGACACAAAAGGCATGGGGCTAGTTTCATAGCCCCGATGCTCACGGACATTTTGTGATCAAATTGGAAAAAAAAAAAAAAAATTGAAAAACGAATCACATTGAAAAAACAGGAACCACACTGTATAAAGTTTTAAAAATTAATAGAAAAATAATTAATTTTAAAATAAAATAAAGAGATACTGACAAAGGTACGTCTGTCTCGTACGGAGAACATAGGTAGGTAATTGATAAGTACCCTATCATATAGTGGGTTATATGATAGGGTACTTATCAATTACCTATACCTTTAGAGTTCGGGCTACCTTGATAGTGGGTTATATGATAGGGTACTTATCAACTACCTACCTTTAGAGTTCGGGCTACCTTCTTGATAGTGGGTTATATGATCGATTACTTATCAACTACATACCTTTAGAGTTCGGGCTACCTTCTTGATAGTGTGTTATATGATCGATTACTTATCAACTACCTACCTTTAGTGTTTGGGCTACCTTCTTGATAGTGTGTTATATGATCGATTACTTATTAACTACCTACCTTTAGAGTTCGGGCTACCATGATAGTGGGTTATATGATCGATTACTTATCAACTACCTACCTTTAGAGTTCGGGCTACCTTCTTGATAGTAGGTTATATGATCGATTACTTATCAACTACCTACCTTTAGAGTTCGGGCTACCATGATAGTGGGTTATATGATCGAATAATTCCATTTTCATTATAGGAAGTATTTGGCTACCATGGCATCATCGTTCGCCATGGTAGCCAAGTAGCCAAATACTTGGGAGAGTGAGGTTTTATTCTGCTGTTTAATTTGGGAATTGTGCTTTATAATTTAAAGCATAATTATTGTTTTAAACTTTGAAACAATAAATCTTTTTTTTGTGCTCGGGAAAGTTCATGTACCGTTCATTCGATTTTGCAATAGATGGTTACTACCGGTAAGAATACGAGTATGGAAGTCACTTTTCCTTTATTTAATTTCAGGTGTAAGAAAATGAGTTCTTAGAAATTCATTAATAACTGTGTACGGTGTGTAATATAAAGCGACATCAGACTTAGAAGTTGTTTCATTGAGAAAACGTTTCATGATGCCATATGGAAGGACAATTTTGTAGTCTAATCTATACTTATAAAACGCAAAGCCCTGTTGGTATAATTTTGTAACCGTAGCGAAGCACGGGAAAACAGCTAGTATGTTATAAGTTATACAGAGTGTTCGAAAAGTCCCGGTACGATTTTTTTTAATTCTAAAAAAAATGATACCATCTCGCGGTATCATTGGTTTTTTTCATTTGTTACATTTTTTATACATATAATTCTTGGGTATAAAAATTGTAAAAAATGAAAAAAACAATGATACCATGAGATTCAACAGAAAAATATTGACTGATTTGATGTATTACACTCTTGGTTTTATCACTTTTATTCCGAAGAAAAATCCATGATTGGGCGGGTTTGATCAGAGATCCGTTTGATCAAAGTATCGAGTGAGGAGTCGACTGTGTGTAGAATTTGACACAGAATTTGAATATGAAATAAAAAATAGGGGTTTCAATTTAAAAATCGAAATTTGATGCCTGTATACCCACTTTTGAGACACCCTGTAGAAAGTTTAGATTTTAATTACGCCAAAAAATAGATTAATTCGTATTAGAACTACATATAAAATTTTAAGTCTATCTTTAGCCGTTAAGAAATAAAAAAATGAGTCCCGGGACTTTTCGAACACTCTGATGTATGTTATAAAATGATTTAGTTTTTGGTTTATTATTTTCAATAACAAAACTTTGGAATCGTCACGAAAAAAAAAAAAATTCCCCCCCTCAAAATTTGATATTATACGTTTCAAGGTACGTAGAATCCAAAAATCGAATAAAAAAAATCCGTTTATCCGCCGTACGCCGTGATGGGCACTTTCGCCACCTAGCTTTCACCGATTTGGATAAAATTTGTAATGTAGGTCCCATCTGGGTTCTAATTTTGNTTCTCTTTTTGCCGCTTTTTAGCGGTTTTCAGTATTGCTGTCTAAAAGGAGAATGGTAAGAACTAGAGATTTGAAATTTTGTATGTATGTCATATTTGTGGCTTCAATCAAATATACCGCTGGCGGTTTTCACCGCTTTAAAGCGGTTTTCACCGCTTTAAAGCGGTTTTCATTAATCCTGTCTAAAAAGAGAATGGTAAGAGCCAGAGACTTCAAATTTAGTAGGAATGCAAATTTAGAGTCTAATTACGCCCCAGATTTGGAATCGTCACAAGAAACCCCCCTCGATTTTTTTGGGGGGGGGTATTTTTTTGCCAAAAAAAATAATAAACTCATGTGTCACATTGGCAGTTTTCGATATCAGAGCAGTAACAAGCAAGATATGACTAATTCAAATTAGAAGCTATTTACGTATAGCTTAGGAAGTGTACCTCTGTTATTACTCTATCTATCTATACTTATAAAACGCAAAAGCCCAGTTGGTATACTGACTGACTGATAATCAACGTAGCTCCACGATGACTAAACGTAGAGACTTGAAACTTGGCACACATATCCTTTTTAGTATGTAGGTGCGTAATAAGAAAGTAAAAAAATTAAAGTTCAAGTGGGAGCAAGTTACCGCCAAGAATGACGCTATTTAGCGGGTCTTTTTGCAATTTTTTTCTGGGCAAACTAAAGGAGAATTTTTTTCTGGGCAAACTAAAGGATATATAAGGACCCCATAAAAAATATTAAATTTGAAATTTTCCGGTTTCTATCCGATTTATGGACGATTTTCACCACCAAAAAATCGAAATTGAGAACTACCATTTCGGGATGAGCAAGAAAGCAGAAATTTGATACAAAGGTGTTCCGAAGTACAAAAAGTCATATCCTTGAATAAAATATTGAATTTTCTAACTAGTAGCGATGCTCACTCTGGGGTCGGTTCCACCAAAAACCCATAGTTAAGAAGTGTCACTTCGGGATAAGCGAGAAAGCTGAAATTATATACGAAGGTATTCCGCAGTGCAAAAAGTAATATCTTTGAGTAAAATATTGAATTTTCTAAATAGGAGCCGTGTTCACTCTGGTAAATAATAAAATAATAAATAAATAATAATTAAAAAAAAAAACAACACAAAACACCCTGTAACTTTGCACCAAAAGCTCAAAATCAAAACTCGATACAAGAAACAGTTTTTTTGCATTAATTCAGTGTACATATTTTATAACGTCTATGTTATACCAAAATCGGTGAAATTTATTCAGAAATCGCTCGCTTTGGGTGGAATTTTACCCACAAACTCCGTTCAAAATATCTAGTGTAAGTTGTCAAAGCGCGGGGCCCGTAGCACGCGCTGCAAGTGCTACTATTGTTAATTCGGCCCTGATTACATTGTCCTTATTTGGAGGTCTGTAAGATTGTCAGGAGCTAATGAGTAAACCTAATTGACTTCCATAAAATATGAATTTTGTTGAAAATTGGCTGAGAGAGAGAAAAAAAAATGCAATTAGCGAAATTACAGGCACTAGCAAAAAGAAGCAAATAAGATATAAAAAAAGGACAAAGAAGCCGGGGAGGATGGTCGAAATTGTGCAGAACTATAGAGTGAAGATAGAAGAAAAAAGCAATAAAATCGTACACAGTTTAACGTCCGTAATGTAAAAACGAGAATAGTCTTTAGACCAGGGGTTCCCAAACTTTTTGGTACCGCGCCCCCCTTTCTTGAAATGAAAGCCTTCCACGCCCCCCTTTCCTTTACATTATAAATTATGAATGGGTATAGGTGTTGCTGAAAGCTATTTCATTCAAAACGCTAATGTTTTGCTGAAGGCTATCTCATTTCAATGCTAATGCTGAATGCTATCTCATTCAAAACGCTAATGAGTTTGCTGAATGCTATCTCATTCAAAATGCTAATGTGTTGCTGAATGTCCCATTTTAAGTGACCAACTCAATTTATTACGAAAATGAAAATTATTCTGACCGAATGTTCATAAAAAACAGGGGGACGTATTATGATAACCCTGGCTGGCTTGTCAAGGTTGTCCTTTAATGTCAGATGAAGGTCAACTTCATTTTCTTAAATGGGACGACCCAAATTGTATCTGAGTGTACGGCAGTGCACTCGGATACAATTCCGTAGTATAGTACAATACTACAGGTTAAACTTTAATATTTAGTGTTAACCCGGGTAGGAGATAGGTAATTTCAAAATTTGCACTTTTGGATACTCACTGACTGACTGATTAACTCAAAAGTTTCAGGCACTTCCCGTATACCTAGAGCGCTGAAATTTTGCATGAAGTTAGCAATTGACATCCATGTAAAGGGAAAAATCAGTTTTAAAAAGGTAGTATTTTACGAATCCCCTAAGAAAAACTGACCAAGTGTAAAGTCGGTATTACTTTAAGATAATTGAGACAGAAGAACTTGCAATAATAAATTTAAGTGCGGGATATACAGCAGCAACAATAAACTTGGCCCCAATAATAGATATCACTACTTTCATAGGCGGATTTTTTTGGGAAAGTGGAAGGAACTTGGTCTTTTTTCAATTATAATTTTTTGTGAGATTACATTTTCGGATTCCCTATTTAATTCTACGTTCAGCTGACTATTCTTTTCACATTTTTGTTGAACTTTTTTGCGCCAATTTTGGGAATGTTTTTTTGGTCTGCCATACCCGTGTGGCATATTAAATGACAGCTCTCACCATTTCCTTTACGATGGTTCCCTTTTTGTTTGTTCATTTTATAAAAAAATCACTCTTGCAATGCATTTTAATATGCCACACGGGTATGTCAGATCAAAAAAACATTCCCAAAATTGGTGCAAAAAAGTTCAACGAAAACATGAAGTGAATAGTCAAATGAACGTAGAATTAAAGTAGAATTCTTCACAANCGAAAACATGAAGTGAATAGTCAAATGAACGTAGAATTAAATGGGGAATCCGAAAATGTAATAAAATTCAGGTCGTCTCATTTAAGAAAATGAAGTTGACCTTCATCTGACCTTGAAGGACAACCTTGACAAGTCAGCCAAGGTCATCATAATACGTCCCCCTCTTTTTTATGAACATTCCGGTCAGAATAATTTTTTTGTGACTCCAACAGTTTCGGAATAACTTAAGTTGGTCACTGAAAATGGGACACCCCGTATAGTTAATTAAATTAAATCTTACTTGAAATGACTTTCCGAATGAGATATTTACTCGGGCTCGGTTGTCAGTGAAGTTAACTGACGTTTGTTGACACACTCTTAAATTTTTGGCTTGAAATACAAAGCGACGTAAGTGATTTTTGAAAAAAAAAAAAAAAATGGGGAAACCCAAAAAAAACAAATGGGTTTCTCCATCGCTTAGAGATTTTTTCAGTTTTCTTTCGCACTAAATACTTGTAATTTTCAAGAGTCCCGTTCGCCTATTCGTGATCACCGAATACTTGTAATTTTCAAGAGTCCCGTACGCCTATTCGTGATCACCAAATACTTGTAATTTTCAAGAGTCCCGTACGCCTATTCGTGATCACCAAATACTTGTAATTTTCAAGAGTCCCGTACGCCTATTCGTGACCATCAAATGCTTGTAATTTTCAAGAGTCCCGTACGCCTATTCGTGACCATCAAATACTTGTAATTTTCAAGAGTCATAATTTTTAAGAGTCCCGTACGCCTATTCGTGATCATCAAATACTTCTAATTTTCAAGAGTCCCGTACGCCTATTCGTGACGCCAAGTACATTCTCAAAATGTTATGTCTCTTATGTCTTTCTGTGTTTCAATTATTGTGACAGCGTCATGTTTAGTATCGTGTCAATTCAAATAAAGTGTAAGTTCAGAAATCTGGAATTTCAAATATATTTCCGTGGAGACGAAGGAAATGCATCTGGAAGAGGGGAGGAGCCGAGAGGAAATTACAGTGGGGAGGCAGGAAGGGGAAAAAGGAAAAAGTAAGGACGAAAGTTTCCTTTGTCAAGGATCCAAAAACAATTTTAAGTAACTTCCTTTTGTATTTCTTTATCTCCTCTCCCTGTGAGGCTCTAGACTGGAAACGATTTGCTTTTAACCCAATTCGTAACATCAAAATATCATAATTTTTAACCAAGTTTCAGCTTACTTGCCAGCAGCTTTCATCTTTTTTATGACCTCCATCTAATGTTCACTTTTTCCAATTTTTATGTCAAATATTTATGAATTATTCTAAAAGGCGAGATGTAAACGTCCTGCAAATATGGTTTATTAACTTTCATAAGGCTTACTTTGGTTTATTATTTTCAATAATGAACCTTTGGAATCGTCACGGAAAAAAAAAATAATACCCCCCCCTCCCCTCAAAATTTGATAGTATACGTTTCAAGGATTCAAGGTACGTAGAATCCAAAAATCGAATAAAAAAAAATCCGTTCGTCCGCCGTACGCCGTGACGGGCACTTTTTCCACTTAGCGTTGACCGATTTGGTATAGGTCCTTCTGGGCTCTAATTGTGCCCTGAAACTTTTGAGTACAATTGAATGCACCCTTGGCGATTTTTGCCGCTTTTTAGCGGTTTCTCAGTATTGCTGTCTAAAAGGAGAATGGTAAGAGCTAGAGATTTGAAATTTTGTATGTATATCATATTTGGGGTCTCAGTTAGATCCGATGCATTTGGGTTCAATCAAATATACCGCTGTTGGTTTTTACCGCTTTAAAGCGGTTTTCATGAATCCTGTCTAAAAAGAGAATAGTAAGAGCCAGAGACTTCAAATTTGGTAGGTATGTGAAATTTAGGGTCTAATTACGCCCCAGATTCTCCGAAACTTTTGGGTTCAATCAAATATACCGTTGGCGGTTTTTACCGCTTTAAAACGATTTTAATTAATTCTGTCTAAAAAGAGGATGGTAATAGTTTTAGTAGGTATGTCAAATTTAGGGTCTAATTACGCCCCAGATTTAAAATCGTCAGGAGAGGCCCTCAATTTTTTGAGAAGGGGGGTATTTTTTTGCCAAAAAAATAATAAACCCATGTGTTACATTGGCAAAGTTTTCATTGTGTGATCACTGTGTCTATTGCGTAATAAGACCCAAAATATGACATTAAGAGAAGATAAAATACTCCACCGCCCTGACTCAAATGCGGTCCACACTTATTAATTTCATTTTTCTTGGTCGTTTGGAGTTCACTTATAAGGCTAAGGTCCATTGAATTTATATTTCCTTCATTGCTTCTGAACTGTGGTCACACGCCGCCTCTCCAATGTTTCTCATATTTTTTTTTTTTTTAATTTGGCTCAACATCAATTGATCATTCAAGACGGGGGTTTCACCCTCCATTCGCTGGAAACTTGCAAACGAGCTACCAACATTGACCTCAACCAGATTGGGTTAGACCGGAAAAATAGGGCGATAACTCACGTGGACACCCACATGGCACAAACTCGATGGACGTTGCTTAACTCCAGTGATCTATAGGGAACTGGTTTATTCAACTTGCCCTAGACGCTGGCTGTTTCTCACATTAAAAGCTTCTCTAAAACTTCAAAATTACTTTTGAAGTTTTAGAGTTTCCTTAATTTAGTTCCGCTCTCTGTCTATCACTATTCTCACACGCCGCCTCTCCAATGTTTTTCACATTAAAAGCTTTTCTAAATTTATGTTAAAATCAAAAGTATCTCCCTTAATTCCTTTCCGCTCTCTGTCTGTCACTATTCTCACACGCCGCCTCTCCAATGTTTCTCACATTAAAAAAGCTTCTCCAATTTTGTGTTAACAACAAAAGTATCTCCCTTAATTTCGTTCCGCTCTCTGTCCGTCACTATTCTCACACGCCGCCTCTCCGATGTTTCTCACATTAAAATAAGTATCTCCCTTAATTTCGTTCCGCTTCTCTGTACATCGCTTTTTGTGTCATTTTTATTTGAATTGTGAGATTTTGGATGGAAAAGATAATGGGTGTAGGTACACCCCTACACCGCCACCGTTACTCAACTCGAGTAGTTGGGTAAGAGTCGTATTTTGTATATCAAAAGTTTTAATATTATTATAGATGTGTCCTCCTTCATTTAATGAGAAATATCACTGTCGTTGAAAATGTAAGAATTATATAACTGAGATATATGAGTCCGTATGTCCTCCTTCATTTAATGAGAAATATCAGTGTCGTTGAAAATGTAAGAATTATATAACTGAGATATATGAGTCCGTATGTCCCCCTTCATTTAATGAGAAATATCAGTGTCGTTGAAAATGTAAGAATTATATAACTGAGATATATGAGTCCGCATGTCCTCCTTCATTTAATGAGAAATATCAGTGTCGTTGAAAATGTAAGAATTATATAACTGAGATATATGAGTCCGCATGTCCCCCTTCATTTAATGAGAAATATCAGTGTCGTTGAAAATGTAAGAATTATATAACTGAGATAATGAGTCCGTATGAGGAAAAATACGAAATTTACAGATGGAAGTGATTTTTAAAACATCAGTTTTTGGGAAATATTTATTACTATAGCTGTTTCGCTCGTGCTTCGCTACGATTCTTATATTGCTAGTTTTGTTTTTCAAGGAAAATGGAATTGAGGGCGGTGGGGGGGGGGGGTCAACCCTTTATATTGCAACCTTTAAAAATCAAGATTTGAGCGATTCGCCAAGCGCCTTAGAGGCGTTGCCATTTTTGGGAAATATTTATTACTAGCTGTTTCGCCCGTGCTTCGCTACGATTCATATATTGCTAGTTTTGTTTTTCAAGGACAATGGAAATGGGGGCGGGGGGGGGGTTGTGTCAACCCTGTATATTGCAATCTTTAAAAATCAAGATTTGAACGATTCGCCAGGCGCCTTAGAGGCGTTACCATTCTTGGGAAACATTTATTACTAGCTGTGTCGCCCGTGTTTCGCTACGATTCATATATTGCTAGTTTTGTTTTTCAAGGACAATGGAATTGGGGGCGGGGGGGGGGTTGTGTCAACCCTGTATATTGCCATCTATAAAAATCAAGATTTGAACGATTCGCCAGGCGCCTTAGAGGCGCTGCCATTCTTGGGAAACATTTATTACTAGCTGTTTCGCCCGTGCTTTGCTACGATTCATATATTGATAGTTTTGTTTTTCAAGGACAATAGAATTGGGGGCGGGGGGGTTGGGTTGTGTCAACCCTGTATATTGCAATCTTTAAAAATCAAGATTTGAACGATTCGCCAGGCGCCTTAGAGGCGCTACCATTCTTGGGAAACATTTATTACTAGCTGTGTCGCCCGTGTTTCGCTACGATTCATATATTGCTAGTTTTGTTTTTCAAGGACAATGGAATTGGGGGGCGGGGGGGGGGGTTGTGTCAACCCTGTATATTGCAATCTTTAAAAATCAAGATTTGAACGATTCGCCAGTCAAATACCAAAAAGCAACAACACCACACACAAAATTAGGGGACGTGTATCTTTCAAAAGCTAGGGAAGAAATTGAAAACCATCCGACAAATCCCGGTGTGCTTACACAGAACGAGCGGCGAACGAGGGTCCCTTTGATGATTTACCGGAAAACCGACATCGGGCGGATCAGGCCCGAGCACGAACGACCATTCACTTCTATCTTGATCGGCTCGTGGCGACTGTTTACACTGCCTGAGCCTCGAACGAATGCTCAGGCAGTGTAAACGAGGGTTTAAACCATACCAGAAAATTGCATCAAATATGGATGTAGAAATCAATTAAACCCATGCCTATTCAGCGCATGCTGAGCACATTGAATACACTAATTCCGGTTAGATCACTGAATATAAGCAACGTTCAGCGAGGTTGTACTAAGTGGGTGATCACGTAGGATTGCGCCCTCCTGATGCTGACTATTCCCAGCCCAACCCAGGCTGGATGAGGTCAATGTGGTTAGCGGATTTGGAATTTTCCAGAGAATGAAGCGTAAAAGTCTGAAAGGCATCATGGCATATATGATTGAACATTTAAAAAATTTCAAACCTTGTCAAGAATACAAAAGTTTGCTCTTTTGGAAGCAATATTTGTTTTTAGGAATCTTCCTACACAGCCTCGTCTGTGGTATGACATCACCACAGATCAGGCCTTGTGTGATGTGGCCCTACAACAAAGGTATGATGCTCGAAGGGGTTTGTCAAATGAAAGATGTATTCTGCTTACATTCCATTTCTGACTTCTGAGAGATTATTTAAATGTGTAACAACCATTAACCTTCATTCCTGAGAGAGAGAATTTACAGGGTGATACTGTAACTTTCCTGAGAAAGAGAATTTACAGGGTGATACTGTAACTAAATACTTCACGCAGTTAACTTTACAACCTTCATTCCTGAGAAAGAGAATTTACAGGGTGATACTGTAACTAAATACTTCCACGCAGTTAACTTTGAACGTCACATTCTTAAGGTACCTGAAACCTAATAGCCATGGGATTCAATTCACAAATTGATAAAGGCCCAAGAGCATTTTCGGAGACATGTCCGCGCATCAGGTTTCCGAGACTACTCTGATCATAATATCTATTCCTGCTCTCGAGACTCAATTTCAAGTCTCTATGTTGGAAGATTTTGTGTTGCAATTCGGTGTTTCTGTTGTCCTGTCTGACCATTCGGTGTTTCTGTTGTCCTGTCTGACAATTAGGTGTTTCTGTTGTCCTGTCTGACAATTCGGTGTTTCTGTTGTCCTGTCTGACAATTCGGTGTTTCTGTTGTC
>CM022881.1:28563378-28583985 GCA_012654025.1 Pachypsylla venusta | reverse complement strand
GGGAGGGGGGCGTGAGAGTCTTTCATTTGAAGAAAAGGGGGCGCGGTACCAAAAAGTTTGGGAGCCCCTGCGTTAAATTAAATGTATCAACCGAGGGGAGCAAGTGGCGGTCCTAAGCGCGTGTAAATACAGAAGATTTGGTGTTAGGAAGGTCATTAAGCCTTTAAAAAACTCTGCTTCAAACCGATGATGAAATGTAATCAACAATATGGTATTTTGATAATTGATACTGTGTCGGGAATTGGTACAGCTCATTCATCTCCTTTACACATAACTTTGAGTAATGGTGAAATTAAGGGGGACAATGACGACCTCAAATAGAATTGGGACAACATGAAGTTACAGTCCGTGCAACTAAACTGTGTTCCAGAAAACAAAATATCTTCTTCTTATACTGCGCCTACTCTCAATTCTATTTGGGGTCAGGGTTGCCTTTCCTTAAATCCACCATGGTGTTGGTAGTTTCTTGATAAGACGCTCTGACTAGAAATAGTACTTCCATCTAAAAAAAAACTTTTCAATTTTTGGAACTGACCTTGAATCGCGCCCTGTACCACCTTGGTGTAAAACGAATGTGTTGCTGTTGCACACTTTTCCGCAGAGACTTTATTATCAACATAAAGGTAGCATTCCGTTCCTCGCGACTGCGACAACACTGCATTCTATGTATTTCAATGAAGGACAGACCGAAGCAGGCGACTGGGTCGCGCGACTCTGTCACTTTGTACTCTTCAAACGATCAAAACAAACTGTCGCGGGTATCTGTCGCAAGGAACAGAATACTGCAAATAGGACGCGGACGCCTGTCACGGTCGCTTGTCACGTAACAGAGTGTAACAAAAAAAGCGCTATTAAAATGTTCCGCTTTCACTCTCCAAGCACACAATCTTATCCTTCCAAATGTCCTTCCATAATAGGTATAGGTATAATTATTTGTTAAAAACTAAAATGCTTTCCAAAAGCTCTGAATATCGTTAAAGTGTCTGCAAATTAATTGATAATTATGAAAGGGCTATATATTATGAATTTAACAAGATCGTCTCTATAGAGATACCGAAAGACCGACAGACTGCTTAATATTTTTAACGAACCAAGTCGGCAGTCGTCGGCCTTTTTGTTTTGATTTTTTTTAAAGATGTAATTTGAGTAGACATCCAGCAATTTGTCTTAGTAAGGAACAATAGATCTCTATAATATTTACTCGAGCTGAGAAAGCAAACACCATACCGGAAAGCAGATATTAAATAAATATATCCGGGCCGGGTTAAACCTTCAGAGGCGGCATAAGGTACCGCGATGTAATGCGATTGATGCTAAAAGAAAATGATTGAGTGCCGAACAGAAGAGAGGTATTGTATTGAGTCAATATCATGTTTGATTGGAATCAGTGGGGGATTTGTGAAAAGGAAATCAAGACATCAACCATACTCACTGTTCAAGGTACCGCGATGTAATGCGATTGATGCTATTGAGTACCGAACAGAAGAGAGGTATTGTGTTGAGTCAATATCATGTTTGATTGGAATCAGTGGGGGATTTGTGAAAAGGAAATCAAGACATCAACCATACTCACTGTTCACGGTACCGCGATGTAATGCGATTGATGCTATTGAGTGCCGAACAGAAAAGAGGTATTGTGTTGAGTCAATATCATGTTTGATTGGAATCAGTGGGGGATTTGTGAAAAGGAAATCAAGACATCAACCATACTCACTGTTCAAGGTACCGCGATGTAATGCGATTGATGCTATTGAGTGCCGAACAAAAGAGAGGTATTGTGTTGAGTCAATATCATGTTTGATTGGAATCAGTGGGGGATTTGTGAAAAGGAAATCAAGACATCAACCATACTCACTGTTCAAGGTACCGCGATGTAATGCGATTGAAGCTAAAAGAAATATTGAGTACCGAACAGAAGAGAGGTATTGTGTTGAGTCAATATCATGTTTGATTGGAATCAGTGGGGGATTTGTGAAAAGGAAATCAAGACATCAACCATACTCACTGTTCAAGGTACCGCGATGTAATGCGATTGATGCTAAAAGAAATATTGAGTACCGAACAGAAGAGAGGTATTGTGTTGAGTTAATATCATGTTTGATTGGAATCAGTGGGGAATTTGTGAAAAGGAAATCAAGACATCAACCGTTCTCACTGTTCAATGCATTCCTATGCGCGAATTTGTCCCTTCCACCACTCTAAAAAAATCTTTACCCGCTTCGCCTGTTTGGTGCCACAGGCGTATTCTTTATATTTTGTGTTCTTTACAGGTTTTCTCGTTTTCTCTTTCTTTCTTCTTCAACTTCCCATTTTATTTGGGGTCGACGTTGCTTTCCTTAATTCTATCTTTCCTGGCACTGTAACCCTCGCTTACTTTACACAGTATCCTTAAAAACTCCGTAGAAACTCTCATTTTACTGATGACCTTTCATCATTGGTTAGAAGCAGAGTATTTTAATAACTCAGAAATATGCCCCAATCGTGTTCTCGACACTAACCAGCCTCCCGTTATTAATGAGTCAGAAGAGCTACTGCTGAAGTCGACTAGGACCACCCTGGCCCAACTTCGTTCTGGATGGTGTCGTCCATTTAAACATTGCATGGCCAGACTTGACTCTTCTCTCAACGACCTATGTCCTTTTTGCAGAAGCGCAGTCCACGATGTTTGTCACTTGTTCAACTGTCCGTCCAATCACACCAATTTAGATGCCTGTGGACGAGACCTATTGAAGTGGCTGTCTTTCTTGGTCTGGACACAGAGTGATATGGATTCGATGGTAAACGTTAACAACAATAACAACAAAGGCTGGATGTCCTTCCTAACGAAAATTTCTATGGATCATGGTACAAACCTTGTTATGACGTGCTTTATGCGTTCGGTTTGGCGCAATTCCTTGCACTTGGCTTCCTTGCTGGACAACACCCCACAGTCAGAGATTAGTTGTTGTTTTGTTTCGTCTTTTTTAATTTTTTACTTATAATTATTATTTTTTAGAAACTGGTTTTAAGCCTTCCAGTTTGAAGCCATTGAGGCCCATTTACACTGCCCGGGCATTCGTCGCGAACAGAGATGACGAACGAGCATTCGTTCGAGGCTCAGGCAGTGTAAACAGTCGCCGCGAGAAGATCATGTTTGAAGCGAATGCTCGTTCGTGCTCGAGCCTGATCCACGCGATGTCGGTTTAACTGATCGTCAGAAATGCTCGAGCAGTGTGAACAAAATGCTCGTTTGTGTTTGTGCTCGTCGAAAACTGGCGAGCAACGATCACGAATGCTCGTGTATGTTCAGGCAGTGTAAGTGGGCCTTTACAGTAATCAGTTCAACTATTTAAAGCAGATATTTAACCAGCAGTTTTGAGTATATCAGCCCGACCCATAATTATTACTAATGGTTTATCTGAGTCGTGCGATAAAATTTCATGTCTTGTTAAGTCCAGAACTCGTCCGTTTTAAAGGTAAATCAGAATTCTAATCGCGAGATTTTCATTATGAATATTTTTGAGATTAAAATTTTCAAAAATCTCGAATCTTCCGCCCCATATTGAAAGAGTTCCTGTATATAGAACTACTTTGAAGGCATTATACTCATACGTGACCCTTTTACATATTAATGTGACCCTTTTTAGAGTTTGGTCTTCATTTGATAATTTCAATATCCGCGACTGACCCAATATCAAAATATGTTCAGATACTAATTGTCGTTTAATAAAACAGAATAAGAAGGGCGGGACCTTGTCATTTCACTTCATATCTTACCCTTTAATATACATTACGTTAACTGGCAACCCGTCAAAAAAAGAGTTCTTATTTTTTGGGGGTAATCCCACTTTGAAAAAAAAGAAAAAAATCTTTGTAGGTATATTTCTTTATTTATTAATAAAAACGAAGTTCCTATTATCTGATTAATACTGATGTTAGTGCAAGCCTTGTCATTGCTTCTGAGATTAGGCAATAGAGGTCTTTGAAATTCTAAATCCTTTTCAATCGGTTTTCTTTAGCTGAAAGCAATGATCTTTTTAATAAAAAATAATCACCGAAAAATGAAACCAAATTGTCATGAATACAACTGCATTACTTTGCGTACTCAATAGATTTATTTTATTAATGGAAACATAAGTACCAAGCTATATTCCACCAGATATCTATTAATCGCGATACACAATTGAGGCGTGTTGACGCAAAACGTTGTGAGTGTCAGAATGTTTTCCCTCCGGAGACGGGGAAAAACAATCCATCTTACACGAAAATAAAGGAAGACAAATTTATTTATAACTAGCTGTTATAAATAAATGTCGCCCGTGCTTCGCTGCGATTCTTATATTGCTAGTTTTGTTTTTCAAGGAGACTGTAAATTGGGGGGGGGGGGGGGNATTTAATCGTTTTACCAGGCCTCTTAGAGGCACGACCATTATCTGACTATTAGTATTTTCTAAATTTTATTTTACCCGTTCCCGGTTTCGAACCTGTAACTCTGGAATGGCTGGCCATACCTTCGCAGAAAATGTTCTAAAATAAGGACTAAATGGTCATCTCAAACTTTCTCGCTCTGAGTTGATATGTTGTCGCGACCAATTTTAAGATATCGGACAGTGACTGTCCGATTTTGGAGAAGAAATTATAAATTTTGACCGTAACTCGAAAACGGTTTCACATATTTTAGTTCTGATAATTTTCCTGGGGTCATAGATCATGATTTTGGGGGAGTCCATTCCTATCAATTTGTCGCTATCTGCTATCGTTTGGGCTGTGATATTGTAACAGACAACCCCTCATACATAGTTACATAGGTACACATAAATTTCTGATTTACGAGGTGTGACTATTAAGTTCGTAGACACTTATAAGCACTCAAGATAGTAATACTGAGTGACGGTTTGGCCTTCAGGAACCCATTCTAGGTGAATTATTCCCTGGATATCAAAGAAAACAATCATCATGGCCTTGAATTTTGACTTGCTCATTCGAGCTTTTTTCATCCTCGGAGAATTTGGGCTCTTCCAATGCATGGACTGGCGCTTCGTTTCTGGGTCATAAGTAAAAAACCATAATTAATCGCATGTAATGACTCTTTTTAAGAAGTTGGGGTCACTTTCGTATATATTAAGAAGATGATACGAGTAAAATTGAGTAAGTTATGTAATCGGAAAGCAGCAAAATATAACTGGAAAAAAATAAAACATTCCCAAATTTGGAGTTTTGCTGAAAACATTGTAAATGCCAGGAAAAAAAATGTGATTCAAATTTTCACTCTGAAAATGTGTTTCTCATATGCAGGAGGAACTTGGTTCACCGTCTGTTTGTTATCCATTTCTTGTGTCCGACATAACTCTTGTACCGTTCATCTGATATTGATCAAATTAGGGTAGGTCTTCATATTTATGATACCATTCTTCGTTTGCTCTAGCGCGACGCTTTCGCCTTCACTAACGTGCTTTGAATACCAAAATATGGGACATACCCCTATATCTTTTGGTAAAGCTAGTCCAATTTGGTTCAAGTTAGGTTCAAGTTGGTTCAGAATGTCTTCTTACTGAATCTAGGTATAAGAGTCTTTTTTTTTATTATTTTTAATTTGGCTTAACGTCTTTTTAACATCTATTGGTCATTCAAGACGGGGGTTTCACTCTCCATTCGCTGGAAACTTGCAAACCAGCTACCCACATTGACCTCACCCAGCCTGGGTTGGACCGGAAAAAAGAACTAACGATACGTGTTGTTCCCTAGCGGTCACCCATCCAAGTACTGATCACGCCCGACGTTGCGCAACTTCAATGATCTGACGGGAACTGGTGTATTCAACGTGATATGATCGTTGGCTGAATATATGAGTCTATAAATAATTAAACTCATTGATAGATGTTACAGAAATAGATATTATACTAGCTGTTTCGCCCGTGCTTCGCTACGGCATATAGCTTGGGGCCTTAGAGACATGGTCTTTCCCATGCTAATAGTATTTTTTTTCTTCTCTTTTTTAAAAATTGTGAAGGTAGGTGTGTACGCTGTTGTATGTTGTTGGACGTAAAACACAGCCAGCATATTGCTTGAATAATAAGTTCCAGAAATATCCTGTGTGGTATCGACTCTTGCATCAGATATTAAACTATTGCATCAAATTTAAACAGTATTAAGTAGAATAAAGAATTCAAGTTATACATCATCCGATGTCGAGTATTATAGCGACATGCCAAGGGAACTTAAACAATATTAAGTAGAACAAACAATTCAAGTTATACATCATCCGATGTCGAAATATTATATCGACATGCCAAGGGAACTTAAACAATATTAAGTAGAACAAAGAANNNAAAATTCATGGCCAGATTTTGATTGAAATTTGTGCAAAAATCATGAATTTCACTACTAGGAGGGATAACTATTCAGTATTATCATTAAAAATATGAATATGAGTACTTTTACTATTTATATTAATTAACGAACTAATTAAATATTATATTCAGGGGGCGGCAAAATTCATTTTGTTTAGGGCGACAAATTCTCTTGAGCCAACCCTGGGTGTAACTCCACTCAGGGTTGGCTGGGTGGAGTTACACCACCACCAACAACAACAACATCAACAAAAACACCACCAACAACACCAACATCAACAAAAACACCACCAACAACACCAACATCAACAAAAACACCGCCAACAACACCAACATCAACAAAAACACCACCAACAACAACATCAACAAAAACACCACCAACAACACCAACATCAACAAAAACACCACCAACAACACCAACATCAACAAAAACACCACCAACAACAACATCAACAAAAACACCACACACCACCAACACCAACATCAACAAAAACATCACCAACAACAACAACATCAACAAAAAAACCACCAACATCAACAAAAACACCACCACCAACAACAAAAACACCACCAACATCAACAAAAAAAACCACCAACATCAACAAAAACACCACCAACAACAACATCAACAAAAACACCACCAACATCAACAAAAACATCAACAAAAACACCACC
The DNA here is from genome assembly GCA_012654025.1 of Pachypsylla venusta. Lineage (NCBI taxonomy): Eukaryota > Metazoa > Arthropoda > Insecta > Hemiptera > Aphalaridae > Pachypsylla > Pachypsylla venusta. The sequence continues at coordinate 28,576,981 of CM022881.1, read as the reverse complement.
AACATCAACAAAAAAACCACCAACATCAACAAAAAAACCACCAACNCCATGATCATCATTTTCAGGTGTTAGTCCTGCCTTGGCTGTCAATCCTTCGCCCCCCCCCCAGAAAAAAAATCTTGTTTACGGCCCTGCTTGTATCGTTCACCAAATGACAGTTCCTTCAATAAAGTTATTAATAAATTTACTACCCTATTTTATAACATAAATAGGCTAATGGTTTAACGAGCTCTACTAAAAAGGAATTGTTTTTTTTTTCCTTTCCTTTTATTTGGCCCGGTTCCACCACACCCTATCGACGAGGAAGGGGCTATTATTATTACTTTCCAACAAAATGTTTTCCACTTTTTTTATTTTCAAAATATAATATAAACTTTCCTCATCGACAGAAAAATGATGGCCTTTTCTGGGCGACGGGACTTTAAATGAAAGCTTAGCTCAAACTCTCTCTCTCTCTTACTATTGTCAAATCCCACCTGCGTCTTCATCGTAATCTGTTTTCCCTCCTTTTTTATTATCCCCATTTATGGTCTGGTCACCTACAATTTACTTTAAAAACAAAAGCTCTGTTTTTTGGTTTATTAGATTTAATATATAGATGATATACCTTTCAAAAAACCCTCTGCCGCAGTGACACATGGGTTTATTATTTTACTGGCTAAAAAATACCCCCCACCCAGAAAAAAAAATTGGGGCGTAATTAAACCCCAAATATGACATACATACCAAATTTTCAGACTCTACCTCTTACCATACTCTTTTTACTAAAATGAAAACCGCTAAAAAGCGGTTAAAACCGTCAGTGGTATATTTGATTGCACCCAAAAATTTTGGAGCTTACTGAGATCCCAAATATGACATGCATATACCAAATTTCATCCAAATCGGTCAACGCTATGTGGCAAAAGTGTCCATCACGGCGTACGGCGCGGCGGACAAACAGATTTTTTTTTTATTTGATTTTTGTATTCTACGTACCTTGAAATGTAAAATATCAAATTTATGGGGGGATAATTTTGGTTTATTTTTTTCAATAATGAACCTTTGGAATCGTCACGACAAAAAAACCCACCCCCCTCAAAATTTGATATTATACGTTTCAAAGTACGTAGAATCCAAAAATAGAATAAAAAAAATCCGTTTGTCCGCCGTACGCCGTGATGGGCACTTTTGCCACTTAGCGTTGATCGATTTGGATGAAATTTGGTATATAGGTCTCATCTGGGCTCTAATTGTACCTATATTTAGGGTGTATTCGATTGTACTTTTGGGTACAATCGAATACACCCTTGGCAATTTTTGCCGCTCGTAAGCGCTTTTCAGTATTGCTATCTAAAAAAAGAATGGTAAGAGCTAGAGATATGAAATTTTGTATGTATGTCATATTTGGGGTCTCAGCTAGCTCCGAAACTTTTGGGTTCCAGCAAATATACCGCCGGCGGTTTTTACCGCTTTAAAATGGTTTTCGTTAATGCTGTCTAAAAAGAGAATGGTAAGAACCACAGACTTCAAATTTAGTATAGGTATGTCAAATTCAGGGTCTCATTACGCCCCAGATTTGTAATTGTCACGAGACCCCCCTCAATTTTTTTGCCCTCCCCCCAATTTTTTCGACCCTCTTGTAAGCCATATCTTAGAAATTTCAAATGGCCGCCATTTTGAAACCAAACACCCTAGGCGTGTAAAGTTTTTTGCAAAGTACTTCTAATTTTATTGTCTTTCTGAAAATGTATCACAAGATGGGGGTTCGTATTTAAAAAAAAACAAAAGTTAGACCCCCTGGGGGCCACATGGGACCCGCCCCTGAAAAATTGGTCACACCATCAGGTGGTTTAATATGGGGTATAAATGCCATGCAAAATTTCAAAACTCCTCATAAAGCCGTTTAAAAGATATTCAGCTGGTCTCTGACTTTAGGACACCCTGTATAGCTGGTTTGCTACTTCCTCATATTTTTCCAGCATCACATCACATCACATCTTTCGTTACTCTATACTATATATTGCCTTCCTTCTTCCTGTCTTTCCTCGCTACTTCCTCATATTTTTCCAGCATCACATCACATCTTTCGTTACTCTATACTATATATTGCCTTCCTTCTTCCTGTCTTTCCCCGCTACTTCCTCATATTTTTCCAGCATCACATCACATCTTTCGTTACTCTATACTATATATTGCCTTCCTTCTTCCTGTCTTTCCCCGCTACTTCCTCATATTTTTCCAGCATCACATCACATCTTTCGTTACTCTATACTATATATTGCCTTCCTTCTTCCTGTCTTTCCCCGCTACTTCCTCATATTTTTCCAGCATCACATCACATCTTTCGTTACTCTATACTATATATTGCCTTCCTTCTTCCTGTCTTTCCCCGCTACTTCCTCATATTTTTCCAGCATCACATCACATCTTTCGTTACTCTATACTATATATTGCCTTCCTTCTTCCTGTCTTTCCCCGCTACTTCCTCATATTTTTCCAGCATCACATCACATCTTTCGTTACTCTATACTATATATTGCCTTCCTTCTTCCTGTCTTTCCCCGCTACTTCCTCATATTTTTCCAGCATCACATCACATCTTTCGTTACTCTATACTATATATTGCCTTCCTTCTTCCTGTCTTTCCCCGCTACTTCCTCATATTTTTCCAGCATCACATCACATCTTTCGTTACTCTATACTATATATTGCCTTCCTTCTTCCTGTCTTTCCCCGCTACTTCCTCATATTTTTCCAGCATCACATCACATCTTTCGTTACTCTATACTATATATTGCCTTCCTTCTTCCTGTCTTTCCCCGCTACTTCCTCATATTTTTCCAGCATCACATCACATCTTTCGTTACTCTATACTATATATTGCCTTCCTTCTTCCTGTCTTTCCCCGCTACTTCCTCATATTTTTCCAGCATCACATCACATCTTTCGTTACTCTATACTATATATTGCCTTCCTTCTTCCTGTCTTTCCCCGCTACTTCCTCATATTTTTCCAGCATCACATCACATCTTTCGTTACTCTATACTATATATTGCCTTCCTTCTTCCTGTCTTTCCCCGCTACTTCCTCATATTTTTCCAGCATCACATCACATCTTTCGTTACTCTATACTATATATTGCCTTCCTTCTTCCTGTCTTTCCCCGCTACTTCCTCATATTTTTCCAGCATCACATCACATCTTTCGTTACTCTATACTATATATTGCCTTCCTTCTTCCTGTCTTTCCCCGCTACTTCCTCATATTTTTCCAGCATCACATCACATCTTTCGTTACTCTATACTATATATTGCCTTCCTTCTTCCTGTCTTTCCCCGCTACTTCCTCATATTTTTCCAGCATCACATCACATCTTTCGTTACTCTATACTATATATTGCCTTCCTTCTTCCTGTCTTTCCCCGCTACTTCCTCATATTTTTCCAGCATCACATCACATCTTTCGTTACTCTATACTATATATTGCCTTCCTTCTTCCTGTCTTTCCCCGCTACTTCCTCATATTTTTCCAGCATCACATCACATCTTTCGTTACTCTATANTCCAAATGACGGCCTTGGCGAGTGATGCACTTTTAGAGTCTTTCACGGAAGTTTTCCATGACTCTCGTCAGCATATCCTCATCAATTTGGATGATTTCTTCCAGAATTGCCTCCTTTAACTCTTCAAGGGTCCCAGGGCGATGTTTGAAGACCTCAGCCTTGAGGTAACACCACAGGAAGGAGTCACAGGGACTCAAATCCGTCGACTGGGGAACATGTCCTGCGGAATATCACGAGAACGATTGGCTGCATGGGTAGCCCCATACAGTTGAAACTGATGATGTAGTCCTAAAGTTGTGAACTCAACTCAAAATTGTTTTTCGATCAGGAACTGGATCCGTGGAGTGCAAACCATACCTTGTGCGGAACGCTCTCTAAGTGGCTACAAACGTTCACTTTTTTAAAAAAAAACTTGACAACGAACGCGCGATGCACGCTCGACCAAACCATTGCGACAACTAAAAACTAGATGTCATATCGTGTTGAATATCACAAACCCCTCGCTCCTCCTACTATCACTCCCCCTCCCACGTTTTTTTTGAAAAATGGAAGAACTAATTGCCGCACCCTGTATAAAGTTAGTCCAAGCAACATGATAGAAAATAATCAAAGAGGCAAGTATAGATTCACCACCATACAGCTAAGTTCAGATGATCGCGCGGTACGACAAACCGCGCGGCACAAGATCTATCTAAATAGTGCATATTGTATACAAATGTTCGAAGAACTTGTGCGCGGCACTAATAGTTCTTCAAATTTGTATCGACTTCTTCAGTTGATCCGTGCGGTTTGAGGCGAAATTATAGTTGCCAAGACCATCTATAAGAGAGCTGTAGTACCTACATGTAAAGTGGATATCGTTGATAATTACGGGGTGTCCCATTTTAAAAATAATTCTGACCGAATGTTCATAAGAAAGAGGAGAACGTATTATGATGACCTTGGCTGACTTGTCAAGGTTGTCCTTCAAGGTCAGATGAAGGACAACTTCATTTTCTTAAAGGAGAAGACCTGACTTTTATTACATTTTCGGATTCTCCATTTAATTCTAAATTCATTTGACTATTCACTTCATGTTTTTGTTGAAGTTTTTGCGCCAGCGCCAATATTGAGAATGATTTTGGTCTGACATACCCGAGCGGCATATTGAATGAAAGCTCTCGCCATTTCCTATACGATGGTTTCCTTTTTTTACTTGTTTGTTCATTTTATAAAAAAAAATGCATTTTGTCTTACTTGATTTCCTAACAAAATAAATGAACTTTTCAACAAGACAGAGAATGTCGTTCCGGCTTGATTTGCACGTATCGTGCGAGAACATCTCAATGAAAAGACGTATGCACTTGAACCAGGTAAGACAAAATGAATGGTAAGAGTGATTTATTTTATAAAATAAACAAACAAGTGAAAAAAGGAAACCATCGTATAGGGAATGGCGAGAGCTTTCATTCAATATACCACACGGTTATGTCAGACCAAAACATTCGCAAAATTGGCGCAAAAAAGTTCAACAAAAACATGAAGTGAATAGTCAAATGAACGTAGAATTAAATGGGGAATCCGAAAATCTAATAAAAATCAGTCTAGTCGGGTCTAAGGAACTTCCATCTTTAGACTCGACTAGACTGATGATGAATCGAATGATTCGAAACTAGTTTCTTCATAAATTAAAATAAATAATGTTTTTGGTGTTTCGTTTTAATTTAATTTATTTAAAAGTATTTATTTATTTAATTTAATATTATTATTAAAAGTATTTATTTAACTTAATTTACAACTTAATTTTACAAAATAACGCACTTTTTCTTCAACATCTCGAAAAATACGATATTTTAGTGGCGTACTATCTTGAGTTTTAGGAACCACTGATCTAAAGGCAACCGACTTTGTCACGGATGACCAAATTTCTATTTTATAATGAACAAAGTTTGAAAAGCTTTCTCCAAATACTCTCCAGCTAATCTTTTTTAAGCTCTACAAAAGTTATGTTATTTTTTATTTGAAAAGTTCAAGTCCGTTGAAATTAGTCTTCTTCTTCCTATATTAGGTATCTGATGTTGTTAAGCTCTTTACAAATTACAAGTACCTCACACAAAAACACAAACATACAAATACCGACCAGAGCTTTGGTCAAAGAAGTATCTGTAGCAAACAATGCTTAGTACTTTTTCAATTAGTTGTTTACAAGTAAGTGGCATAATTTGAAAAATTGTGTGCATGTAATACCCTTATAGAGGAAGTTTGTACGGTAAAATAATTCGTTTATTTTTAGGCTGGACCCCACTAAAATGAAAAACCGCCAAAGGTATACAGGGTGTTTGGCTATAAATGGGACCCCTGAATATGGCGGGTAGCTGAGATCAAATGGAACATTTTTTACGAAATTCGTTAGTGAGCCAGACGAATCATAGCCGAGTTACAGCGTGGAGACGGTCATTTCTGGACAACTTTCAACGTCGCTTGGTGGGTTCTGTGTGACCGAACAAAAAGAAGATGGACACTAAATCCTAGTTATTGATGGCGGTGATTTCAAATATGCCATCAAAATTTTAAAAAATAAAAGCAATAAGGGGGAAAACCTGAAAAGTGATCAAACTTTTTTGTCTGTTCTCATATGTGAATCGACTTCTGAAAACAGCGTCTCTTCCTAAGTCATTTTGTGCAAAACAAAAATTGAGAAAGCGAACAAAAAAATGAATTCCCATGTTAAGAGAGAACCACGAAAATTGTCCGATTACGATAAAATTAGCTCCAATGAAAGTCATGGACACAACTGTCAAATTAGAATTTCGAAAACAAAGAGCGTGAACCAAAATGGCAGCCTTCCAAATGCCCCTTAGGGGCCACATGGGACCGCCCCTGAAAAAATGATTACACCATCAGGTGGTTTAATTTGGGATACAATACCATGCAAAATTTCAAATCTCCACATAAAGCTGTTCAAAAGATATTCAGGTGGTCTCGGACTTTGGGAATATAGTATACACTGTCCGTTCGCTTCATGTCCGCATAATTTAACATAGATCACGTATGAGTAAACAATTTCAACTCATACATTAGTGAGTAAAGATGGAAATACTCGTACGAGTATTCACGAGTATACAATTATACTCATATTACAAAATTCAACAACAATTTCCAGATCACGAAATTAAATCTTCTCAATTTTAGATTTTTGGTGGAACCGACCCCCAAAGTGAACACGGCTCCTATTTAGAAAATTCAATATTTTACTCAACTCAAAGATATTCCTTTTTGCACTGCGGAACACCTTCGTATAAAATTTCAGCTTTCTCTCTCATCCCGAAGTGATACTTCTTATGTATGGTTTTTTTGGTGGAACCGACCCCCAGAGTGAGCCCCGCTCTTAGTTAGAAAATTCAATATTTTATTCAAGGATATGACTTTTTGTACTGCGGAGCACATTCGTATCAAATTTCAGCTTTCTCACTCATCCCGAAGTGGTACTTTTCAATTCCGATTTTTTGGTAGTGAAAACTATCCATAAATCGGAGAGAAATCGGAAATTTTCAAATTTTATACTTTCTATGGGGTTCTTATAACTATTTTGGAGGGTCTATTCTCGGTTATTTTTCGTTATCTCTTTTAGTTTGCCCAGAAAAAAAATTGCAAAAAGACCCGCTAAATAGAGTCAATTTTGGCGGTAACTTGCTTCCACTTGAACTTTATTTTTTTTATTTTCTTATTACGCACCTACATACTAAAAGGGATCTGTGTGCCAAGTTTCAAGTCTCTACATTTAGCCATGGTGAAGCTACGTTGATTATCAGTCCGTCAGTCAGTATACCAACTGAGCTTTGCGTTTTATAAGTATAGAAGATTTCTGCCTACCAAACCAACACTCGAATATATTCCATCCATGAAAATTGAAAAAGTTCTACTTTTTGCAAGTTGGAGTTGAGACGCCACATAACTTATCTAAATAGGTTTCTTTATTTTCAAATCCGTGAACACCACAAACTTTTATTTCCACCAAAATCATTCGTGTGTAATTTGTTTAATGTTGGAGGAAGTAGTATTTTCGTCAGTATGCTTAGGGTAGGTACTCCAGATGCGAAAAAGAAGAATACAGAATAGATTGTGGGGGCACTGGAGTGTGAATAAATGGCGTGCACCGAACACGGATATATTGTGATAAAAGTAGAGATGCGTCATGAGTGATTGATTAGATCAATTGAGCCAAATCACTTTGTTGATCCATTGACTCATGAATCACAATTACAATCTGAATAGATCACAATCACAGTCCACCTAGTAGGTAGACTCTGTAGGTAAGAACAGAGAAATAAAAGGAAAAAATGCAGAGTGAGAGAGAGCAGCTGTAGGCAAGTGAAATGGAATGAGACAGGTATGTGTGGTCTCTTCGTGTGCTGATTATGGAAATCGACCCTAATGACATTCTTTCTCGAAATTTGTCGCAACGAGCTGTCAACTCAAAGCGAGAAAGTTTTAGGTGACATCTTGCTCCTTCATTTAGGACATATTTTGCAACTCCAATTATAAGTTACACGAGTAGGGAAAAACAATGGATGGGTGACAGCAATAAAGTTCACGTATTTCGACATAAATGACATATTTGCTCGAAATTTGTAGCGACGACCTATTTGGCACGGATGATGGGTGCATTCCTGGGAAGATTTTTGTCTAGGTCCTATCTCTCGAATGTTAAGCTACACGGAGTAGGACAAACAATGGATGGGTGCCCACAAAAAAGTTCACGTTTTTCGACCTAAATGACATTTTTTCTCTATCAACTCAAAGCGAGAAAATTTTAGGTGACATCTTACTCCTTCATTTAGGACATATTTTGCAACTCTAATGTTAAGCTACACGGATTAGGGGCAAGCAATGGATGGGTGACAGCAAAAAATTTCACGATTTTTGACTTAAATGACTTTCTTTCTCGAAATTTTTCGCGATGACCTATTTGGCACAGTTGATGGGTGCATTTCTGGGATGATTTCTGTCTAGGTCGCATCTCTCTAATGTAAACTACACCGAGTAGGGACAAACAATGGATGGGTGACAGTAAAAAAGTTCCCGTTTTTCGACCTAAATGACATTTTTTTTATGAACTCAAAGCGAGAAAGTTTTAGGTGACATCTTACTCCTTCATTTAGGACGTATTTTGTAACTCTAATGTTAAGCTACACCGAGTAGGGACAGCAAAAAAGTTCAGTTTTTTTTAAATGTTTTCAGATTTATTTTTAAAAAGAAATTATACGTCTCACGCGCGATCGATCATAAGTACACACACCCAATAACTTGAAAAATTTAGATTTAAATTTAAAATTCTTTGTGTTTTAGGAGCTGTCCGATTTTATGTGAGAAGTGAAAATAAACGCGGTACCCTGCTTGTAGATCCTGCAATGGGAGTCCCAAATGTTGCTATTATAATGGATGATGGAACAGGTATTGACATCATCGCATCGTCTGGACGAATCTTTCTTTACTTTTATCGCTGAGCCACTTAGAGTATGATCCATTTCATGAGTTCATTACTCTTAACGGAAACACCATATTTTTAAAACATAAATTATAGGATTCGGCACAAGGCCCGTATGGAGGAATATTTTTTTCCGGATGGTGCAAGAGTTTTTAGTGATATGCGGCTTCATGAGAAGAAAAAATTTGTTTATTTTATCAGTATAAGCGTTAAGATGAACGTCCCCCAAACCGGAGAGGTTAGGAAATATTTTGATTTGCCTTGCCTCGATGAAGAAGTTGTTGTTGTTGTTTTTTGGTAAAAACCCGAATTTTATCCCTAACGGCTGGATCCGTCATTTCACAAATCTGGCTGCCTCTCCACGGTGGGTTCATTGATTGCACTTATAATAATGCATACTTACTGCGCAGCTTTTAAGCACGGTTCACACTTTGCAGCCCAAGTGTGGACGGGTTGATAAAATGTTGTCCAACATGTTGCATGTTTCCAAAAATATGGAACATTTTAGAAACACATTGAAAGTTTGGACCGTGGACCGTGTCGGACAACATCGCCAGGTCCACACTTATGTTGCAAATGTTGTACTACAACATTGCAACCCAAGTGTGGACGGGTTGACAAAATGTTGTCCAACATGTTGCATGTTTCCAAAAATATGGAACATTTCTTAAGCAGGGTCCACTATTATGTTACAAATGTTGTCCAACATGTTGCATGTTTCCAAAAATATGGAACATTTCTTAGAAACATTGAAAGTGTGGACCGTGTACCGTGTCGGACAACATCGGCAGGGTCCACACTTATGTTGCAAATGTTGTCCAACATGTTGCATGTTTCCAAAAATTTCTTAGAAACATTGAAAGTGGGGACCGTGTACCGTGTCGGACAACATCGGCAGGGTCCACACTTATGTTGCAAATGTTGTACAACATGTTGCATGTTTCCAAAAATATGGAACATTTCTTAGAAATATTGAAAGTGTGTACCGTGTCGAACAACATCGGCAGGGTCCACACTTATGTTGCAATGTTGTACAAGATTTGCAACATAAGTGTGGACCCTGATTTAGGGAACTCTAGATTTTGAAAAGGAAAGAAAAAAACAACAATTTTTTGGGGTAGTGTTTGAAGAATTGCACTGCACGGAAGTGTCTCAAAATGACCGATCAAACCCTCCTAATTTTTCAACGGCCTGAAGCAGAATCAGAGAAATGAGAAGAGTTCAATACAATTGCTGAAGTTTTAGATTACTTTAGAATACGCTTTATTTAGTGTTATTCTATTGAAAATTTCTCATTCCCTGATGTGAAACAAATCAGAAGGTTAATGTTTTGATTTTTTTGCTGAAATGTTTTCTTATTGAGGTTACTTTTGCGCCAAATCAACACCTTGCTTCATAATATCTACCCGAAAATGCGGTAAATCTGACTTTATCAACTTACGACACTGATGAAAATGATACAGGGTGTAATAAAATTAATTTTTTCAACCCTCTAGCCCAACATAAAATTTGTCTGATTTGGATCAAATTTGGTATGCATAGTCACCCAAGTATTATATATTATATATTTGACAATTTTTGGTATTTTGTAGAAATTTTGGATTAGGGGCCCCGTGAGGGGTCCACAAATGAAAAAACATAAAATTTGTCTGATTTTGATACCATTTGGTATGCACAGTGACTCAAGTATTATATTGGACAATTTTTGGTGTTTTGTACATTTTTTTGCTTTTGGGGCCCCGGAGAAGGCCCACAAATGGGAAAACATAAATTTTTTCTGATTTTAATAAAATTTAGTATGCACAGTTGCCCAAGTATTATATTGGACAATTTTTGGTGTTTTGTACATTTTTTGCCTTTGGGACAGGAGCCCACAAATGGGAAAACATAAAATTTGTCTCATTTTGAAAAAATTTGGTATGCACAGTTACTCGAGTATTATATTTGACAATTTTTGGTATTTTGTAGGAATTTTGGATTAGGGGCCCCGTTAGGGGCCCACAAATGAAAAAACATAAAATTTGTCTGATTTTGATACCATTTGTTATGCACAATGGCTCAAGTATTTATTGGACAATTTTTGGTGTTTTGTACATTTTTTGCTTTTGGGGCCCGACGGGGGCCAACAAATGGGAAAACATAAAAATTTTCTGATTTTGTAAAATTTGGAATGCACAGTCGCCCAAGTATTATTTGGACAATTTTTGGTGTTTTGTACATTTTTTGCTTTTGGGGCCCCGGCGAGGGCCCACAAATGGGAAAATATATTTTTTTTCTGATTTTTATAAAATTTAGTATGCACAGTGACTCAAGTATTGGACAATTATATTATACTAGCAGAATACGCCCGCTTCGCTTGGCACCTTAGAGGCATGGCCGTTTATAGTTCCAATCAACAGCCGAAGTCTGCTAAATCTTTTTTAAAATAATACTGTTACTAAGGAGCAATGTGTCCAGCCGAAGGCTGCAAAATCTTTTTAATATAATGGTCAACGTCAGCAGAAAAAAATATAATAGTAATATCACTAAAAGACTTCAAACTTTAGAAGAGCAACATCTACATTCGATGGTAGTCTGACAGAATGATTCAGGAAGAGAAAGTCTAGTACGGTTTTCCATACCATTTATTTAAATTTCTACGACGTTTTTCTGGACCGCCTCGTGTGTGGTTTCTTTAAAAAATGTATCACTGTTCAAGTGCAGCTTCTCCTGATTTTTCTAGTAATATCAAATTTATGGAGGGATAATTTTGGTTTATTATTTTCAATAATGAACCTTTGGAATCGTCACGAAAAAAATACCACCCTCAAAATTTGATATTATACGTTTCAAGGTACGTAGAATCCAAAAATCGAATAAAAAAAAATCCGTTTGTCCGCCGCCCGCCGTGATGGGCACTTTTTCCACTTAGCGTTGACCGATTTGGATGAAATTTCGTATATAGGTCCCATCTGGGATCTGGGCTCCATTTGTGCAATCGAAATTTTTGCCGCTTTTTAGCGGTTTTCAGTATTGCTGTCTAAAAGGAGAATGGTAAGAGCTAGAAATATTGTATGTACGTCATATTTGGGGTCTCAGTTAGCTCCAAAACTTTTGGATTGAATCAAATGTACCGCTGGCGGTTTTTATCGCTTTAAAAAGCGGTTTTCATTAATCCTGTCTAAAAATAGAATGGTAAGAGCCAGAGACTTCAAATTTAGTAGGTATGTCAAATTTAGGGTCTAATTACGCCCCAGAGGAATCGTCACGAGANCACCCTCCAAAAAAAACATTTTTTTGGGGGGGGGGGGGGCAAACAAGTTTTTTTTTGTCAGAAAAATAATAAACCATTGTGTGTTACATTGGCAGAGTTTTTCAATTAAAACTGTCTCCGGAAAAGATTTTCTCTGACATAATCTTGTTGAAGTGTATTAACGTCTCCGGAAAAAGTTTTCGTCTGATTTTAATTATTCTTAATTTTCTAAAGTTTTTTCTAGAGTATTTTTTATAGTAATACTTATGCTATTTCAACAAAGTGATGCTACTACGCCATGCTATTACCCCTCACAAGAGGCGGGGGGGGGGGGGNGGGGGGGGGGGGGGGGGGAAAGTTGTGTATTTATACATTTCTTATTTCATACACAGAACTTTTGAAAAACCACATTTTTTTAGTTCTGTTTTGCTCAGATGAGCGTATTTCTTCTACTTAAATTTCTGAACAAAAAGCACAAAGTTTTCTCCGTGTCTGTTTAATAGAGGCATACGACCATAACTTCATATTTTTAAAAAATAGTTGCTAAGATTTTTTTTTTTTTTAATCAAGGTGTTCCAACAAGAAAATGTGGACGAATCGACATTTGCAGCAAAATGTGAAGAAAAAAAAAATTAAAAGGCAAGAAACCGATATTTAGACCCAAATGAAAAAGAACCAACATTTAGGGCAAAATGAAAGCAAATTGACATTTGAAACAAAATGGGAACAAATCGGTGTTTGGACCCAAATGAAAAAGAATCGACATTTGGAGCTAAATGAAAGCAGTTCGACATTTGAAACAAAATGGGAACAAATCGTTATTTGGACCCAAATGAAAAAGAATCGACATTTGGAGCTAAATGAAAGCAGCTCGACATTTGAAACAAAATGGGAACAAATCGTTATTTGGACCCAAATGAAAAAGAATCGACATTTGGAGCTAAATGGGAACAAATCGGTATTTAGACCCAAATGAAAAAGAATCGACATTTGACACAAAATGGGAACAAATCAGTATTTGGACCCACATGAAAAAGAATCGAAATTTGGAGCTAAATGAAAGCAGCTCGACATTTGAAATAAAATGGGAACAAATCGGTGTTTGGACCCAAATGAAAAAGAATCGACATTTGACACAAAATGGGAACAAATCGGTGTTCGGGCCCAAATAAAAAAGAATCGACATTTCGAGCTAAATGAAAGCAGCTCGACATTTGAAACAAAATGGGAACAAATCGTTATTTGGACCCAAATGAAAAAGAATCGACATTTGGAGCTAAATGAAAGCAGCTCGACATTTGAAACAAAATGGGGACAAATCGTTATTTGGACCCAAATGAAAAAGAATCGACATTTGGGG
>CM022881.1:28520012-28535563 GCA_012654025.1 Pachypsylla venusta | reverse complement strand
GGTGAACAACTTACAGGATGGTGTACAATACAGAATAGAGACCAGAGGGACTGAAGAGGAGTAGAGGAAAATTATATGTAATGGCCAATATTTTAAATTAATAACTTCGAGTGGTTAACCTCGAAGTAATTGTACAGTACAGAAGAGGTGAACAACTTACAGGATGGTGTACAATACAGAATAGAGACCAGAGGGACTGAAGAGGAGTAGAGGAAAATTATATGTAATGGCCAATATTTTAAATTAATAACTTCGAGTGGTTAACCTCGAAGTAATTGTACAGTACAGAAGAGGTGAACAACTTACAGGATGGTGTACAATACAGAATAGAGACCAGAGGGACTGAAGAGGAGTAGAGGAAAATTATATGTAATGGCCAATATTTTAAATTAATAACTTCGAGTAGTTAACCTCGAAGTAATTGTACAGTACAGGGGAGGTGAAAAACTTACAGGATGGTGTACAAAACCTAACGGCCACTATATTTTTCTTCAGAACTGTGATCGAGACAGAAGCTCAGCCAGCGTCTATGGCACGTTGAATACACAAGTTCCCGTTAGATCACTGAAGTTAAGCAACGCCCAGAAGGGTTGTACCATGTAAGTTTCCGCGTGGGTTCGCGCCTTCGTGATGCTGGCTTTTTCCTGGCCCAACCCAGGCTGGGTGAGGTTAATGTGAGTAGCTATAGTTTGCAATTTTACAGCGAATGGAGGGTAAAACCCCCGTCTTGAATGACCAATAGATGTTAAAGAGACGTTCGGCTAAATTTAAAAAAAAAAAAAATCGCGGTAGCCTTTTTCTTACGCCCTGTATAAATGACAAATTTACAATTTAAAATTACAAATCACAGACAGCAAAAGATGTTACCACAAGATGTTAAAGAGACGGTTAAGTCAATTTAAAAAAAAAAAAAAAAAAAAAAAAAAAAAAAAAAAACAGAACCTTGGCTTGAAAAATGGAATCACTTAGTCGGCTTAATCAACGCTCTTTTTTTGGAAAATATTTAATATTACCAACTCTCGGGTCACCCCCTAGGGGTGGGGGGCCAAGGGAGCATGGCAGTTTCTTTCAAAATTCAAATGCGACGCATATATACTTTCTTCTTGTATATCCATACTTCCATACTAATATTATAAATGCGAAAGTAACTCTGTCTGTCCGTCCGTCTGTCTGTATGTATGTTACGCTTTCACGCTTAAACTACTGAACCGATTTTGATGAAATTTGGTATGGAGATAGACTAAACTTTAGGAAAGGACATAGGCTACTTTTGGGGTTGAAACTATAAACGGCCATGCCTCTAAGGCGCCAAGCGAAGCGGGCGTATCCTGCTAGTTACTAAATATACAGCAAAATTTGTAGAACACTGTGGCAGATTGATTTTTTTTTTTTTGGAACCTAATTGAATGCGTTTCCATGAACACAATCCAAAATATTGTGAAAATATATTTATTTTTTTTTCTACAGCGGAACCGGTGTGCGGAGTCCTACGTATCCAGCTGTTTTGAAAACTTTGGTCTAAGAAGGCTCGAACACTTCGGTCGAAGTGGGCGGTACAACCGTCTTGTTGGAACACTATTTTTTACTATATTACTTATTTGGGACCATAGAAACTTATTTATATGCATTACCTACCATTTAGGTGCGGACGCAAAGGGTGCATTTTCACATGTTCCACCCTGTAATTCGTGAACGGTGGATCCTAGAGAGCTCCGGTTTTCTTTAATGAACTCGTATTAACGAGACCTTTAAAACAAGGACTTGATATACCTTCCCATTAAAGATTTTCACTTAATATACCTTCCCATTTAAGATTTTGAATCCAGTCAGTGCCCAGCCTAAACGGCTGGACAAGGTCAAATTTTTTTAGTCTAAAATTAATCCCCATAAAATCTAAGGGATACGTGTTTTTGCGTTTTCTTATATTTTCAGCCATTCTCGAGATACGGGGGGTGGGATGAGACTTTATGGACACCCTTTTACTTGGCGGGCGGAGAGCTGCCGCGCTCCTCAATACGCGTTTCATGCGAAGCATATTTGTTTTTACAGTCGACTGTCAATAATTTGAAGATAAAGGGACCTCATTCTCCTTTAAACCCATAAAAAATATTAAGGAGGGGCCGAGGGAAGGCTAAAGTAAATAAATGAATTGTCATCAATTCTATACAAACACCCTAAAAGCAATGTCTATTAATTTAAAAAGTAAAAAAAAGAAGTTGAATAAAAAAAAAAAGAAAATGCTGACTGAACAATCGAAGAACTTTTTCAAGATAATTACGAGAGAGTCACACATTAGAGTCCAATCAGGTGCTGATGCTGACTGAATTGGGACAAGAGGGGAGAGAGTAAATAAAAAATACTTCGTGATTAACTAGAATGAATGAATTGATTGTCTTACTCCGCTAAATAATCTCCTTATACTTCCCAAGCAGATGAGGGGTAATAGAAAAACTGATTAAGGTCAGTTTTAGTAAAAACTCTGCCAATGTGACACATGGGTTTATTATTTTTCAGGCAAAAAATACCCCCCCCAAAATTGAGGGGGGAGGTTCTCGTGACGATTCTAAATCTGGGGCATAATTAGACCCTAAATTGGACATAGCTACTAAATTTGAAGTCTCTAGCTCTTACCAATCTCTTTTTAGACAGGATTATTGAAGATCGTATTAAAGCGGTAAAAACCGCCAGCGGTATATTTGATTGAACCCAAAAGTTTCAGAGCTAACTGAGAACCCAAATATGACATACTCGTATATACAAAATTTCAAATCTCTATAGCTCTTAACATTCTCCTTTTAGACAGCGATACTGAAAACCACTAAAAAGCGGCAAAAATCGCCAAGGGTGTATTCGATTGCACCCAAAAGTTTCGGGGCACAATTAGAGCCCAGATGGGACCTATATACCAAATTTCATCCAAATCGGTTAACGCTAAGTGGCAAAAGTGCCCATCACGGCTGACGAACGGATTTTTTTTATTCGATTTTTGGACTCTACGTACCTTGAAACGTATATCAAATTTTGAGGGGGGGGGGGTAATTTTTTTTTCCGTGAAAATTCCAAAGGTTCATTATTGCAAATAATAAACCAAAATTGATTTTTACGGGTTATTCAATGAGACGACCATATTGTCTCGGCTAATTCTGTCTAATCTGTTTTGCACTTGCCAAATCAATTGAGCAAAATGTCCAAAAGATTTTTCTTTTATTATCGCCACGATCCCAATGGCGATATGGATACTCTGCATGATCGCTTTGAGGTAATGGTAGCACGATCCCAATGGCGATATAGATACTCTGCATGATCACTTTGAGGTAAAGGCGCCACGATCCCAATGGCGATATGGATACTCTGCATGATCGCTTTGAGGTAATGGTAGCACGATCCCAATGGCGATATAGATACTCTGCATGATCACTTTGAGGTAATGGCGCCACGATCCCAATGGCGATATGGATACTCTGCATGATCACTTTGAGGTAATGGCACCGCGAACCCAATGACGATATGGATATTCTGCATGATCAATTTGAGGTAAAGGCGCCACGATCCCAATGGCGATATGGATACTCTGCATGATCGCTTTGAGGTAATGGTAGCACGATCCCAATGGCGATATAGATGCTTTGCATGATCATTTTGAGGTAATGGCGCCACGATCCCAATGGCGATATAGATACTCTGCATGATCACTTTGAGGTAATGGCGCCACGATCCCAATGGCGATATGGATACTCTGCATGATCGCTTTGAGGTAATGGTGCCATGATCCCAATGGCGATATGGATACTCTGCATGATCGCTTTGAGGTAATGGCGCCACGAAACCAATGGCGATATGGATACTCTGCATGATAAATTTGAGGTAATGGCACCGCGATCCCAATGACGATATGGATATTCTGCATGATCAATTTGAGGTAATGGTTATCTATTGAAAATGTGACGTGAATTGACTACCAAAACTGTCCGATATTGTCCCACTAAAACTTCTTATGGGATTTCCTACCCTAAAGTTTCATTTTTCATTTGAAAAATATAAAATACACAAAAAGTGTGGTCAACTTGTAATTTTAAGTCTTTTATTAAAATGGTAACTTTAAATTCATATAAATACAAAAACGAACGAAATACAGTAATCACTCAAAGGCCTTTACCTCTATGTCAGTCAGCAAATATTTTAATTAAAATGAATGAAATAACCACCGTCCTATCTTTAATCTAAACATGTGTTTTGGGGGTTATTTTGAAAAGGACATCATATTGTTTATTTATTGAAGCAGAAATTTGCTGAAAAGCCAAAATGAAACTAAATGCTGAATGTTGACTGAGTAAATAATTTGATTAATAAATGTACACACACGAAACATTTGATGTTCTGTAGAAATAAATTAATATACAGTGAATCAATGGTGAATGCTGACTGAGTAAATAATTTGATTATCAAATACACAAACGCCATGTTTGATGGTCTGTAGAAATTAATTAATATACAGGGTGTCAATGGTGAATGCTGATTGAGGAAATAATTTGATTAACAAATACACAAACGCCACGTTTGATGATCTGTAGAAATAAATTAATATACAGTGGGTCAATGGCGAACGCTGACTGAGTAAATGATTTCATCAACAAATACACACACGCCACGTTGGTCTGTAGAAATAAATTAATATACAGTGGGTCAAAGGTGAATGCTGACTGAGTAAATGATTTCATAAATAAATAAACACACGCCACGTTTGATAGTCTGTAGAAATAAATTAATATACAGTGGGCCAATGGTGATGAATGCTGACTGAGTAAATGATTTTATCAACAAATACACACACGCCACGTTTGACGGTCTGTAGATATAAATTAATATACAGTGGGTCATTGGTGAATGCTGACTGAGTAAATGATTTCATCAACAAACACACACACGCCACGTTTGATGGTCTGTAGAAGTAAATTGATAAACAGGGTGTCAATGGTGAATGCTGACTGAGGAAATAATTTGATTAACAAATACACACACGAAACATTTGGTGTTCTGTAGAAACAAATGTGACACCCAAAGGATCCAACTTTTGTTTTTTAAATACCAACCCCCATCTTGTGATACATTTTCAGAAAGACAATAGAATTAGAAGTACTTTGCAAAAAAAATTACACGTCTTTGAAATTTCCAAGACATGACTTCCAAGAGTGTCTCAAACTGGGCGAGATATATGAAATCGGATATTAAATAATTACATAGGACACCAATGTCGAGAAACCTTTTTTTAGACATAATTCGCCTAGTTTTAGACTCTCTTGGAAGTCATGTCTTGAAAATTTCAAATAGCCGCCATTTTGAAACCAAACACGCTAGATGTGTGAATTTTTGCATAGTACTACCAATTTTATTGCCTTTCTGAAAATGTATCACAAAATGGAGCTTCGTATTTAAAAAACAAAAGTTGGACCCCCTGGGGGCCACATGGGACTCGTCCCTGAAAAATTGGTAACACCATCAGGTGGTGTAAATTGGGATATTATACCATGCAAAATTTCAAAACTCCAGATAAAGCCGTTAAAAAATATTCAGGCCGTCTCGGACTTTTGGGACACGCTGTATACACATAATTCGAATTCGGACCATGTCGCTACAGATTTCATTCGAAAAAAAACTGCTAAAAATAGAATATCTATGAGTGTATTGCTTCTGGCCCCGTACACACATCACTGCTTGGTGGCTGTAAAAAGGGAAGAGGGTATGATTGCGGTATTTTTTCTCTTTCAACCTCATCATCATTAAAAACGTCTTCATTATCTGTTACATTCGCTATATCATCCCCCACCTCTTGACCCCAAAATGTCTCTCCCTCTACAAGAAGCCACCCACTCTAATACTCTCATGCGAAATATATTTTGTCGGTCGGACAAATTACAATTCGAGCAATCTAAATGACCGACCTTTATTAGTTCTCTTTTTTAATTACAGGAAGATAGAAAAGTATCTCATCAGTCCTCTTTTTTAATTACAGGAAAATAGAAAAGTATCTCATCAGTCCTCTTTTTTAATTACAGGAAAATAGAAAAGTATCTCATCAGTCCTCTTTTTTCATTACAGGAAGATAGAAAAGTATATGATCAGTTCTCTTTTTTAATTACAGGAAGATAGAAAAGTATCTCATCAGTCCTCTTTTTTAATTACAAGAAGATAGAAAAGTATTTCAATAGTCCTCTTTTTTAATTACAAGAAAATAGAAAAGTATTACAATAGTCCTCTTTTTTAATTACAGGAAGATAGAAAAGTATCGCATCAGTCCTCTTTTTTCATTACACGAAGATAGAAAAGTATCTCATCAGTCCTCTTTTTTAATTACAGGAAGATAGAAAAGTATCTCATCAGTCCTCTTTTTTAATTACAGGAAAATAGAAAAGTATCTCATCAGTCCTCTTTTTTAATTACAGGAAGATAGAAAATTATCTCATCAGTCCTCTTTTTTAATTACAGGAAGATAGAAAAGTATCTCATCAGTCCTCTTTTTTAATTACAGATTACAGGAAGATAGAAAAGTATCTCATCAGTCCTCTTTTTTAATTACAAGAAGATAGAAAAGTATTTCAATAGTGCTCTTTTTTAATTACAGGAAGATAGAAAAGTATCGCATCAGTCCTCTTTTTTAATTACAGGAAGATAGAAAAGTATCGCATCAGTCCTCTTTTTTAATTACAGGAAGATAGAAAAGTATCTCATCAGTACCCTTTTTTAATTACAGGAAGATAGAAAATTATCTCATCGGTCCTCTTTTTTAATTACAGGAAGATAGAAAAGTATCGCATCATTTTGGGCTTGTCAAAAAATAAATTATAAATAATTAGGTTTAATATAAAAAAAAATAGCCAGCGCCTATGGCACTTCAATACAGCAGTTCCCGTTAGATCACTGAAGTTAAGAAACGTTCAGCGAGGTTGTATCATGTGGGATCGCGCCCTCGTGATGCTGGCTATTTTTCCGGGTAAGGTCAATGTGTGGGTAGCTGGTTTGCAATTTTCCAACGGATGGAGGGTGAAACCCCCATCTTGAATGACCAATGGAGTTTGCTATGTATAATGCAAACTGTACAGTATCTTTCTCATGATTTTCAATCGTCTAAAAAGTGAGAAAAATGTACAAACATTAGAACACTATTTTCATTGCAGCTAAATCCATTTTTTTTCCATATTTAAGTTGCTCCATATTTTGCCTCCCCTAAATTCCGCGCCCTAAGCCAGTATGGTCTATGTTGCTTGTATGGTAAATTCACCATTGAAAGTCCATATCAAATTTAATATTAACCAGCCCTCACTAAGATCGGTCAAAAACAATAAAATTGTAATTTCCTTGATTTGGGATAGTATGACAAGTAAATAAGGCGACGTTTTAAGGAAAAACGGAGTGTCATTTCTATTGGGAAAATAGAAAATTGATAGCCAAACCTAAGAAATTGAAATGATAATTGTTGAACAATAGAATCTCAACTATGATGGCGCCAGTCAGAACTAAATCAATCAGTTAGAACAAAAAGAAAGAAAAAAAAACATGATGATGACTTTGTAAAAAACAAATATACAACAGAGAGAGAGAGAGAGAGAGAGAGAGAAAGAAAGAGAGAAAGAGAGAGAGAGAGAGAGAGAGATAAAGAGAGAGGGGGAAGAGAGAGAGAAAAAAAGATAGGTAGAGAAAGAGAGGGAGGAAGGAAGAAGGGAGGGAGAGAGAGAGATAGAGAAGGAGAGGGAGAGAATGGGGCAAGGGGGTGGAGAGTTTAGAAAGACTGGGGGAACCAAAAAGAGAAGAGTTGTCATGGCTCATGGATCAAGTGGCGAACAATAGAACACCATTAATTTTCAAGAGGACCATGCGCGGATATAGCCCTCTTGTATTGGGGGGGGCACAATCGCACAATATACCCAATAGAAAATTTGGAGGGGGGAAGTCTCGTAACCTAGAGACCGGGGGTTCTGGGCAATACTTTTTATTGCAATTTTTATCGAGGTACGATTCCTAATTTGTTAAAAGCTGTAGAGCTTACAACAAATACCTTTCATAAGGGTGATAAGCGATTTTATAAGCGTGATGACAGAAAAAAAAGTGCCATAATGGATGACAGAATTTTTGACGATTTTTTATTTACGTATTTCTATTTAATCTCAGGATTGGGAATCATTTGGAGGCCCTTGCCCCCCCCCCGACCCCCTCTCAATGAATTATAAAAGACACTGAGGCTCACCATTCATTTGATTTTTTTTTAAAAAATATGTGATTAGGTATAATGAAATTTGAAAAACACCGCCCGGGGGCACGTGCCCCCGGGTCCTCCCCTATATCCGCGCATGAAGAGGATATTCAAGATTTCATTCTTAGAATACGAGATTATAATTATTTTTTACAAGATTTCCTCAGCCCAAATTAGATGCCATGGAAATCACGCGGGGGGGGGGGGGGNGGGGGGGGGGGGGGGAAGGGGGGAGGAAACAATAATACACAAGGGTGGTCCGATTGTGATACAATTTTCAGAATAAGCCTTTGTTGATGTTCCTAACAAGAATATCAATCCAGGATTTCGAAATGCCGATCTCCGTGGCCGAGTTGTCAAGAGCATTGACTCTTGGTCCGGAGGTTGTGGGTTCGAATCCCGCCCGGAGCGAAAATTTTCTGATCGAATTTTCTCGTTTTCGGAATGGCATGATTGTAAAATTNAAAGCGGTTCCGGGGAATAACTTTTTTTTTAAAAAAAAAAAAAAAAAAAAAAAAAAAAAAAAGGATTTCGAAAAATAAAGAGCCCCAAAATCATGTTCTGAATTTCCTTTTAATAAAAGTGAGATGCTTTCTCTGGATATTAGAAAGCTCTAAAGTCCACGTCTTTACATATTAATTTCTTAAAGTTAAACGCCATATTTTATATAAATAAAATTCAATTAAAACAAAATTTCAGCTTTCTTTACAAAAAATGTATACAAGTTGTTTTTTTCTGTTAGGATTATATTTTTTTTTTGTTTACAAAAAAGTTTTTAAGTTTTTATAAGTAAACTTTTTCTGCCCTGGCCTAATTTTATTTTACGTCCCGTTGTGCTAAGTAAACTTCTTCTGTCCTGGCTTACTTTTATTTTACGTCCCGTTGTGCTAAGTAAACTTCTTCTGCGTTGGCCTTTTATTTTACGTCCCGTTGTGCCAAGTAAACTTCTTCTGTCCTGGCCTACTTTTATTTTACGTCCCGTTGTGCCAAGTAACCTTCTTCTACCCTAGCCTACTTTTATTTTACGTCCCGTTGTGCCAAGTACACTTCTTCTGTACTGGCTTACTTTTATTTTAGGTCCCGTTGTGCCAAAGTAAACTTCTTCTGCTCTGGCCTAATTTTATTTTACGTCCCGTTGTGCCAAGTAAACTTCTTCTGCGTTGGCCTTTTATTTTACGTCACGTTGTACCAAGTTCTTCTGCTCTGGCCTACTTTTATTTTACGTCCCCTTGTGCCAAGTAAACTTCTTCTGGTCTACTTTTATTTTACGTCCCGTTGTGCCAGTTCTAATAGGTATTAAAACCCCACGTTGAAATTTAGGCCTCTTACTGCTGAGTGTTTTGTTCTCTATTCATAAAGTAGTGGATCAAGATGGTTAGTCATTTATAAAAAAAAATATCTCAATCAAATTTAAAAAAAAAAAAAAATATAAGCCAACGATCATACCTCGTTGAATACACCAGTTCCCGTCAGATCACTGAAGTTAAGCAACGTCCGGGCGTGGTCAGTACTTGGATGGGTGACCGCTTGGGAACACCACGTATCGTTGGCTTTTTCCGGCCCAACCCAGGCTGGGTGAGGTCAATGTGGGTAGCTGGTTTGCAAGTTTCCAACGGATGGAGGGTGAAACCCCCGTCTTGAATGACCAATAGATGTTAAAGAGACGTTGAGGCAAATTAAAAAAAAAAAAAAAAATATTGGCCCCACAAAATATCAAAATAATATTACGTTTCTACAACAAACCGCGAAAAATATAAAAATCATTTTTAAAACACAGAATATTGGAGCCCCGCAGGGGGGGGACAGGGCCCCTTAAAAACTATACAGCAAATTTCCTCCATGTCCTAAATATATATACCAAAATTTCGTCAAAATCGGATGAAAATTGTGGCTTGTATCGCGTAACAAACATACATAGTACATACAAGTGCATTTCGGGATGTATATCGGAATCAAAAGTGGAGTTCACAACTACTTGCCTGTGTTCTGGCCTGTAAAGGGCAGAAGAAGTCCAAAAAAACGGTCACAATTATTTTTTCATTACAAAGAAATAATGGGACCTAAATCATTTGCACCATATCGGGAAAAACTCTGCCAATGTGACACCTGGTTTATTATTTTTCTGGCAAAAAAAAAAAAAAAATTGGGGGTACCCACCCCCCAAAAAAAAATTCAGGGGGAGATCTCGAGGAGATTCCAAATCTGGGGCGTAATTAGACCCTAAATTTGACATACCTATACCAAATTTGAAGTCTTTAACTCTTACC
This sequence comes from Pachypsylla venusta, assembly GCA_012654025.1. Lineage (NCBI taxonomy): Eukaryota > Metazoa > Arthropoda > Insecta > Hemiptera > Aphalaridae > Pachypsylla > Pachypsylla venusta. Next base: position 28,525,051 of record CM022881.1, on the reverse strand, counting down.
ATTCTCTTTTTAGACAGGTATATAATGTAAACCGTTTTAAAACGGTGAAAACCGCCAGCGGTATATTTGATTGAAACGAAAAGTTTCGGAGCTAGCTAAGACCTCAAATATGACATACATACAAAATTTCAAATCTCTAGCTCTTACCATTCTCCTTTTAGACAGCAATACTGAAAACCGCTAAAAAGCGGCAAAAATCGTCAAGGGTGTATTCGATTGCACCCAAAATATTCGGGGCACAATTAGAGCCCAGATGAGACGTATATATCAAATTTCATCCAAATCGGTCAACGCTAAGTTGCAAAAGTGCCCATCACGGCGGACGGCGGACAAACGGATTTTTTTTATTCGATTTTTGCATTCTACGTACCTTGGAACGTATAATATCAAATTTGAGGGGGGGGGGTAATTTTTTTTTCCGTGACGATTCCAAAGGTTTATTATTGAAAATAATAAACCAAAAATATTTTTGAGTTTTATTTCTGACCGGTAAGAGTTATCTCTTACCGAAGGCGTAATTTCTTCCGATCCATATATGACTTGCTAACTTTCCATGAGGAAAAGTAAATCATACTTGAGATTGTAAGAAGTTACTTGAGGGTGACAGTCTCACGGGCCGAGTCCACCTAAGCTAGTGTAAACGCAGAAAGCAACTCTGTAATATCATTATGTTTATAACTCTTATGTTACTGACGTAATTATATTGCAGTGATTGCCATGGTTCTGGGGGCCAATGTCAATTATCAGCCTCCAAGAACGGATGTATGATGACAATTAAAAACATAAGCAGTATACTACAACTTACCTGGAGCTGCTCTCTCATACATCTGGCCACCATCGAATACGATGATGCCACATTGAATGAATTAATTTCTGACTCTGTGATGAGTTACCAAATGGGTAAATCTAATATATAAAATTCTCGTAAAGTTTAATTTAATTTATTGAAGCGTTATATGAAGGACAACCCAGTATAAAATAAAAATGATTGTCTAGACAATGGAAACAGATAAAGCTGGCTATCTCCAAATTATCTATTATCTGCTTTGGCATGATTTAGGATCCCCTAAGTAGAGTCATTAGTAATCTTAATGCTGGAGAATTCTCAGGAAAATCTACAGAGTGATTCGAACAGCAAAATTCAATCCCTGATATCATAGAACATCTTAACCATTATCCTGCTCATTAGAACATATGAATCATTATCCTGCTCATAGAACATCTTGACCATTGTCCTGCTCATTAGAACATCTGAATCATTATCCTGCTCATAGAACATGTTAACCATTATGCCGCTCATAGAACATCTTCAACAATATCCTGCTCATAGAACATCTTAATCATTATCTTGCTCATAGAACATCTTAGTCATTATCCTGCTCATAGAACATCTTAGTCATTATACTGCTCATAGAACATCTTAATTATTATCCTGCTCATAGAACATCTTAATCATTATCCTGCTCATAGAACATCTTAATCATTATCCTACTCATAGAACATGTTAACCATTATGCCGCTCATAGAACATCTTCAACATTATCCTACTCATAGAACATCTTAATCATTATCCTGCTCATAGAACATGTTATCCATTATGCCGCTCATAGAACATCATCAACATTATCCTGCTCATAGAACATCTTAATCATTATCCTGCTCATAGAACATCTTAGTCATTATCCTGCTCATAGAACATCTTAATCATTATCCTGCTCATAGAACATCCTAACCGTTATCCTACACAAAGAACATCTTAACCATTGTCCTGCTCTTAAAACATCTTAAATTTTATCCTGCTCATAGAATATCTTAACCAATATCCTGCTCATAGAACATCATAACCATTATCTTGCTCGCATTATTAGAACATCTTAACCATTATCCTGCTCTTAAAACATCTTAACCATTATATTGCTCATAGAACATCATAACCATTATCTTGCTCGCATTATTAGAACATCTTAACCATTATCCTGCTCTTAAAACATCTTAACCATTATACTGCTCATAGAACATCCTAACCGTTATCCTACTCATAGAACATCTTAACCATTGTCCTGCTCTTAAAACATCTTAACCATTATCCTGCTCATAGAACATCTTAACCATTGTCCTGCTCTTAAAACATTTTAAATATTATCTTGCTCATAGAATATCTTAACCGTTATCCTGCTCATAGAACATCATAACCATTATCCTGCTATAGAACAGCATAACCATTATCTTGCTCGTATTATTAGAACATCTTAACCATTATCCTGCTATAGAACATCATAACCTTTATCTTGCTCGTATTATTAGAACATCATAACCATTATCCTGCTATAGAACATCATAACCATTATCTTGCTCGTATTATTAGAACATCATAACTATTATCCTGCTATAGAACATCATAACCATTATCTTGCTCGTATTATTAGAACATCTTAACCATTATCCTGCTCATAGAACATCATAACCTTTATCCTGCTATAGAACATCATTTATTCTAATTTCCTAAAAAAAGCTACTAATAAAACATCAAAAATGACAGCAAAATTCCCCCGCTTGTTCTGGGGGGGGGTNGGGGGGGGGGGGGGAGTGTTAATCTCCATAATAGACTTTGCTCATAAAATATATAAATCCCAATTATAGAGAGAGCTCATCAGAGCTAATTAAATAAAATTGAAATGAAATATTTATCAGTTTAATTGTGACGGCGAGAGCGGGAGCTTTATAATCCGAAACCCAATTCAAGTTTTAATTGTTCTGACTTTAAATACACTACAGGGGGTGTCCAGAAAAACATCATGTAAGCCTTTTAACCACGTATACTAAAGGCCACTGAATAGGGGTCGGTAAATGCGCCCCCTTCGTATAACAGGGCTGGCACGTATACTAGAGTAAAGGCCACTGAATAGGGGTCGGTAAATGCGCCCCCTCCGTATAACAGGGATGGCATGTATACTAGAGTAAAGGCCACTGAATATGGGTCCGTAAATGCACCCCCTCCGTATAACAGGGCTGGCATATATACCAGAGTAAAGGCCAATGAATATGGGTCCGTAAATGCACCCCCTCCGTATAACAGGGCTGGCATGTATACTAGAGTAAAGGCCAATGAATATGGGTCCGTAAATGCATCCCCTCCGTATAACAGGGCTGGCATGTATACTAGAGTAAAGGCCAATGAATATGGGTCCGTAAATGCACCTCCTCCGTATAACAGGGCTGGCAGGTAAGGATAGCATTTCTTGTTATCTCTTAATAAAAATTGTCAAATTTTAGTATTTGAGTAGATCAGTCTTCTTTTTCTTTAACAACCCCCCCCCCCCCCCCCCCCCCCCCCCCCCNCCCCCCGCAAATTCTATTTGGGGTCGGCGGTGCTTTCCTTTTTTTTTACTATGCCTAAAAAACTCTCCTTATTTTTTTAAAGAAAATACTCTTTAAATCCGAAATCATATCAATTGAAATATACAAACTCGTTTGAATTAAAAGATAAGAATCAGAATTTGACAATATTTTAAAAATGAAAATATAGAAGCCATTGGTCTAAGGGTGCAGAACAATTGATAAAAGGGTGCAGAACAATTAATCTCATGGTGCAGAACAATTGATCTCAGGGTGCAAAACCATTGATCTAAGAGTGCAAAACCATTGATCTAAGGGTGCAGAACAATTGATCTCATGGTGCAAAACCATTGTACTAAGGGTGCAAAAGCATTGATCTAAGGGTGCAGAACAATTGATCTCAGGATGCAAAACCATTGATCTAAGGGTGCAGAACAATTGATCTCTGGGTGCAAAACCATTGATCTAAGGGTGCAAAACAATTGATCCCAGGGTGCAGAACCATTGATCTCAGGGTGCAGAACCATTGATCTAAGGGATTTAAGAGTCTAACAGCCTTTTCACAATTTTTTGTTAGTATCTTTAAGAGATTTCATGCCAAGTCAACTTTTTATACTCCGGTCGTCGCTACTCACATTAAAATAGCTACTCAATTGTCCTCACAAGACTGCGTGTTCCGCAAAATGACAAATACTAAGTCGAAATCTACCGCGAATCGAACCGGGTCTCCAAAGTGCAATGCCAGTGTGATATAGCCATCAGACTAGGAGGACTGCTAAGTTAGTCCTAATACCCCGATACGTGTTGAAATTTTTTTTCTTTAATGTTGTGAATTCTAAAAAATTTAAACGCTATTTGTGTTCAAGTGAAAAGAGATATTTGTCGGAGTAAGTACTAATACCATCGTCACCTTATTTCAGAAGGGGTCTAAGTAGAAAAAAGCAAATTTTACAGGAGAGTAAAAGAAAACGGGTTTTTTTTTTAAAAGAAAAATTTTACGTTTTCTTTTGGCTCTTTACAGCTCCACAATTGGATCTCTACTGTTTCATACAGTAGAGATCAAAGTCTATAATGATCCCCCATGCTATAATCAAATTAAAGGCAGTATGGAAACAAATAAAATTGGCTCTCTGAAGAAGGAAACTCTCTAGGAAAAACTGTAAGAGCTAACTCAATTCTGATCATACCATTGGACGCGCCTTGATATTTTACATTATATGGGACAAAAAACCCGATTTTGAAAAATTTTCAAGTTAGACCCCTTCTGAAAAAAAGTGACGACATGTTCAAAGACAAAATATCCTTACACGAGTATTTTGTTGATGTTGTTTTCAAGTCTCGAGAACTGACAACGAGTTAATATATATTTAGACAACGACCTAATATATTCTGAAAACTTTGCTTGAAACTGAAAGAAGAAAAAAAAATCTAAAGAAAAAATAATGTGAAAAAAAAATGTCGCCAAAAGGAAAAGAAAAGTTAGCAAAGTTTTGACACGATTTTATTTTCAACTTTTTTTTTTTTTTAAGATTACAATAATATGAATGAAAATATATTTTGATAAACTATGTCTTCTCGGTTACATCGGTATATAGATTGTTCACATGTAAGAAATATGCAAACTTTCGAACCAAAATGCAAATTTTGGTTTATCATTTTCAATAATGAAAGTTTGGAATCGTCACGAAAAAAAAAAAAAATAA
>CM022881.1:28485113-28504181 GCA_012654025.1 Pachypsylla venusta | reverse complement strand
AAAAAAAAAAAAAAAAAAAAAAAAAAAAAAAAAAAAAAAAAAAAAAAAAAAAAAAAAGATTCTTGGTAGTGTCCCACTGTGCCAACAAGAATTAAATGCTGACCATTTCGTTCTTTTTTTCTCTTTAACATCTAATAGTCTTTCGAGACGGGACCATTCCCGTTTACTATTTTAAAATTAGCTAGTTTCAATATGGGCTTGAGGCCATGCGCGGATATAGCGCTTTTGTTTTGGGGGGCACAATCCACATTATACCTAGTAGAAAATTTAGAGAGGGGTTCGAGTCGTGGTCAGTACTTTTTAATGCAATGTTTATCGAGGTACGATACCTAATTTGTTAAAAGCTGTAGAGCTTACCACAAATACCTTTCATAAGGGTGATAAGCGATTTTATATAATGTGATGACGAAAAAAAAGTGCCATGATAGATGACAGATTTTTTTTATTTTTTTTTATTTACGTATTTCTATTTAGTTTCAGGATGGATTGGGAATTATTTAGGGGCCGTCCCCTTTCTCAATGGGATAAAAGACACAGCGTCAATGGGATAAAAGACACGCCCCCCCCTTTCTCAATGGGATAAAAGACACAGCGGATCACCATTCATTTGATTTTTTTTTTTAAATTACGTGATTAGGTATAATGAAATTTGAGAAACACCGCCCGCTTAAAAAAACTGGGTGAGCACGTGCCCCCCCCGTGCCCTCCCCTATATCCGCGCATGCTTGAGGCATTGCTACCTGTTTGAAACAGGATATTATTTGAGGCCAGGACCACAGTCCAAATCTCAATCCTCTAAGCTTGTCTCCTCCATGTCAGAAGTGACCTGAATATACTGAAGAGGTATTCACTGAATTATATTTTGAACTCAGCACTATAGCTTTTTATAACTTCCTTATTTGGTTTTTCTTTCTTGCTTTATTGCAAGGGGAGGGCACTACACGAATTTCTTTCTCTTGAACGGAGTGGAAATTTTGGATAATTCAATGAACCTTTAGAATGCACCACAGAAAAAAAAAAACTCAATATTTTATAATGAAGGTTGAAAATTACTATATCTTCACTTGACTAAAAAAAAAAATTCAGGATGTTAAAGGGAGTTTAGTTCTCTCCTGAGAAGTTCATCGGAGCTAGGCAAAATTATGAATACCTACTAGCTTACAANAACTTCCCCTCTCTCTCCTTATACCTACTTCTCTTAAGAAAATATCTCTCCGACCCTTTCCCCCTCATCAGTGAGGTACTATATGAACCCATGCAGACTATTTACATGCTCTCAGAAAAATTAAAATCTTCAACTAGTTAACAACTTCTCAGTTCCCATCTCCATGGAACTCTAAATTCAGTTTTTCTAAGTGTGAATTGTTTGACAGTCAGTCAAGTCTACGCCTATACCTAATCAGCAGCTGCCTATACTTCATAGAAGCTGCCTAGACTTCATAGAAGCTGCCTCTACTTCATAGAAGCCGCCTCTACTTCATAGAAGCTGCCTATACTTCATACAAGCTGCCTCTACTCCCTAGAAGCTGCCTATACTTCGTACAGCTGCTTCTACTTCATACAAACGGCCTATACTTCATAGAAGCTGCCTCTACTTCATAGAAGCCGCCTATACATCATACAAGCTGCCCATACTTTATACAGCTGCCTATACTCTTCAAGTGACTGCCTAGTCTATCCACTCAAGCTGCCTATTCTTCGCCCACAAGATAACTCGACTACCAGAACATCCAGCTTCCAGAACGCCTACAAGCTACGAGCATAATTCATTCCTGCCTTAAGATATTTTTTCTGTATTCAATTATCTGACACCCCAGGCTTTCAGCCTACTAGACTTTTAACCCCTTTTTCACATAATATATATTTACGAGGCTTGTAGCCTCGAGTCCCAATTTAACTAGGCATCACTCATTTTTATCAAACACTTTAATTGGCAAGGAAATCGTATATATTATTTGCCTCTAATTTTTCTGACGCACCCTGACTTCCGACTAAGATTTTAGCTAAAGTCTCAGCAACGTCTGAGACTTTAGCTAAAATCCCCGGAGTCTATATTTTATTTTAATGTATACCACGTTTTTCAATTATGTATGAATAAATAATCAACGCAATAGCCGTATTGTTCTATTGTTGTTACGTTTCATTTCCTAGATCTCTTTTCTACTTTATTTATCTTTTCTTGTCATAAGAAGATATGATCTTTTCGACCTCTTCCGTAGGCGAAAACCCTATCCTATCTTCTTATATCAAACGGGGCCCAACGCGGGATCCTCGATCTCCTTTTTGGCTATAAGAAGATAAGATTACTTCGACCTCTGCCGCAGGCGAAACTCTTATCTTCTTAAACCAAACGGCTTCCAACGCGGGGTCTTCTCTCTCTTTGTTTTTTGATTATAAGAAGGTAAGATCTTTTCGACCTCTGCCGTAGGCGGAACCTTTTTTTCTTATCTTCTTTTTTCTTTTATAAATTTGAGACAATGAACATACTTCGCAACCAAGAAACCGCTGGTGTAAAAGGACTTCGGCTTCCTATATTGGGGCAGTATATTTACATAAGGACTAATGATATTATCAATAGCACACTGCGTAAGAAGATTGATGAATTATGCACGTTTTTATTCAAATGGGAACACTACCGTCCAACACGTTATTTTTTGTAGTCCACAAAAAAATCGTCACAAAGAAAAATCGTGGAGTGGGAACGGGCTGTTAATATAGGACCTCCGAAATAAGAAAATATTGCAAGATCCATCGTTGTACCCCCATTTTCCTTAAAAAAAGTAGACACCTTGCAAGCTCCATCGTTGTACCCAATTTTCCTTAAAAAGGTGGAAACCTTGCAAGCTCCATCGTTGTACCCCAATTTTCCTTAAAAAAGGTAGAAACCTTGCAAGCTCCATCGTTGTACCCCAATTTTCCTTAAAAAGGTAAAAACCTTGCAAGCTCCATTGCTATACCCCAATTTTCCTTAAAAAGGTAAAAACCTTGCAAGCTCCATCGTTATACCCCAATTTTCCTTAAAAAGGTAGAAACCTTGCAAGCTCCATTGCTATACCCCAATTTTGGTTGAGTTGGTCTACTTTAATTGAAGTCAGTTTTTAGCTTCAATTTTCTTTGATTCGGACTTTCCCCCAGACCAGAAAGGTTAGGTAACGTTTTCATCGGCCACATGCCTCCAAGATGAACTCCATCATTGTACCCCAATTTTCCTTAAAAAAGGCAGTGCTTTCTATATTCCGTTTGGGGTTTCAAAGATATTAGATTATTTGTTCCATTGTGCTTTGGCTGGGGAAAAAGATTTTTCCTGGCATGAAAACAGCATTCATTTTAAAATAAACGATACGCGACGTAAAGGAAAGCGTGAAATATTCTAATCTGTGAACATATAGGAATACTGGGTGGGTGTACCGACCGTCAAATTATTCACCTTTCGTCAAATCCGAATTTTTCAATTCTCGGAATTTGATTTCATTGAAAATATTGAAGTATATCTTAACATAATTTCCCCGCCCTTATTATACAAATTTCCCCTCTTATTATACAAATTTCCCCTTTTATTATACAAATTTCCCCTCTTATTATACAAAATTCCCCTTTTATTATACAATTTTCCCCTCTTATTATACGAATTTTCCCTCTTATTATACAAAATTCCCCTCTTATTAACCAATTTCCCCACTTATTACACAAATTTCCCCTCTTATTATACCAATTTCCCCTCTCATTATACCAATTTCCCCTCTTATTATACCAATTTCCTCCCTTATTATACCAATTTCCCCACTTATACAAATTTCCCCTCTTATTATACCAATTTCCCCTCTCATTATACCAAATTCCTCCCTTATTATACCAATTTCCCCACTTATTATACAAATTTCCCCTCTTATTATACCAATTTCCTCTCTCATTATACCAATTTCCTCCCTTATTATACCAATTTCCCCACTTATTATACAAATTTCCCCTCTTATTATACCAATTTCCTCCCTTATTATACCAATTTCCCCACTTATTATACAAATTTCCCCTCTTATTATACCAATTACCCCTCTCATTATACCAATTTCCCCTCATATTCTTTTCCAAGTTTAAAAGAATAGGCTTTTGCAACTCTTTTTAGGACCTAAGGTCCTAAAATTGAGTTGCGAATATCACTATTTCAAGTGCATTTTAAATATCCATGACACATTCCTGGAATATTGACTTTGGGTCCCGCAGGTTATGGGATGTCAGAGCTACAGTGTCATACATGGGCGTACGCAGCATCTCGTCTAGGGGGGGCAGCCGAGTTTGTGACCCGGTGGGTCAACTTTTTGCTACAGGCGATTTTTTTTTTTACTTTCCTTATCCTATTGTCGGTTTTATGCCGCTTTTCGCATATCCCGCCTAAAATGAGAACGGCAATTAGCTAGAACTTTAAACTTGGTGCCTATTCATATCAAATTCATACAATAAATTGAAAAATACAACTTAGGTTGAAGTGGAATATATTGTTTGCCGCTAATTAGAGGTTGATGACACTTTTTGGCAGTTCCACCAATAAAACCGAATGGAAAGAGCTAGAACTTGAAATTTTGTGCCTATTCGTATCAATTTCATACAAGAAATTGATAAATACAACTTAGGTTGAATTGTAATATATTGTTTGCCGCTAATTAGTGGTTGATGACCGCTTTTTGCCAGTTCCACCAATAAAACCGAATGGAAAGAGCTAGAACTTGAAATTTTGTGCCTATTCATATCAATTTCATACAAGAAATTGATAAATACAAATTAGGTTGAATTGTAATATATTGTTTGCCGCTAATTAGAGGTTGATGACCGCTTTTTGCCAGTTCCACCAATAAAACCGAATGGAAAGAGCTAGAACTTGAAATTTTGTGCCTATTCATATCAAAATCATACAAGAAATTGAAAAATACAACTTAGGTTGAATTGTAATATATTGTTTGCCGCTAATTAGTGGTTGATGACCGCTTTTTGCCAGTTCCACCAATAAAACCGAATGGAAAGAGCTAGAAATTGAAATTTTGTGCCTATTCATATCAAATTCATACAAGAAATTGAAGAGTACAACTTAGGTTGAAGTGTATTATATTTTTGTTCGCGAATTAGCGGTTGAAGACTGCTTTTTATAAATAAGGAAAATCGTGTGATGATCAAACCAGTTTTTTTTAAGTTACGGGTGAAAAGTATTTTTATCTAGTGTAAGTTGGATTTTCTAGGAAGTGGGGCAGCTGCCCTCCCTTGCCCCCCCCCCTTGCGTACGCCCATGATGTCATACATCCTACGCTTTAAAAAGTTCTCTCATCGGACCTATCCCGTATAAATTCAAACCCCATGAGAATGAAAAGGTAACAAACGTATATACATTGTTATCAGTACGCTGTTATCAGAGTCCCATTTTCAACACCTCAACACATGTACAAGTCCCCGCCCCATATGCTTTATCCTGTTATCCTGTCTTTATATGAGATTTCTTTTGTTAAATAAAAAATAAATAAATATACATCTAAAATTCTAAGCAGACGTTTTAATGTATTTAAAACATATACGACAATATACAGTATACAGGGACACCAAGAATATATTTGGAAACTAGCAGAATACGCCCGCTTCGCCTTAGAGGCATGGCCGTTTATAGTTCCAACCCCCTTTTTTTTGCGATAAAAAGTAGCTTATGTCCTTTCCTAAAATTTAGTCTATCTCCATGCCAAATTTGATCAAAATCGGTTCAGTAGTTTAAGCGTGAAAGCGTAACATACATACATACAGACAGACAGAGTTAGTTTCGCATTTATATATTAGTATGGAGTATGGATATGGACTAGCAGAATACGCCCGCTTCGCCTTAGAGGCATGGCCGTTTATAGTTCCAACCCCCTTTTTTTCGCGATAAAAAGTAGCCTATGTCCTTTCCTAAAGTTTAGTCTATCTCCATACCAAATTTCATCAAAATCGGTTTAGTAGTTTAAGCGTGAAAGCGTAACATACATACAGACAGAGTTACTTTCGCATTTATATATTAGTATGGATATGGATATGGATAGACTGGAGCATGGGCTCCCTACTTTTATCAAGGCCGTACACAGGGAGACCCATGGGGTCCAGACCCCACCCCGCCGAAATTTAATTATTTTTTTTACTCCGGGCCCCCAATTTTTTTATTTTTTTTTCCACACACGTATTTTACACCCAATTAAATACGAAAATAATACCTAACTTTTATTACTAGTGTAATAACGTAGATATATTAGCGACATTTTTTTTCTTTACTTTCCTTTATATATAATCCTACAAAAAGGAAAGTATTGTAATGGGCTGAAATTTTCGATGTTGAGTTTTCAATGCCAAAACACGTTTTGGGGTCCCCAGATCCCAAATCTCGAGTTTCAGCCATTGGTCCGTGTGTGTCTGTCTGTCTGTGAACAAGATATCTGAAGAACGGCAAGGTGGAAATCGAATATACCGTTGGCGGTTTTATGCCGCTTTTTAGCCGTTTTCGCATATCCTGTACAAAATGAGAACGGTAATAGCTTGAACTTGAAATTTGGTGCCTATTCATATCAATTTCATACAAGAAATTCAAGAATACAACTTAGGTTAAGTGCAATATATTGTTGGCCGCTAAATAGCGGTTGAATGCCGTTTTTTATAGATATGGAAAGTCGTGTGATGTTCACACCAGATTTTTTTCCATTATTCATTAATGTCTAGATTCTCGTCCCCAACATCAAAAAACTCTTCTTTTGGAGCGTCCGACACAATTTCTTTTTGTGGAGCGTCCAACGCAGTTTTATTGTTTGCAGGAAGTCGCAATAGTTTCCTCCTGAGGATCTGCTCTAATTGATGTTCCAAATTCCAATTGCGATTGCCCAACTTCCACCTGTTCGGCAGCATTTCGTGAAGTCTTAAAAAAGAATCAGGAAAAAGTCCCTCTTTCTTCTGTATCTATCCTTTTCTGGGCCTCCGATTTCAACGATTTAGAACTCATTTTTTTAATGTTATATTAAAATAATTAGATCATCATTAAGTGTAAAAAGTGAATATTTGATACTTGAATCAACCAATTATTAATTAAAACTATTTACGCCAAGAAAAATATTATGAGATCAACACAATAAATAAAAAAAACTGCGTTCTTTAAAGGGCTTGGGTTAAGCAGTTAAGCCTAAATTAAATTAACCTCACTGTTTAAAAATTTTTTTTTTTTAAAAAAAATTTAAATACCTACACTTTTCTACGTTATCACAGTTACCAATGTGTATAGAAGCTGATTAGGGCAGAACGTTTCAAGTGAGGCGGAAACCTCCTAAACCAAATAAAAGAGCCTGCATGGTCCAGATTTCGGTCAAAATTATACCTAGACATAAAAAGTATTATCTTATGTGTAGAAAATATTCCAGAATGTAACGAATGGNCCCCCCCCCCCCCAGGGGAGCCACCAATTTTTTTTACTAATGATTCAGAAAACATAATTGGGGATGATCAAACTGCGGTGAGGGTGTTCTACACTAGTGGACAATCGACATGGTACACAATTTTATACACCTTTTTGGGCATAGATATAGGATCTCTATTAGACACGTTAGTAGACATTATTTGTCATTTTTGTGGTATTTTTTTTTGCACGTATTGAAGTTGTGTTCGACATATTGTTTTAATTTATTTTTTTATTATCAGTAAAAAAAATCCGCTAGACCAAGGCCCCTTCAGGAGCCCGGACCCGGCACATTTTATGCCCTTCGTCCCCCCCCCCTGAACGGCCCTGTGCATGACATATGTAATATTGTAAGGTTTAACTCATCACCACCACCAACAACAACAACAACAACAACAAGAACAACAACCACATCAACAACATCAAGAAGAACAACAACAGCAACAATAAGAAAAACAACAGCAAGAACAAGAACAACAACAACAACAGCAAAAACAACAACATCAAGAAGAACAACAACAGCAACAATAAGAAAAACAACAGCAAGAACAAAAACAAAAACAACAACAACAACAGCAAGAACAACAACATCAACAAGAACAACAACAGCAACAATAAGAAAAACAACAGCAAGAACAAAAACAACAACAACAGCGAGAACATCATCACCTTCCATAATCATAATTTTCCGTTGTTAGTCCTGGCTTGGCTGTCAATCCTTCGGACGCCCCCTCCCCAACCTAGGTATAATGAAATTTGAGAAATACCGCCCGCTGAAAAAAACTGGGGGGGGGCACGTGCCCCCCGTGTCCTCCTCTATATCCGCGCATGTCTGTGTACAAAATCAAGATTTGAATGTCTACGTTCAGCTGAAAATAGGTCAGGCGGAATTTGACGAAATAATTAGTCGAACTGGATTGTATACATTACGAAAAACTGTCAATTAAAAGACAACATTTTGATGTTGTTGTTATTGTTGGTGGTGATGATGAGTTAAACCTTACAATATTACATAAGTCAAGCATAACAAAAAAAAAAAATCGGGGGGGGGGGCTAGACACCACGGACCCACCCCTATGTACGGCCTTGATGCCGACCAAATGAAAACGCCTGTGACAAAAAGTTTTCAGCTGAAAATATTTTGACGGAAATTCAGTTGGACAATAAAACAAATAAATAACTATCAAAAATAGAAGAAAAAAATATGAGGAGTGGGGGAAATAAGATGGCTGCTGGTAAGTAGAGTTGAAAATTATAAAGGTCGTATATCATTTGAAAGAGGACTTCTCAACAAGCAAACAACAAAGAAGTTGTTTTGTTGAAGGAAATGAGGAGGAAAAATTCGAAACCTATATCTTTTTGATAGAATATAATGGTACGGAAAAATAAATATTGCTTTCTAATAATACACAGAGTGTTTCTAGCTGATAAAAATGGTACGGAAAAATAAATGTTATTTTCTAATACACAGAGTGTTTCTAGCTGATAAAAANAATAAAAAGCTGGTATTAATAAAAAGCTGGTATTAATAAAAAGCTGGTATTAATAAAAAGCTGGTATTAATAAAAAGCTGGTATTAATAAAAAGCTGGTATTAATAAAAAGCTGGTATTAATAAAAAGCTGGTATTAATAAAAAGCTGGTATTAATAAAAAGCTGGTATTAATAAAAAGCTGGTATTAATAAAAAGCTGGTATTAATAAAAAGCTGGTATTAATAAAAAGCTGGTATTAATAAAAAGCTGGTATTAATAAAAAGCTGGTATTAATAAAAAGCTGGTATTAATAAAAAGCTGGTATTAATAAAAAGCTGGTATTAATAAAAAGCTGGTATTAATAAAAAGCTGGTATTAATAAAAAGCTGGTATTAATAAAAAGCTGGTATTAATAAAAAGCTGGTATTAATAAAAAGCTGGTATTAATAAAAAGCTGGTATTAATAAAAAGCTGGTATTAATAAAAAGCTGGTATTAATAAAAAGCTGGTATTAATAAAAAGCTGGTATTAATAAAAAGCTGGTATTAATAAAAAGCTGGTATTAATAAAAAGCTGGTATTAATAAAAAGCTGGTATTAATAAAAAGCTGGTATTAATAAAAAGCTGGTATTAATAAAAAGCTGGTATTAATAAAAAGCTGGTATTAATAAAAAGCTGGTATTAATAAAAAGCTGGTATTAATAAAAAGCTGGTATTAATAAAAAGCTGGTATTAATAAAAAGCTGGTATTAATAAAAAGCTGGTATTAATAAAAAGCTGGTATTAATAAAAAGCTGGTATTAATAAAAAGCTGGTATTAATAAAAAGCTGGTATTAATAAAAAGCTGGTATTAATAAAAAGCTGGTATTAATAAAAAGCTGGTATTAATAAAAAGCTGGTATTAATAAAAAGCTGGTATTAATAAAAAGCTGGTATTAATAAAAAGCTGGTATTAATAAAAAGCTGGTATTAATAAAAAGCTGGTATTAATAAAAAGCTGGTATTAATAAAAAGCTGGTATTAATAAAAAGCTGGTATTAATAAAAAGCTGGTATTAATAAAAAGCTGGTATTAATAAAAAGCTGGTATTAATAAAAAGCTGGTATTAATAAAAAGCTGGTATTAATAAAAAGCTGGTATTAATAAAAAGCTGGTATTAATAAAAAGCTGGTATTAATAAAAAGCTGGTATTAATAAAAAGCTGGTATTAATAAAAAGCTGGTATTAATAAAAAGCTGGTATTAATAAAAAGCTGGTATTAATAAAAAGCTGGTATTAATAAAAAGCTGGTATTAATAAAAAGCTGGTATTAATAAAAAGCTGGTATTAATAAAAAGCTGGTATTAATAAAAAGCTGGTATTAATAAAAAGCTGGTATTAATAAAAAGCTGGTATTAATAAAAAGCTGGTATTAATAAAAAGCTGGTATTAATAAAAAGCTGGTATTAATAAAAAGCTGGTATTAATAAAAAGCTGGTATTAATAAAAAGCTGGTATTAATAAAAAGCTGGTATTAATAAAAAGCTGGTATTAATAAAAAGCTGGTATTAATAAAAAGCTGGTATTAATAAAAAGCTGGTATTAATAAAAAGCTGGTATTAATAAAAAGCTGGTATTAATAAAAAGCTGGTATTAATAAAAAGCTGGTATTAATAAAAAGCTGGTATTAATAAAAAGCTGGTATTAATAAAAAGCTGGTATTAATAAAAAGCTGGTATTAATAAAAAGCTGGTATTAATAAAAAGCTGGTATTAATAAAAAGCTGGTATTAATAAAAAGCTGGTATTAATAAAAAGCTGGTATTAATAAAAAGCTGGTATTAATAAAAAGCTGGTATTAATAAAAAGCTGGTATTAATAAAAAGCTGGTATTAATAAAAAGCTGGTATTAATAAAAAGCTGGTATTAATAAAAAGCTGGTATTAATAAAAAGCTGGTATTAATAAAAAGCTGGTATTAATAAAAAGCTGGTATTAATAAAAAGCTGGTATTAATAAAAAGCTGGTATTAATAAAAAGCTGGTATTAATAAAAAGCTGGTATTAATAAAAAGCTGGTATTAATAAAAAGCTGGTATTAATAAAAAGCTGGTATTAATAAAAAGCTGGTATTAATAAAAAGCTGGTATTAATAAAAAGCTGGTATTAATAAAAAGCTGGTATTAATAAAAAGCTGGTATTAATAAAAAGCTGGTATTAATAAAAAGCTGGTATTAATAAAAAGCTGGTATTAATAAAAAGCTGGTATTAATAAAAAGCTGGTATTAATAAAAAGCTGGTATTAATAAAAAGCTGGTATTAATAAAAAGCTGGTATTAATAAAAAGCTGGTATTAATAAAAAGCTGGTATTAATAAAAAGCTGGTATTAATAAAAAGCTGGTATTAATAAAAAGCTGGTATTAATAAAAAGCTGGTATTAATAAAAAGCTGGTATTAATAAAAAGCTGGTATTAATAAAAAGCTGGTATTAATAAAAAGCTGGTATTAATAAAAAGCTGGTATTAATAAAAAGCTGGTATTAATAAAAAGCTGGTATTAATAAAAAGCTGGTATTAATAAAAAGCTGGTATTAATAAAAAGCTGGTATTAATAAAAAGCTGGTATTAATAAAAAGCTGGTATTAATAAAAAGCTGGTATTAATAAAAAGCTGGTATTAATAAAAAGCTGGTATTAATAAAAAGCTGGTATTAATAAAAAGCTGGTATTAATAAAAAGCTGGTATTAATAAAAAGCTGGTATTAATAAAAAGCTGGTATTAATAAAAAGCTGGTATTAATAAAAAGCTGGTATTAATAAAAAGCTGGTATGAATATCACATATTATAAGAAGAACAAAAATGTCGAGCTTCAGCTACTACTCTATGTTAAATATATAAAGAACGGTAAGATTTATTCATGTGTTAATAATTTGTGATAGCCGCCCAAAAGCGGAAATCTCCTTCCAGAAGAGAAGTAAAAACACTATTCCGTTGGGATGACTTTTTCGATGTGCTTTCTTCAATGACCAAACCTGTTTTAAGGTCCTTTAAGACCAAATCTCGAGTTTCAGCCATTGGTGTGTGTATATTATTTTTCGCGTTCATTGTATATGATTAACAAATACAGTATGTCTCAGAAGTCCTGCCCGGTGCCCATAACTTTGGAACCGCTTGGAATTTTTGATTTCTGTTTATTTCTAGGGCGCATAGAAAAGAGCGCATGACCATTCGAATGGTAATATCAGTATCCAGGTTCGAATCCTGAAAGTGGCTTTTTTTGACACAAAGTGTCGATTTCTCAGGAAATTTAAATGGAATGGTACAAATATTTCTTTAAAGAATAAAAGTGTGAATAAAATAAAGAATATTCCCATTTTTATTTTTTCAAAAAAATAATCAGGGGCGGAGCCAGAGGGATTCAAAACCAAAACTTGTTACACCCTGTATAACGGAAACCGAAATGTTCAATAGAAAAACTGGATATTAAGAACACTTCAATTAATATTCAGTTTTTCTATAGAAATTTTCTCATTAATCACGGCTCTGTTGTGAATGAGTGTGAGGGTCAGTAATTATTTTTTTTTTTTTTGCTAAAATGGTTCATTATTGAGTCCACTTCCCATTTTAAGTCCTAAATCATATTCTTACTTCAGACCTTCTAACTCAAAATGGCCGTTTTCTAAAAGACGTCATTTTAAGCTCTGGTAAAAATACGAGATTTGATTATCTGGCCTTACGGCACTGATAAAACTTAAAAGTTGTTATTTTTATCACTTACCTTTTTTACCTTGTTAAGAGTGGCTCAAAAAAAACCTTTTTTGAGCCACTCTTAACGAATTTCTACATCAGAATTAAATTCGGTTTCCGTTATACAGGGTGTAATAAGTTTCGGATTTGAACCACTCTGGCTCGGATTTTCTTGAAAAAATAAAAATGGTAATATTCCTTATTTTATTCACACTTTTATTCTTCAAAAAATTATTTGTACCATTCTATTTAAATTTCCAGAGAAATCGACTCTTTGGGTCAAAAAAAGCCACTTCCGGGATTCGAACCTGGATACTGATATTACCATTCGAATGGCCATGGGGCCTTTTCTATGCGCCCTAGAAACAAACAGAATTCCAAAATTCCAAGCGGTTCAAAAGTTATGGGCACCGGGCAGGACTTCTGGGACATACTGTATATCTCTAACCGTTTCTAATGGTATTCTATGATTTCTCATAAAAAAATCGGCCGTACCTCGGCCGGTTGTAGAATTTTGATAATAGGTCTAGGTTTTATTTGGAGGGGGGTCTATTGCCATCATCTTTTCTGTATCTCTTTTACTGTTTCCTAAATCATAGAGGAAATCATAGAATACTATTGGAACCGTTTTGGCTAAACAATTAGTATTGTTTAAATTTTGAGAAATCGGCATTGTTTAAATTTTGAGAAATGTGTCCAAAGAAAAAAAAACACTTCCAAGATTCGAACCTGGATACTGATGTTACTATTCGAATGGCATTGGGCCCTTTTCTATCCCTAGAACCAAACAGAATTCAAAAATTCCAAGCGGTTCCAGAGTTATGGGCGCCGGGCAGGACTTCTGAGACATGCTGTATATATAAAAAAAAGTCTCGCGTCATAGTCATGGGTGAAAACCCTCGTCACAGAAAAATAAAATTTCACTCTCATCATTTTTTCATAAAGCGCATAAATAAGTATAACTTCAAAAATGTCTTCAGCATTTATTGGTCTCTTTTTAAGAGACCAATATTACTTGTGTCTTCAGTTAGCAGGTAAGTTGAATTTTTTAAGGTTATGTTCAGATGACCGCGCGGTGCCGCGCAGTAACCGCGCGGGATCATATGAACAAATCGATACAAGTTTGTAGAACTAGTACCGCGCGGTCATGTAGACAATATGCACTATTTAGATAGATCTTGTGCTATTTAGATAGATCTACTACAATGGGTATGAAAGAATGATTGATTCCACAGATTTCTGAACATTGATTCAGTTAGATTGGTGAATAAAGATATTTGATTTAAACGTCCTGGGTTAGCAATCTATTTTAATTCTTATACTGCTGGAACTGTTCATGAGTTAAATATACAGGTTGTTTCAAAAGGTTATGCAAAAAAAGAAACCACGTATAGTAGATCTCAAATAAAGGCCACTTTGCTTCATAAACCCTTATACGGAAATGGACCCCAAGGTAACTAGGGCCACCCAAAGTTAACACTTAAAAATCGAAAAATAATTACTACAAATCCAACTAATTTGTCGGTTTTCAGAATTACTACCTTTTTTTTGGTGTCCTGAAGACTTGAAATTTGGTTACTTTTTGTGTCGTGCTAAAGTAAAGTTTGCTTCGTTTTTTCAACTTACGCTCAATTTTTGTGATTTTAAAAGGTCAACGGTTGGTTTTAGACAAGAGCTATTCCGGTCTTTTTTGTAGCAGAAGACAGGTCATACCTTAAAACAACAAAAAAATACGCATCAAAAACACCCTGTATATACCGAATTTCAAGTCTATAGCACTTAAATGTTCAGACACACGGACATATGGCTGAAACTCAAAATTTGGGTTTTCTGGTGACACAAATCGCGCTCAGACAATGAAAATTTCGGCGCATTAATACAAAGTACTTTGTTTTTTTATAGGATAACAAAGGTCAATGTTGAAATCAAAATGATGAACAATTAAATCTAAAATTGCGGACGGTTTCACAACTTTTCCCAACTCGGCGTGGAAAGCAAAAAACACTTCAATAACAATATTGATAGATTAAATAAATGCATATTGCAACTAAAAAAATACGCTTGCATGAGTACGAGCAATTAAAATTGCGTGCATTGTTTAGTAATTATTACATGACGTATATTAAATGTTTTGCATACCCCCCCCCNCCCCCCCCCCCCCCCTCCGCGATGATAATTACAGTCACCTGCATACAGATGCATTAGACATCACTCGCTGTGGCTTTGCAATTTATTTTCCAGTGAAACAATTCAGTCTGTTTTGGTTTATTATTTTCAATAATGAACTTTTGGAATCGTCACAGAAAAAAAAAAATTACNAAAAAAAATCCCCCCCCCCCCCAAAATTTGATATTAATACGTTTCAAAGTACGTAGAATGCAAAAATCGAATAAAAAAAATCCGTTTATCCGCCGTGATGGGCACTTAGCGTTGACCGATTTGGATGAAATTTGGTATATAGGTCCAATATGGGATCAAATTGTGCCCCGGAACTTGTGGGTGCAATCGAATACACCCATAGCGATTTTTGCAGCTTTTTAGCGGTTTTTAGTATTGCTTTCTAAAAGGAGAATGGTAAGAGCTAGAGATTTGAAATTTTGTATGCATGTCATATTTGGGTTCTCAATTAGGTCCCAAACTTTTGGGTTCAATCAAATATACCGCTGCCAGTTTTTACCGCTTTAAAGCGGTTTTCATTAATCCTGTCTAAAAAGAGAATGGTAAATGCCAGAGACTTTAAATTTAGTACAGGTATATCAAATTGAGGATCTAATTACGCCCCAGATTTGGAATCGTCACGAGACCACCCTCAATTTTTTTGAGGGTATTTCGGGGTTTAGACGGGGGTTTCACCCTCCATTTGTTGGTAACTTGCAAATGAACAATTAAATTTAAACTTGCGGACGGTTTCACAACTTTTTCCAACTGGGCGCGCGGAAAGCAAAAAACACTTCAAAACAATAACAATATTGTTAGATTAAATAAATGCAACTAAAAAAATACGCTTGCATGAGTACGAACAATTAAAATTGCGTGCATTGTTTAGTAATTATTACATGACGTATATTAAATGTTTTGCATCCCCCCCCCCCCCCCCNTCCCCCCCCCCCCCGCGATGATAATTACAGTTACCTGCATACAGATGCATTAGACATCACTCGCTGTGGCTTTATAATATATTTTCTAGTGAAAACAATTCAGTCTGTTTTTTCCTTGCAAATCACATTAGGGATGGGATTTTTGACTCACTTAGGTGAGTCGACATGACTCGACTCGACTCGCATCGATTGCAAATTTTCAAAAACGCCTGATTTGATCAGAAAGACACAATAAAACCAATTGACAAAAGGGGCATTTACCAAATAAACGTCCCCAACTTCGGCGAATACATTAAAAAGACATCACAATCAATCGTCACCAGAATAAAAGAACATTTTCCTTCAGTAAACAACGAACTCACGGAAAAATATTTCTCCCTTATATGTATATATGTAAATGTATATATTTCCTTGTGTTATTATGTCACAATGTTTGTGGGCATCATAGCATTACAAGGTATTTTCAACATTCACTCCAATATCACTAAGCCTAAGCTACACTTTAACAATTTTCCTTATAGTACTACCACTTGGCGCTATTACCATAGCTACTCAATTGTCCTCAGGAGGCTGAGTTACCCCCAAACACAGCCAGACCAAGTAGAAAATTCGAAAAAACCTTTTTCAAATTTTCGACCCGTCCGGGAATCGAACCCGGAACCTCCGTGGTAAAAGCCGAGTGTGATGCGCACTCTACCACGGAGACGTCAGAACCCCACATTTAATAGAATAGATTGCAAGAAGTTATTATCTTTATCAGTCAGCAAAAAAAAAGCTACTCGTAAGTCGACTCTTTGAAGAGTCGACTCATTTCAAAAAGATGATTCGACTCATGAGTGAGTCGAGTGATGAGTCGACTCATGACTCGACTCGTGGATGACTAGCCCATCCCTAAATCACATAAAAATTGTCATTGTTGTATTATAGGGACTATTTTTTAGGGTGGGGTGTATGTTTGGATATCTCTTACGGTTTATGTTATTCAATTGTACCGATAAAACGCGATGTTTTGGTGATAGCTCGCTCCCACTTTCGATTTTTTCCCTTTCGATTTTGGTGATAGCTCGCTCCCACTTTCGATTTTTTCCCTTTCGATTTTGGTAATAGCTCGCTCCCACTTTCGATTTTTTCCCTTTCGATTTTGGTGATAGCTCGCTCCCACTTTCGATTTTTTCCCTTTCTTAAATCATAACTATATTGCAATAAGTTTTTTTTTTTGCTTAACGTCTCTTTAACATCTATTGGTCATTCGAGACGGGGATTTTACCCTCCATTCGCTGGAAACTTGCGAACCAGCTACCCACATTGATCCCACCCAGCCTGGGTTGGGCCGGAAAAATAGCCAAAAGCGAAACCATATGGTACAACCTTGCCGGACGTTGCTTAACTTCAGAGATCCAACGGGAACTATTTTACATTGACCCCACCTAGCCTGGGTTGGGCCGGAAAAATAGCCAAACACGAACCCATATGGTACAACCTTGCCGGACGTTGCTTAACTTCAGAGATCCAACGGGATTTTTTTTTTTTTTACAATTACAAAAGTTATGCCCCGGAACCGTTTTTGCATTACTTCAGGGCACTACTTTTACAGCCATGACATTCCGAAAACGAGAAAATTCGATCAGAAAAATTTCGCTCCCGACGGGATTCGAACCCACAACCTCCGGACCAAGGGTCAATACTCTTAACAACTCGGCCACGGAGATCGACATCCAACGGGAACTGGTGTATTCAACGTGCCAGAGACGCTTGGTTTTCTAGGTTTAGCCATCATTAAGTTACCTTGATTATTAGTGAGTCAGTATACCGATTGGGCTTTGCGTTTATTGGTCATTCAAGACGTGGTTTTCAGCCTCTATTCGCTGAAAACTTTTGCAAATCAGCTACCCACATTGACCTCACACAGCTTGGGTTTTGCCGCAAAAATAGCCAGCATCACGAGGGGGCGAACTCATGTGAACACCCACATGATACAACCTCGCTGGACGTTGCTTAACTTCAGTGATAGAACAGGAACTGGTGTATTCAACGTGCCATAGACGCTGTCTAAAAGTAATAGTTTTGCTATTCTGCACTAAACACATTGCTTCAGGGGGGGGGCCTTTGGTTGAAGAATTCTATATTTTGAAAATCCAATTATTTGTTTCGAAGAAATACCAGATTTCAGTGTCTAACCTTCGAGTACGTACAGGGCCGCTCAGAGGGGGGGACAAAGGGCACAAAGTGTGCCGGGCCCGGGCTCCTGAAGGGGCCCTGGCCCAGCGGATTTTTTTAAACTGCGTTGGACGCTCCAAAAAAAAGAAATTGTGTCGGACGCTCCAAAAGAAGAGTTCTTTGAAAGTTCTTTAAAGCGGCCAACAATATATTACACTTCAACCTAAGTTGTATTCTTCAATTTCTTGTATGAAATTGATNACGTGTGTGCAAAAAAAAAAAATAATGGGGGGCCCGGGGCCCGACTTTGTGCCCGGGCCCGGGAAAGTTCTGAACGGCCCTGAGTACGTAACCCTAAAAAGAAGGAAGCAGTTTCATTTCTAATAATACATAACAAGAACATGGATTTCTCAACAACAACAAAAAACTTCTCGCATCCATTAATCACTCCGGCTTTTCATTCTTTCCTCTTTTTTTTATTGGTTTATGGCATTTGTTCGCCTTCTAGCTGCTAAAGCTTAGGTTTTTATTTCTTCTCTTTGGCCTTTTCTAAAAGTTTTCTTAACTGAAAAATGAAATATAAAAAACACACTTGGGATATCTCTAGAAAACATATTTTCCTTTCAAAAAATTGAAAAAGAGCAGGCGGAGAATTGATCACAATTTGTGGGTCAGTGTCTTTTTCCATTCTATTAAATGCGAGGTTCACTAGAATATTTGAATGTATAACTTCTTGCAATCTATTCTATGAATATATAACTTCTTGCAATCTATTCTATAAAATGCGGGGTTCTCTAGAAATATTCGAATGTATAACTTCTTGCAATCTATTCTATTAAATGTGGGGTTCTCCAGAAATATTTGAATGTATAACTTCTTGCAATCTATTCTATTAAATGTGGGCTTCTCTAGAAATATTTGAATGTATAACTTCTTGCAATCTATTCTATTAAATGTGGGGTTCTCTAGAAATATTTGAATGTATTAGCCCAGTAGTCAGAGACAAAAAAAGGGTGTTTGACTGCAATAATTGGAGAAATCTTGATTTTTATACGTAGTCCATTCAAAAAATACGCGGACTGAGGTCATAGAAAAAATCTACTTTATTTGGAAGTTACACGTCTGGGTATCCTTCAAAGTACTCTCCTTCCCAACGCACACACTTATCCCAA
>CM022881.1:28418925-28435495 GCA_012654025.1 Pachypsylla venusta | reverse complement strand
ATTTCATTCCAACTGTCCCTGCATCTGCTGGGAGGCACCTTCAATAAGATCCCTCTTTGGCATAGTTCAATGTCATACAATATTATTATTTCATTCCAACTGTCCCTGCATCTGCTGGGAGGCACCTTCAATAAGATCCCTCTTTGGCATAGTTCAATGTCATACAATATTATCATTTCATTCCAACTGTCCCTGTATCTGCTGGGAGGCACCTTCAATGCGACCCCTCTTTGGCATAGTTCAATGTCATACATTATTATTATTTCATTCCAGCTGTTCCTGCATCTGCTGGGAGGCACCTTCAATAAGATCCCTCTTTGGCATAGTTAAATGTCATACAATAGTATCATTTCATTCCAACTGTCCCTGCATCTGCTGGGAGGCACCTTCAATAAGATCCCTCTTTGGCATAGTTAAATGTCATACAATATTTTTGTCATCGAAGTTCTACCACGGTGCCAAATTTCAGCTCAATCGGAGAATGGGAAGTGGGTTAAATTTAATTTCTAAGATTTACCCACAAACATTCATACATAGTAAGTTAAATAAAAGCTTTTAATAATAATAATAAAAATAAAAATGGGGAAAAAATATTCGTCAATGAAATTAAAACAAAATTACAAAGATACGAGGGGATTCCAGACAAGATGTTCATTTCATCAATTTTGGACACACGGGGTTTCACTTAAGAATATCTACTGCCAGCGTCTATGGCACGTTGAATACATGAGTTCCCGTTGGATCACTGAAGTTAAGCAACGTCCAGCGAGGTTGTACCATGGGTGTCCCCGTGGGTTCGCGCCCTCGTGATGCTGGCCATTTTTTCGGCCCAACTTAGGCTGAGTGAGGTTAATTTGTGTAGCTGGTTTGCAAGCAAAAAAAATAAAAAAATATAAGCGAACAAACAAACAAACATTCACTTTTATATATATAGATTACCGTATGGGCAGTAATAAAAGTAAACGTGGGCAATTCACTTAGTTGATGTGAAAAGGCGTGTACGCTTCTTCTTGGCAACAAATAATTCGATTATCAGATGTTAATGTTTACGAAATATACCAATATTTATGATTGCTGTACAAGCTGAAAGCTCGTATTATATTTTAAAATCAGTGTCCTACAATAGCCATTGTTTTTAAAATCTTTGAATAACATATGTTAATTATAAGTGTTAAAAATAATAACTATCAAATAAATTAAATTTAAACAAAACACTTACCAAAAACACTATTTATTTTAATTTATGAAGAAACTAGTTTCGAATCATTCGATTCATCATCTGTCTAGTCAAGTCAACTTCCACATTTAGACTCGACTAGACTGATGATGAATCGAATGATTCGAATCTAGTTTCTTCATAAATTAAAATAAATAGTGTTCTTGGTAAGTGTTTTGTTTAAATTTAATTTATGTAATAGTTATTAATAGCCATTGTCTCATATTAGCCCCCAGTATTGCTAAACTTCCGATTTTGTGTGTTTAAAAAAAATTCAAAACTTTTAAGTTGATTTATTTATTATTCAGAAAGAAAATTTCATTATTATAATTTTCTTACCGGGCCTTCTAGATAGGAAATCCTGGTCCTGGGGGGGATTCCCCACATTTTCCCCCCTCCTCTCGTCAGGTCTGTTCGTACATTTGTCAAAGTAGTCCTACCACTTCACCCAACCGACAATTTAAATAAGGGAAGCATTGTGGGGAAGAATATTGCGGACCACATTGAATGGAATCCAAAGCATGTCTCTCCAAACTCCAAAATGATCACGTTCTGCAAGAAATAAATAAAAGATAAGAAAACTGGAACTACAAAGAAAAGTTTGTGGCACGGGTGGGGCGGGGGGGGGGGTGAGGCCCAGAAGCTACTGGACTAATATTTTACAAAACACAATTTTAAATCCAAAACTAACCCGCGGGTTTGAAAACAAAAAAATAAATTCACGTTGATTTAGTTTCGAGAGCATGTTTGCAATATTTTATTTGTATTCTGCTTTTAGTTTAGTTTTTATAAGACTTAAAAGCGATTAAGGAGAACCTTTTCAATGATATAATATTCTCCTCAGGTGGCTAAAGGCGGTCCTTTTTTTTAAGCGATTACTAGTGATGATGGCATATTGTTAAAAAATATATCGATATACAAATATATCGATACTAGCTGTTTTCCGGTGCTTCGCTGCGATTACAAAATTCAACAACAATTTCGAGATCGCGAAATTAAATCTTCTCAATTTTATATTTTTGGTGGAACCGACCCCCAGAGTGAACACGGCTCCTATTTAGAAAATTCAATATTTTACTCAAAGATATTACTTTTTGCACTGCGGAACACCTTCGTATAAAATTTCAGCTTTCTCGCTCATCCCGAAGTGATACTTCTTAACTATGGGTTTTTGGTGGAACCGACCCCCAGAGTGAGCACCGCTCCTAGTTAGAAAATTCAATATTTTATTCAAGGATATGACTTTTTGTACTTCGGAACACCTTTGTATCAAATTTCAGCTTTCTTGCTCATCCCGAAGTGGTACTTCTCAATTCCGATTTTTTCGTGGTGAAAACCGTCCAAAAATCGGGGAAAACCCGGAATTTTTCAAATTTTATATTTTTTATGGGGTCTTTATATACTGTTCGTTATCTCTTTTAGTTTGCCCAGAAAAAAATTGCAAAAAGACCCGTTTAATAGCGTCATTTTTGGCGGTAACTTGCACCCACTTGAATTTTACGCATTTTTTATTACGCACCTACATACTAAAAGGGACCTGTGTGCCAAACCAACTGGGCTTTGCGTTTTATAAGTATAGATAGATAGTACATAGGTACACACAAATTTCTGATTTATATATTAAGATATTCATGTAAGTTGTTCATTTGCTTTTGGACCCAATTGGATCATCGGAGAAATGATTGTGGGCATGTTACTGATTGACGTACGTACATACTAAAAGGGACCTGCGTGCCAAATTTCAAGTCTGTAGGTTTAGCCATCGTGGAGCTACGTTGATTATCAGTCAATCGGTCAGTCAGTACGTCAGTAAATCAACTTGGCTTTGCGTTTTATAAGTATAGGTAGATATGATAAATCTATCATACAGGGTGTTTTTTAAAAAACGTTCCACCCCTAAAAACTCGAGAACCGTTTGAAATTCGGAAAATCGCAAAAACACGTATTTCTTTATTTTTAGGGGATACCTTTTTTTACGGGGCTTTAATTTTTTTTAAATATCAGGGGCGTCAACTTTGAAATCTTGAAAATCCCATTAAATTCCTAGTTCATTACACTAAAATTCAGATTTCTACGTTAAACGGGACCGGAATTATGGGCTCTCAAATTTGACTATTTTTAATATTTTTCTGTATCTTAGGTTTGTATGCAGAGACGTTCTTCATACCCTACAGTGAACACTACAGGAGAAACTAGTTTCCCGTGTAGGGTGGTCTCGAGCTTGCTGTAGTGAATACTAAGGCTTGTATGCAGAGACGTTTTTCATACCCTACAGTGAACACTACAGGAGAAACTAGTTTCCCTTGTAGGGTGGTCAAGAGCTTGCTGTAGTGAATACTTTAATTTATTGTTTGTACCTATTGGATAGGACGTTAAAAAACTTGCGAGGACACATTGATCATCTTATTTAAGGTAAATGAAGGATGAATTACTCTCATGCTCTTATTTAACGTCCTATCTAATGCAAACATTAAGCTTTAGGCTGCATGCATGTGGCTACCGCCTATGTTCCTCGGTCACGTGATCTCCTTAGGCTCGCCCGATTTGAGTCCCTGTGAATTCTTCCTGTCGGGTTACCCCAAGCCTGAGGTCTTCAAACATCGTCCTGCGGACCTTTGAAGAGGTAAAGCAGGTAATTCTGGAAGAAATCATTCAAATTGATGTTGGTATGCTGAAGAGAGCCATGGAAAACTTCCACGAAAGACTCCAAATGTGTATCTCTTAACAAGGCCGCCATTTAGACGACATTATTTACAAAACATAGATGGAAAAAAACTAGAATACACAAGCTTACAGAATACAAAATAATTCTTGAAATATCTCATTTCGTTTTTATTTACCAGCTCTTTCAAATGTGGGAGAACTAATTGCCGCACCCTGTACTATTGATTGATTGTGTCGTTTGAAGTCGGCTATAAAGGATTCCCTGTTTCTCCATGAGGGTATAAAGGATTCCCTGTTTTTCCATGAGGCTATAAAGGATTCCCTGTTTTTCCATGAGGATATAAAGGATTCCCTGTTTTTCCATGAGGATATAAAGGATTCCCTGTTTTTCCATGAGGGTATAAAGGATTCCCTGTTTTTTCATGAGGGTATAAATGATTCCCTGTTTTTCCATGAGGGTATAAAGGATTCCCTGTTTTTCCATGAGGGTATAAAGGATTCCCCATTTTTCCATGAGGGTATAAAGGATTCCCTGTTTTTCCATGAGGGTATAAAGATTCCCTGTTTTTCCATGAGGGTATAAAGGATTCCCTGTTTTTCCATGAGGGTATAAAGGATTCCCTGTTTTTCCATGAGGGTATAAGGGATTCCCTGTTTTTCCATGAGAGTATAAAGGATTCCCTGTTTTTCCATGAGGGTATAAAGGATTCCCTGTTTTTCCATGAGGGTATAAAGGATTCCCTGTTTTTCCATGAGGCTGTATAAAGGATTCCCTGTTTTTCCATGAGGCTGTATAAAGGATTCCCTGTTTTTCCATGAGGCTTTATAAAGGATTCCCTGTTTTTCCATGAGGCTGTATAAAGGATTCCCTGTTTTTCCATGAGGCTGTATAAAGGATTCCCTGTTTTTCCATGAGGCAGTATAAAGGATTCCCTGTTTTTCCATGAGGCTGTATAAAGGATTCCCTGTTTTTCCACGAGGCTGTATAAAGGATTCCCTGTTTTTCCATGAGGCTGTATAAAACATTTCCTGTTTTTCCATGAGGCTGTATAAAGGATTCCTTGATTTTCCATGAGGCTGTATAAAGGATTCCCTGTTTTCCATGAGGCTGTATAAAGGATTCCCTGTTTTTCCATGAGGCTGTATGCATTCTCTTGCAAAGAACAACCGGATTGTGAATATCACCACCAGACTGCCAGCCACATACTGATGATAATTATGTTTGTTTCTTTCTCTGTTTTAGGTATGCTTTTCACATTCCAGTTATTGATAGGGACATCTTACATGTGGCGATCGATGTGGCCCCAAAGTAAGCTTAACTCGCGGGGCCGAATTTTGCTGTCATATTTTCGTAAGTAATTCTTTTTGTCGAATTATAGAATAAAAGTCAATATTCCAGAAATGTGTCATTGATATAAAAATACTTAAATTTTAGGACCTACATAGAATTAAGTAATCAAGCTGAGTGTGATGTGCACTCACCTGAGATCATCATCAGAGACAGAGCAAACGTTATGTTTCTCACACAATTTCACCTCGTGGTTGCGAGTTACCAGCTCTTTCACCCGTCCTTCGCAACGTCTTATATATATTGGTTTATTATTTTCAATTATGAACATTTGGAATCGTCACGAAAAAAAAAAAAAAAAAAAAAAAAAAAAAAAAAAAAANAACCCCCCTCAAAATTTGATATTATACGTTTCAAGATACGTAGAATCCAAAAATCGAATAAAAAAAAAAATCCCGTTTGTCCGCCGTCTGACGTGATGGGCACTTTTGCCACCTAGCGTTGACCGATTTGGATGAAATTTGGTATATAGGTCCCATCTGGGCTCTAATTGTGCCCCGAAACTTTGGGTGCGATCGAATACACCCTTGGCGATTTTTGCCGCTTTTTAGCGGTTTTCAGTATTGCTGTCTAAAAGAACAATAGTAAGAGCTAGAGATTTGAAATTTTGTATGTATGTCATATTTGGGATCTCCGTTTAGCTCCGAACCTTTTGGGTTCAATCAAATATACCGCTTTAAAGCGGTTTTCATTAATCCTGTCTAAAAAGAGAATGGTAAGAGCCAGAGATTTCAAATTTAGTAATTATGTCAAATTTTGGGTCTAATTGCGCCCCAGATTTGGAATCGTCACGAGACACTCCCTCATTTTTTTCGGGGTGTATTTTTTTTGCCAGAAAAATAATAAACCCATGTGTCACATTGGCAGAGTTTTTGATTTTCAAAACAGGACAAAGGAGTTTGTATTCACCCAGTATATTATAGCCTTTAAAATATAGATTGTAGTTTACTCCAAATTCAGCATTTACGTTGAAATTTTTATTACTACAGACTTGATTCTATTATTTTATCCAAGATACCACTTGACCGAGATTTAATTTTTTGTAAGTACCCATAAATAGGTACATAAAAAAAGGGAATTACTCCATAAATTATAAGTCTGAAGTATTCTATTATGATGTTCATAATAATTATAAGTGCCAAATGTAGTCATACCCTAGTTAGGGTATTTTATCAGGGTCATTGCTGTACCTATACCCCAACACAGTCAGATAATGACACCCAAGGTCTAATGATACAGGGTGGCAAGGACGTACCCAAGATTTTTTTTCGGGGGGGGGGGGAGGGTCCGAAGGATTGACAGCCAAGCCAGGACTATAAACACCTGAAAAAGAAGATCATGGAAGGTGATGTTTTTGTTGCTGCTCTTGTTGAATTGGTCAGACCATCAGGTGGCCTAATTTGGGATATACTGCCGTGTAAAATTGCACCACATAAAGCCGTTCAAAAGTTATTCAGGTGGTCTCGGACTTTTGGGACACCCTGTATATGTATGTATATGTGTATGTTTGTTTGTCACACGATACGAGCCACAATTTTCATTCGATTTTGACGAAATATGCTATGCATATTTAGGACGTGAAGGAAATTTGCTGTATAGTTTTTGAGAGCCCATTGTGTTTCTTGAAAAGGGAGGCCTTTATTGAGAGTATTGAGGTCTCCATTGGGATTGGAGGCCTCTATTGAGACTGATTGTAATTGTCCCTGCGACCTTTGTTCGGGTCTATTGTGACCAGTATTTGAAAGAGGTGGGAATGAAGTTAGATTCGAACCAACGGCCTCCTGGTTACAAATCCACCGCCCCAACTAATTGAACTAATGAGACTGTTGATCAAGTGCGTAAGATTACTTTAACCTTGGTCGTCGAATGCAAGACTTGTTCGATCATTTTTCTCCGCTCTCAAAAGCTACCGTCAAATCCAAACTCTCATTTCTCAAAAGTCAAATGGAAAAAAAAAACTTTTTTTCCTAAATTTCAGGGTAAAAGTGGCGAGACCTTCGGATTCCGGTTATGTTTTATGATGGATACCATTGTCTGAAATTTGGTTATTTATATTTTTGTGAACGTAGGTGGACTCAACTTTTGTCCCCGGTATACATCCTGAAATGCACTTGTATATGTGTATGTATGTATATGTGTATATTTGTTTGTTACGCGATACAAGTCACAATTTTCATCCGATTTTGACGACATTTGGTATACATATCTAGGACATGAAAGAAATTTCCNGCCCCCCCCCCCCTCCGGGCTACTAGGGGGTCGTCCAATATTGTGTTTCTTGAAAAGGGAGGCCTTTATTGAGAGTATTGAGGTCTCCATTGGGATTGGAGGCCTCTATTGAGACTGATTGTAATTGTCACTGCGACCTTTGTTCGGGTCTATTGTGACCAGTGACCAGTATTTGAAAGAGGTGGGAATGAAGTTAGATTCGAACCAACGGCCTCCCGGTTACAAATCCACCGCCTCAACTAATTAAACTACTGAGACTGTTGATCAAGTGCGTAAGATTACTTTAACCTTATTCGTCGAATGCAAGACTTGTTCGATCATTTTTCTCCGCTCTCAAAAGCTACCGTCAAATCCAGACTCTCATTTCTTAAAAGTCAAATGGAAAAAAAAAAACTTTTTTTCCCAAATTTCAGGGTAAAAATGGCGAGACCTTTGGATTCGGGTTATTTTTTATGATGGATATCATTCTTTGAAATTAGGTTATTTATATTTTTGTGAACTTAGGTGAACTCCACTTTTGACCCCGTTATACATCCTGAAATGCACTTGTATATGTGTATGTATGTATATGTGTATATTTGTTTGTTACGCGATACAAGTCACAATTTTCATCCGATTTTGACGACATTTGGTATACATATATTTAGGACATGAAGGAAATTGGCTGTATAGTTTTTGAGAGCCCTGCCCCCCCCCCTCCGGGCTACTAGGGTGTCGTCCAATATTGTGTTTCTTGAAAAGGGAGGCCTTTATTGAGAGTATTGAGGTCTCCATTGGGATTGGAAGCCTCTATTGAGACTGATTGTAATTGTCACTGCGACCTTTGTTCGGGTATATTGTGATCAGTATTTGAAAGAGGTGGGAATGAAGTTAGATTCGAACCAACGGCCTCCCGGTTACAAATCCACCGCCTCAACTAATTAAACTACTGAGACTGTTGATCAAGTGCGTAAGATTACTATAACCTTATTCGTCGAATGCAAGACTTGTTTGATCATTTTTCTCCGCTCTCAAAAGCTACCGTCAAATCCAGACTCTCATTTCTCAAAAGTCAAAGCTTTTGTGTGTTCCTTTTTGTTCTCCTCTGTCTCACCTTTAAAATGTAAAAATAAATGGTACGGCTTGGAAGGCGTCCAAGTTTAGATAAAAAGATTTCTCTCGCCTTTTGTAACGTGCATATTGAAGTGTGCGAGAAATAAATTTACTATCAGCAAATAAATGAAAATTTTGAAAACTTTTCATAGGTATTTGTTGCCGATCGAAATAGATTAAATTTTTTTGTTTCGTCATCAATGTAGCCACCGAGGGCAGCACGCCAACATCTTTAGGCGACGAGCCTAAGCCCTTGTAAATGCAGAAGGTTTGGTGTTAGAAATGGTACAGGGCCTTTAAAAACTCGGCTTCAAAACAAAGATGAACCGTTATCAGCAAAACGTAGTTTCTGCGCATGGAATACTGTGAGAATGTCTCAACTATTGTTTTAAATTTCCATACTGAGAACAACAAAGAGGTTCCAATACGTAGTTTCTGCGCATGGAATACAGTGAGAATGTCTCAACTATTGTTTTAAATTTCCATACTGAGAACAACAAAGAGGTTCCAATACGTAGTTTCTGCGCATGGAATACAGTGAGAATGTCTCAACTATTGTTTTAAATTTCCATACTGAGAACAACAAAGAGGTTCCAATACGTAGTTTCTGCGCATGGAATACAGTGAGAATGTCTCAACTATTGTTTTAAATTTCCATACTGAGAACAACAAAGAGGTTCCAATACGTAGTTTCTGCGCATGGAATACAGTGAGAATGTCTCAACTATTGTTTTAAATTTCCATACTGAGAACAACAAAGAGGTTCCAATACGTAGTTTCTGCGCATGGAATACAGTGAGAATGTCTCAACTATTGTTTTAAATTTCCATACTGAGAACAACAAAGAGGTTCCAATACGTAGTTTCTGCGCATGGAATACAGTGAGAATGTCTCAACTATTGTTTTAAATTTCCATACTGAGAACAACAAAGAGGTTCCAATACGTAGTTTCTGCGCATGGAATACAGTGAGAATGTCTCAACTATTGTTTTAAATTTCCATACTGAGAACAACAAAGAGGTTCCAATACGTAGTTTCTGCGCATGGAATACAGTGAGAATGTCTCAACTATTGTTTTAAATTTCCATACTGAGAACAACAAAGAGGTTCCAATACGTAGTTTCTGCGCATGGAATACAGTGAGAATGTCTCAACTATTGTTTTAAATTTCCATACTGAGAACAACAAAGAGGTTCCAATACGTAGTTTCTGCGCATGGAATACAGTGAGAATGTCTCAACTATTGTTTTAAATTTCCATACTGAGAACAACAAAGAGGTTCCAATACGTAGTTTCTGCGCATGGAATACAGTGAGAATGTCTCAACTATTGTTTTAAATTTCCATACTGAGAACAACAAAGAGGTTCCAATACGTAGTTTCTGCGCATGGAATACAGTGAGAATGTCTCAACTATTGTTTTAAATTTCCATACTGAGAACAACAAAGAGGTTCCAATACGTAGTTTCTGCGCATGGAATACAGTGAGAATGTCTCAACTATTGTTTTAAATTTCCATACTGAGAACAACAAAGAGGTTCCAATACGTAGTTTCTGCGCATGGAATNGTTAAAGTTTGTCGCTGCAACTATATTGGGAGCTCAACACTTCATGGTTGCTTTATTTGAGAAAATATTGTTAAAGTTTGTCGCTGCAACTATATTGGAAGCTGAACACTTCATGTTTGCTTTATTTGAGAAAATATTGTTAAAGTTTGTCACTGCAACTATATTGGAAATTGAACACTTCATGTTTGCTTTATTTGAGAAAATATTGTTAAAATTTGTCACTGCAACTATATTGGAAGCTGAACACTTCATGTTTGCTTTATTTGAATTGGGAGCTCAACACTTCATGGTTGCTTTATTTGAAAAAATATTGTCGTGGTATGTCGTCTGTAGAGGATTCAAATGCATATATCTCTTCCAACTGAGGCATTTGGAATTTGTTTTTTTTTCTGCCAAAAATATTGAAAATCTACATTGGAGGCGTCAAAACATATAAATAATTCAATGAAAAAAAGGCTCTCTCTGATGTAGTTGGTGCACTAAAAGCTTTTAGTGAGGCATCAATAAAAAATTAGCTCTTGAAATCTCTTCAATACCTTTAACTGAAAAAAAAAAACCTTTTTTATCTAAAAATAAATATTAATGGTACAGGGTGGATTCGATACTTCAACACAATCCTCTGAATTGAAAATTTCAGTCACTCAGGAACAAAGTTGGTTCTGCACTGGAAAAATTTAAGTCGGATTTTTTTTTTACAATCCTCTGAATTGAAAATTTCAGTCACTCAGGAACAAAGTTGGTTCTGCACTGGAAAAATTTAAGTCGGATTTTTTTTTACAATCCTCTGAATTGAAAATTTCAGTCACTCAGGAACAAAGTTGGTTCTGCACAGGAAAAACTTAAGTCGCATTTTTTTTTACAATCCTCTGAATTGAAAATTTCAGTCACTCAGGAACAAAGTTGGTTCTGCACTGGAAAAACTGAAGTCGATTTTTTTTTACAATCCTCTGAATTGAAAATTTCAGTCACTCAGGAAGAAATATGAGCATGCGCGGATATAGCCCTCTTGTTTTGGGGAGGCACAATCGCACAATATACCTAATAGAAAATTTGAAGAAACTCGTAACTTAGAGACCAGGGGTTCGAGTCTTGGGCAGTACTTTTTAATGCAATGTTTATCGAGGTACGATACCTAATTTGTTAAAAGCTGTAGAGCTTTCCACAAATACCTTTCATAAGGGTGATAAGCGATTTTATATGCGTGATGACTGAAAAAAAATGACACGACGGATGACAGGATTTTTGACCATTTTTTATTTACGTATTTCTATTTAGTCTCAGAATTAGGAATTATTTAGGCCCCCCCCCCCCTCAATAGGATAAAAGACACAGCGGATCACCATTCATTTGATTTTTTTAAAAAAAAATTTACGTGATTAGGTGTAATGAAATTTGGGAAACACCGCCCGCTGAAAAAAACTGGGGGGCACGTGCCCCCCCGGGCCCTCCCCTATATCCGAGCATGAATATGAGTCATTCACAGAACTCTATTCGTATAGATTACAAGTAAAATGGTTTACCCTTTCAGGGAGGGGGGGATGAAACTGAGAGCGTGAAACATCCCGATTTACTTAAAATAGTATTCTTTATGGGGAAACGAAATTTACATATCTACCCCTTAACTTGCCTGCTCTTTTCAATATGTAGAGTGTCTCTAAACATTAACATCTGATAATCGAATTATTTGTTGCCAAGAAGAAGCGAACACTCCTTTTCACATCAACTAAGTGAATTGCCTACTTTTATTACTGCCCATACGGTTATTTTGGATGAAAGAATAATTGAGGGGCCCGTAAATTTTTCCCCCCGGCCCAGATTTTCTGTCTACGGCCCTGACCAGCTGACAAATTTCAACTTTCTACCCTGTGACTGATTGATTTTCATCGAAGGCATATTATTGTGGGTTTCCTTATGTTTACTCTTAGTCATCATAGGTTAACATCCATGGGACTGGTTTGCAACAACTCGCCATGAGTTCTTGGAGAATCGCCTTTTATGACTGGCATGGACTTGGGTGCCTTGGAAGTATTCTTAGTATAGAGCCCCATAAAAAAGTAAGGTAGCTCACAGACAGCCTCATAGCCCGAAATGACCGGTCAACCCCACTTAGTTTTTGAACGGCTTGGAAGTAACCAGGTCATTCTAGAGCCCCATAAAAAGAGTAAGATAGTTCACAGACGGCCTCATATTTACGGCGTGTCCCAGAGTGACCGGTTAACTCCCCTTAGTTTTTGAACGGCTTGGAAGTAACCAGGTCATTCTAGAGCCCCATAAAAAGAGTAAGATAGTTCACAGGCAGCCTCATATTTACGGCGTGTCCCAGAGTGACCGGTTAACTCCCCTTAGTTTTTGAACGGCTTGGAAGTAAGCAGGCCATTCTAGAGCCCCATAAAAAAAAAGAGTAAGATAGTTCACAGACAGCCTCATACTTACGGCGTGTCCCAGACTTACCGGTTAACTCCCCTTATTTTTTGAACGGCTTGGAAGTAACCAGGTCATTCTAGAGCCCCATAAAAAGAGTAAGGTAGCTCACAGACAGCCTCATAGCCCGAAATGACCGGTTAACTCCCCTTATTTTTTGAACGGCTTGGAAGTAACCAGGTCATTCTAGAGCCCCATAAAAAGAGCAAGATAGTTCACAGGCAGCCTCATACTTACGGTGTGTCCCAGAGTGACCGGTTAACCCCCCCTTAAGTTTTGAACGGCTTGGAAGTAACCGGGTCATTCTGGGAAATACTGTTGTATATTATGTGTAGAGATTATGATCCCGAACCTTCTTGACAATCCCGAAGTTTCGGGACTGGAACTATCACAATCCCGGCTACTATAATAAGTCGATAAAATAAAAATAAAATCAAGTTTTTAACTTGAGAGATGTGTGTGGAGTCTTTCTGTGGAACTGCCAAGTGTTTTCAGAATAGCATCACATTTTTTACACTTTGCAATTTTACCGTCTTTGGACACTAAAAAATGACTCCAAACGGATGAGGGATCGGAATCTTTTTTGTGCTATATGAAACTGTCTATTTTAAAGTCAAACCAAACATAAGTTGTTACGTTCAAAAAAAATGTTAGAATATATTAGATCATTAAATATTTATTTTTTGAACTGAAACAAATGAAATTCCGAAAGGGGTCATACAAACAACACATCGGTCATCGGTTCATTCGGTCTACTTAAAGAAGAAAAGCATTTTTAAAAGGTCTTGCATTTTTTTATTGCATGGCAGATGGCAGCACATCGAGTTTCATGTAACGTTCAAGGTTGATGTATTAAGAGTATTGGGGCCTCATTTTAAAATTTAATAAAAAAATATGTTTTCTGTTTGTTTTTATTATACACTGTCAATCCCGAAAATCCCGGGATCAAAATTTCAGCCATTTTTGGGCGAGATCCCGGGATTGTAATCTCTAATTATGTGATATACAGAGTACAGATACATACTACGGTATTTTCCGCGGAACTGAGTGAGGTCTTCAGTTGCCAGTGTGCTCCTGTTATTAAACTTTATTTCTGTGAATTACAATTTGCTTTCCATGAGGAGTTTGTCAGACAGGCGTCACGCAATCAACAACGTTTTGCTTTCCACTCTGCTTTCTGCTTTCGATAATAACAATGTAGGGATATGGCAGAGAAATGCAACTATTGATTTAGATGAGAAGTATTTTATGTAAATGTATATTTCTTTGTGTTATTATGTCACTCAAAATGTGTGTGGGCATCATAGCATTACAAGGTATTTTCAACGTTCACTCCAATATCACTAAGCCCAAACTACACTTTAACAATTTTTAACTTATACTGCTACCACTTGTCGCTATTACCGTAGCTACTCAATTGTCCTCAGGAGGCTGAGTTACCCCCAAACACAACCAGACGAAATAGAATCGAACCCACAAACTCCTTGGTGCAAGCCGAGTGTGATGCGCACTCTGCCACGGAGACGTCAGAGAAGTATTTTATTAGTCAAATTGTAAGACGGGGCGTATATATTGATTATCTGCTTATCAGTTCTGCGATCTGTAGACGTCAATCAGTAACATGCCCACAATCATTGATCCAATTGGGTCCAAAATCAAATGGACAACTTACATGAACATTTTAATATACAGAGTGTTCGAAAAGTTCCGCAACGGATTTTTTTATTTTTAACGGCTAAAAATAGAGACTTGAAATTTTATATATAGTTTTAACACAAATTAATCTAT
This sequence comes from Pachypsylla venusta, assembly GCA_012654025.1. Taxonomy (NCBI): domain Eukaryota; kingdom Metazoa; phylum Arthropoda; class Insecta; order Hemiptera; family Aphalaridae; genus Pachypsylla; species Pachypsylla venusta. The sequence goes on along the minus strand of CM022881.1, from coordinate 28,421,170 downwards.
TTTTTGACGTAATTAAAATTTCTACAGGGTGTCTCAAAAGTGGATAAACACCAACTTTCGATTTTTAAATTGAAACCCCTATTTTTTATTTCATATTCAAATTTTATGTCAAATTCTATACACAATCGACTCCTCACTCGATACTTTGATCAAACGGATCTCTGATCAAACCCGCCCAATCATTGATTTTTCTACGGAATAAAAGTGATAAAACCAAGAGTGTAATATATCAAATCAGTCAAGTTTTTTATGCTAAATCTCGTGGTACCATTGGTTTTTTTAAATTTTTTACACTTTTTATACCCAAGGAGGGTAAAATTTCATTTTTGAAATTTTAGCATCAACCACAAATGAATTTCTTTTTTGAATGACGTTCAACAATAAGTAATTTTCCTATTTTCCACTTCCCAAAAGGTATTATTTTGTGTGCATTTCCTGTTTTCCATTCCATTACCTATAATTTACTTTATTGCTTCTGGGAATTATTTTCTGCTTTAAAAAAGTTTGCGGCTTTCTTTATTCTTTAGTTTTGTGTAAAAAAAAAAAAAATCTTTTCCTGAATAACTTAGGTAATACATGTCACTGAAAACTAGAATTTCACCCTAACCCCCACCCCCTGCCTTGTAGCTCAGCGAGGAAAAAATTCCCGGACGCAATTTCTTACTTATTGGGTCTCAAGTTAATGGAGTTTCATTTTTATCAAACAATTTGGTGCAGTGACTATTTGCTCAAACAATTTTCCGTTTTAAGTCCTCCGGGTGTGGAGAGCTTTTCCATCGTTTGGACGACTAACGCAGGTTTAACCCGTGAGTGGTCCCCTTCCGCCGCAGAACACAAACGGTCCACTATAGAGATTTTTTTCTCATCCTGGTTTTGCCGTGTGGTCGAAGAAATTTCAGCAAGTTTATTTTCCAATAGTACCCAGTTCGATCCCCTATTTTGGTGCTTTTTTTTCCTTATATTATGAAATGTTAGAAATGTACCTAAATAATTAATTATTAGGTCGTTATTATGTTTACATTAATATGTAATTAAATAAATAGCCACAAAAAAAAGGAGAAATTTCAGAAATTACGACGAAAAAATTACGACGCGACTGGTCGCCATGTGAGAAAAATTCTCACCGCGGTCCGCGTCTTCGGCTTTCCGAATGCCTCAGGCAACTGAAATGCAATGTATGTCGGCAATTTTTTGTGAGCACAAAGTAAAACATATTTTGAACAGCTACTGAGAGACCCGACAAGTTGGAGCCAATAATTACCAAGTTATGACGTTTTTGCCGACAGGGTGAGAAAAATTCCCTATAGAGGACCACTCACGTTAATGGAGTTTCATTTTTATTAAACAATTTGGTGCAGTGACTATTTGCTCAAACAATTTTCCGTTTTAAGTCCTCCGGGTGTGGAGAGCTTTTCCATCGTTTGGACGACTAACGCAGGTTTAACCCGTGAGTGGTCCCCTTCCGCCGCAGAACACAAACGGTCCACTATAGAGATTTTTTTCTCATCCTGGTTTTGCCGTGTGGTCGAAGAAATTTCAGCAAGTTTATTTTCCAATAGTACCCAGTTCGATCCCCTATTTTGGCGCTTTTTTTTTCTTATATTATGAAATGTTAGAAATGTACCTAAATAATTAATTATTAAGTCGTTATTTTGTTTACATTAATATGTAATTAAATAANAGGGACAAACAATGAATAGGTGACAGCAAAAAAGTTCACGTTTTTCGACCTAAATGACATTTTTTCTCTATCAACTCGAAGCGAGAAAGTTTTAGGTGACATCTTACTCCTTCATTTAGTACATATTTTGCAATTCTGATGTTAAGCAGGTTAAGCTACACCGAGTAGGGACAACCCATTTTTTAAAAGGAATATCAACCGATATATTGTTTATAGACATTTACCGAGCTGTCACATTTGTGCAAATTTGTTTTGGTGGTCGGTCTCAACCGCCAGTTTTTCTATTATGTTCAAAAAATGAAACTCCATTTTTTGTTCGATCGTTCGGAGAAGTTTCAATTGTCCTTTGCCCACAATTGTACTGTACCCGCTTGATTGATAACTCTATCAGTACCTCTCTCGGTCCGAGCAGGTTTTATTCAATTATTTGAAGTAATTTCGTTGAAAAAGTGAAATAGTGAGGAAGCTATATTGAAATATAAGAATTTCTAATTAATTTTGTATCGACTACAAGTAAATTGATGAGTCACGAGCGACATCTTCTAGTGAACAGTTCACTAGAAG
>CM022881.1:28347086-28357598 GCA_012654025.1 Pachypsylla venusta | reverse complement strand
GTGGATGTCAATTGCTAACTTCATGCAAAATTTCAGCGCTCTAGGTATACGGGAAGTGCCTGAAACTTTTGATGATGAGTGAATCAGTCAATATGTCAGTCAGTCAGTCAGTCAGTGAGTATCCAAAAGTGCAAACTTTGAAATTACGTATCTCCCGTCCGGGTTAGAATTAACTTTTGAAGTTTATCCTGTAGTATTGTACTATACTACAGAATGTATGTTCAAAATTTCAAAGATCTATCCCTTGTAGAACCGGATATCTGACGGTGTGAAAAACCTGGTGAATTGCTTCGTGTAAAGATACACTGGTGCTTTCCGGAACTTGGCCTGGCGCACTGCCGTGCGCTCAGATAAATGAATGTGTGTGTAAAAGTTGTAGAGCTAAAGTCAGGTTTGGTAGGGATTCTATGATATTTCATTGATCAATGAATTTTAAGAAATCTAAGACAACTCACTTTTTCGCTTCCCCTTCTTCTATCTTTGCCACCTTTAAATATATTGTTTACAGGGGAACAGTAGTTTTCCAATTAGGGGAGTCTGAGCCTTTTTTTGCGGGGGGGGGGGGGGATNTTTTGGGGGGGGGGGGCGGGCATTTTTTGTCACAACCTTGAGTGGCCCGGGGTGTCACTCCCCGAGTAATGACTCTCCCGGTAGCTTCATATAGGTGGTTAATTCTGACTCTTCGGCCACCGCAAGTTACCCTGGGAGGTGCCAGTGGTGTCACCCCTACCCGGAAATCCCCTTATAGGTAACACTACCAGGGGTGTCCTCCTCAGGGGTGACACCCTTGGTAACATTTTTTTTTATATTGGTGGCTAATTTTGACCCGAGTGTCATCCCAAACAAGTCATCCCCAAGGGGTGACACTCTTCGGCCACACATGAGTCATCCCCTCGGGATGACTGGAGGTGACTTCGGAGTCACCGTAAATCACTTGGTCGTAAAATCAGAAGCATCAGGGTGTACAATCACAAGCATCACTGAGACTTGGGGCGGACCGCCCCTGCCGCCTCTCCTTAGCTACTGCTGCTAGACCTTTTCTAATCATGCTAATAGATTGTCAATAAACATACAACAATATCCACTGACTGCAGTGTGACATCGAAGAGAACAGTGTTTATGACCCTGACATTGGATCGGAATTGTTTCGTTTACTTAGAGTGTGGGCACACTTTGCGTCTCGGGCATCTCCTCATTGATCACTGATCTAGGGATGGGCTTGTCATGCAGGATCGACTCACGAGTCGAATCATTTTTTTGAAATGAATCGACTTACGAGTATTTTTTGGTTTATTATTTTCAATAATGAATCTTTGGAATCGTCGCGGAAAAAAAATTACCCCCCTTCATAATTTGATATTATACGTTTCAAGGTACGTAGAATCCAAAAATCGAATAAAAAAATCCGTTTGTCCGCCGTACGCCGTGATGGGTACTTTTGCCATTTAGCATTGACCGATTTGGCTGAAATTTGGTATATAGGTCTCATCTGGGCTCTAATTATGCCCCAAAACTTTTGGGTGCAATCGAATACACCCTCGGCGATTTTTGCCGCTTTTTAGCGTTTTTCAGTATCGCTGTCTAAAAGGAGAATGGTAAGAGCTGGAGATTTGAAATTTTGTATNCAACCCCAATTTTTTGGGGGGGGGGGCAAAAAAGGGTTATTATAATAAACCCATGTGTCACATTGGCAGAGTTTTTCATCAACACAACACCTATCTTAAAAATCTCCTCAGTAATTTCTTAGGAAAAAGCTTTAAATTTGCAAAAGTTGTTAGTCTTTCTATTTCAAAGAAAAGTTTTGGTGCTAAACCTTTCCCTATAATTAATTCTTGCACACACTTCGAAAATTCAAAAGCAAATCATATATCTTTCAAGTGCTTCCCAACGCTCAGTATTGTCTGTACTGCCGTTTAATAGCGCTAAGAAAAATAAATTACCCAGCCGGCGTCTATGGTACGTTGAATACAACAGTAGGCGTCTATGGTACGTTCAATACTACAGTAGGCGTCTATGGTACGTTGAATACAACAGTAGGCGTCTATGGTACATTGAATACAAGAGTAGGCATCTATGGTACGTTGAATACAACAGTAGGCGTCTATGGTACGTTCAATATATCAGTAGGCGTCTATGGTACGTTGAATACAATCGTAGGCGTCTATGGTACGTTGAATACAACAGTAGGCGTCTATGGTACGTTCAATACATCAGTAGGCGTCTATGGTACGTTGAATACAACAGTAGGCGTCTATGGTACGTTGAATACGACAGTAGGCGTCTATGGTAAATTGAATACAACAGTAGGCGTCTATGGTACTTTAAATACAACAGTAGGCGTCTATGGTACGTTGAATACGACAGTAGGCGTCTATGGCACGTTCAATACAACAGTAGGCGTCTATGGTAAATTGAATACAACAGTAGGCGTCTATAACATTAAATACAACAGTAGGCGTCTATGGTACGTTGAATACAACAGTAGGCGTCTATGGTACGTTCAATACAACAGTAGGCGTCTATGGTACGTTCAATACAACAGTAGGCGTCTATGGTAAATTGAATACAACATTAGGCGTTTAGGGTACGTTGAATACAAGAGTTGGCGTCTATGGTACATTGAATAACAGAGTAGGCGTTTATGGTACGTTGAATGCAACAGTAGGCGCCTATGGTACATTGAATACAACAGTAGGCGTCTATGGTACGTTGAATGCAACAGTAGGCGTCTATGGTACGCTGAATGCAACAGTTGGCGTCATTAAGATATATTACTCGGGTTTTCTTTTTTGTTTGTCAACCCATCAACTTGCGGCACTTTCAAATCATAACGTTACGGTGTTTACTATACTTTCATCCCTGTTGGGCGGAGGTGGTCCGTAAGTGGCCAAAGGGATTACATGTTTTTTGGGACACCCTAGATACAGAGTCTCCTTCCCTGTATATCCTAATTCAAAAAATCCTCGTTGCGGAAAAGAGCTGCATTTGCGGACACATGTTAATCAAGAAAAATGGCCTTTATTTGAACTCTATTAGAATAGGTACGAAGGGGGGGGGTATTTTATTAGCCTGTAAAATAATAAACCCATGTGTCACATTGGCAGAATTTTTAATAAGGTTTCATACTTTCGGCTTTACTCATGCCGTTTTCTGATCAACATTCCCAATTAGGGTTCCATAAAATCAAGTAGGCAATAGATAAAATAATAAAAAAAATAATATATTTAATGAGATAATATAAATTACAAAACAATATTTCTTTTAAAAAAATATGGTACAAGAAAGTTTATAAATGTTGAGAGTAAATAATTATAATATCAATAGCTGTGACACTGGGTCTCAAATTTTGTTTAATTTAACTGTCGAACAGCTGTCAGAACCTAAAGGAGCGTACACATATGCGCGCCGCGGCACGAACGCCGCAATCTTGCGGCAATGTTCGTCATATTAGGACGTGTTCGTCATATTAGGACTGTGCTCACGAGCACAACACGCGGCAATTTACTCGATCCATCTCCCGTGGGTTTTTTCACGAACACTCTGAAATGTTTGTGGTTCTGTTCGTCAGATTAGTTCGTTTATTTTTGCTGTTCGTTGGTTTCTGCGAACATCAGTTATTTATTTATTTTCTTGAAACTTGTGAGTGATAGAAGTAAGGTCTAGCATTAACATCGTTGAATACACCAGTTCCCGTCAGATCACTGAAGTTAGGCAACGTCCGGGCGTGGTCAGTACTTGGATGGGTGACCGCTTGGAACACCACGTATCGTTGGCTTTTTCCGGCCCAACCCAGGCTGGGTGAGGTCAATGTGGGTAGCTGGTTTGCAAGTTTCCAGCGAATGGAGGTTAAAACCCCCATCTTGAATGACTAATAGATGTTAAAGAGACGTTAAGCCAAATTAAAAAAAAAAAAATACATTTAACTTCAGCGTTTTTCTTTTGTTTATGTATTGGATTTTTTGCTATAACTCTAGAACGAAGTAAGGTCTAGCATTAAGCATTTTTTTGCAACAACAACAATAAAACCAACGAATTTGTGTTTGTGGAAATTCTTGGGATTCGGCGAACATAAATTTTCAACGAACAGACAACACTTTGCCGCGTGTTGTGCTCGCGAGGTCAGTGAAAACACGTCCTAATCTGACGAACATTGCCGCACGATTGCCGCGTTCGGGCCGCGGCGCGCATATGTGTACGCACCTTAATACGTTTATTTTTAGGGTTCCGTCCCGAAAATCTTATGTTGCCCGTCATTTCGTACATCATAAGTTTATTATTTTTACATCTTTGAAACAGGTTGTGAAATGGTGTAGTTGTNGGTGTGGTGTGAACATGTTGTTCATTAAATTTACTTTGAAATATAATATTTATATTCACGAGATAAAAATTTACTGACATCAAAAAAGGGTCCTGAGATACATAGTGCTTAGGGCATCACATACTTTAAATCCGGCACTGTTCTTATGACTTTGTGACTTTCATAAGGTTTTTTGTTTGTAGGATTATTTTAAATATTTATAATTTAATTTTCGTCTTGAGACTTTTTCAAAATCTTTTGAAAAAATATTATGTTCTGACTTTTTCAAAATCTTTTGAAAATGTCAGAACATAATGCGTTGATTTTTAGGGTTGCCCGTCATTTCGAACATCAAAAGTTCATTATTTTTACATCTTTGAAAGAGGTTGTGAAATGGTGTGATTGTAGCCATCACTACATTACAAGGTTCATAAGGATTCATTGGAGCATAGAAGAAGAAGAATTATCAATTATAATAATAATTATTATTTATGATGGTTATTAGGTAGCCCATCTAAATTGATAAAAGAAAATGGCGGAGTTCAATTTTTTGATATAAAAACAAATATGTGCTTCCCATCGTTTTATACAGGGTGCGCAAGAAAAATCTGCCGATTTTAAAAATGATGCTTTCCTTATCCTATAAAAAAGAAAGTATTGTAATGGGCTGACATTTTCGATGTCGATTTTTCAATGCCAAAACACGTTTTGGGTCCCCAGAGCCCAAATCTCGAGTTTCAGCCATTGTTTTAATTTGGTTTAACGTCTCACAATTCAATAAGGATGAATGGATGCTATTCCCACTCTGCCTGACGAAAGACAACTGTTTGGTCTTTGCAAATCACGATGGTATCTACAATTCAGTAAGTATGAATGAATGCTATTCCCCACTCTGCCTGACGACAGACAACTGTTTGTTCTTTGCAAATCACGATGGTATCTTCAATTCAGTAAGGATGAATGGATGCTATTCCCACTCTGCCTGACGAAAGAGAACTGTTTGTTTTTTGCAAATCACGATGGTATCTACAATTCAGTAAGCATGAATGGATGCTGTTCCCACTCTGCCTGACGACAGACAACTGTTTATTCTTTGCAAATCACGATGGTATCTTCAATTCAGTAAGGATGAATGTGACAACTATTTGTTCTTTGCAAATCACGATGGTATGCTTCTGCGTAACTATGTCTGTATCGAGGGGATTTTTTTTGTAACTGGGGATGTTGTTCAAACCGAACATCTCTTTCGAAACGTCTATGATCTAACCTCGAATCTCGGTCAATTCTTGGATCTCTTATTCTATGGTTCATTCTTGCATCTAGTTCTCTAGGATCAGTTCTAGGATCTCTTTCCGATCTTACATCTCTTATTCTCGCATCAATTCTTGAATCTCTTTCTCGCCTTTGATCTATTCTGTTGTCTCTAATCTCTAACCTGAGGTCTCTTTCTGGTTCCGTTCTATGGCTTCTATCAAATCTATGGTCTTTTTCCACTCTAGGTTCCATACCAACAATACGTTCAACTCTATGATTCCTATTAATTCTCGACTCATTATATTGATCCCGATCCGAACTTGCGTTACGTTCAATTCTGTCTCTAATATCAATTCTATGGGACAGTCTAATATTATTTTCTTCCTCAGAAATTTGATCTTTCTCCATTCTGTCAATTCGATAGTCTCTGTTAGCTTTGATATTCCTTATATCTTGTCTTGCTGTTTCCTTGTCTAGACCGGGGTATCTTTCTTGATCATTAAGCTCTTGATAGCTACCAGGAGAAATGTTGGATTTATTTTCCTGTACGTTCAGAATTGATTTTCTTTTAAATTCTTTTGCCAATTCTTGTGAGCATCTTCTCTTTTCCTCTTCAACTGGATCTATGGCAGGTTTTTTCTGACTCTCTAAAAGAATTTGTTTTCCTAAATCATTTCGTCTTTGGACTTCAAAACTTTCGTGTGGCTTTGATCGCATATCTCTTGCTCTCTCATCTCGTATATCATAAAATCTGTTTCCTTCATTTGGATGAGGCCGAGAAATTTCTTCAAAAGGTTTGGACATTTCAAATCCTAAACTTTTTGGTGAATCAAATCGAGTTGGACTTCTATACCTTTCCAAAGGAATAGATTCTAATGGCACATTTCTTGGGGAATATTTAATATTAGGATCTCTAACAGTACTTCCAGGAAAATCTCTAATGGGACTTCCCGGAAACTCCCTCACAGGACTTCCAGGGAACTCTCTAATAGGACTCGAAGGAAATTCTCTAACTGGACTATGTGAAGTTCTAGACGATTCTCTTATTGGACTCTGAGAATCACGACTTGAGAGTTTTTTCACAAGATTTTCTTTGGCTGAAAATTTTTGTAGCACGTTTCCGCCAATTTTGTCTCTTGGATCTTTAGAAGAAATTTTCAGGTCATGCATTGCTCTGACTTCTTGAGCATCTCTCATGAGGAGCTCACGGGGACTAAATTGTTTTGTTGGAGATTCTGAAGGTTGAATTCGTGGAGGATCTCTAATGGGTAAATCCCATGAAGACACACTTCTAGTTGGCGAATCTCTTACTGGTCTTTCTCTAAAAGGTATCCCTCTAGTGGGAGAATCTCGCGTAAAGTTTGGATAACATCTGGTTGGTGATTCCCTATGCATTTCTTTTATTCTCGGTGGTGATTCTGAAACATTTCTTAAATCACTTAACGATCTTTCTCGTAGATGACTAATTGGTTCCGCTCTGACCGGTTGATTAAATTCTCTCCCAAAGTAATCTTTATGAAATTGCTCTTTGACTGTATGTTCCGGCGCGTGGTGACCTGAACTTTTCACTCTTTCGCCCCGAATTTCATTATGACGGCCCCTTTCTTTCAGAATTCTTTCGTTCTCTTCATTCCTTTTCCTTATTAATTCTTCTTCTCTTCTATTTTTCTCTTCAAGTTCAGTCTGACTTCTTATCCTATCCTCGAATTCTCTATTTTTTATCCTATCATCCCTAATTCCTTTTTCTTCAGATTCTATTGACCGACTTCTTTCCATATTACTTTTATTTTTTTCTTCCTCCCTTCTGTTTCTTTCCTCAAGTTCTCTATGTCTTTTTATTCTATCATCTTGTTCTCTATTTCTTATCCTATTATCTTTAAATCCTTTCTCTTCGGATTCGACTGACCAACTCCTCATATTACCTTTAGCCATTTCTGGAGATATGGGCCTTTCTTTTTCTTTAATTTTCTTTTCTATGTTCATTTTTATTAATTTCTTTTCTTCTTCTAATCTTTCTTTTTCCAACATTTTAAATTTTTGTTTAGCATCCATAAATCTGTCGCGTGGTGATACATCATTCGGAGAAGGAGGCCTACCAGTGGGTGATGGCGATCTTTGGCGATTTTCATAAAAGTTTTTATTTCCATAGCGTTGTTCATATTGTTTCTGTTTATCTTCAGACGAATTCATATTTTGTTTTCCAAAATCGGTCGAAGATATATTTTGTTTTACGAAATTTAATGAATGAATATTTGCTTTTACTAAATTAGGTATTTTATCGTGGCCTCCTAAATAGCCATCATTCCTACTGGGATATGAATCGTTACAACTATTGGAGACGCGCACAAAGTTTAGCTTATCTTTACTAATATTATCTCTGAATGATGGCTCCCTCTTAACTATATTGGCTTTGTTTTTGAATGCAAATTTCGTTTCACTCTCCACACTATTCTCCCGTTTAATATTTCTTTCAATAAGGTAGCTATCTTTTTCAACATTGGAAGGTTGTCTTTGTAGTTTGATTTGTCTTTCAAATCCAGTTGGCTCTCTTTCGACTCTCGACGATCTTTCAATATTTGAAGGTTGTCTTTCTAATCTATTTACATCTTTAGACATATATTCCTTATTTACAATATTTTTCATTCTCAAATCCTTATCTCTGATTAACCTCTTAATATCTTTGTCACAAGATACACCATTGTTATATTTAGCCTGTAGGGGTTCATTTCTCGTATTATTGAATCCTATCTCTTCTTCATTAAAGTTGTTCAAATTATTATGTATAAACCCTTCATTGATTTTTGTCCATTCTTTATGAACATGGGATTTATTCCATAGTTTGTCCGATGTATCTTCCTGATTGTTTTGTTGATTCCAGTTGTTGGTTCTGTTTATATCATCAGTTATGTCTTCAACTTCAAAATCATCTGACTGTTCAACATTCCAGTCTTCATCTGAAACAATAAGCAAAACACAAAAAGAATTATTAATCCACTCTATTGTCATGTATGCACTTTGTGTATTGTTATATAATACTCGTGTAAATGTTTACACGCCGTATTAAAACCCATTTACACTGCTTGAGCTTTCGTCGCGAACAGGGGTGATGAACGAGCATTCGTTCGAGAATCAGTCAGTGTAAACAGTCGCCGCGAGCCGATCATTTTCGAAGCGAATGCTCGTTCGTGCTCGAGCCTGATCTCGAGTAACTGATCGTCAGAAATGCTCGAGCAGTCTGAACAGAATGTTCGTTTGTGTTTGTGCTCGTCGAAAACTGGCGGGCAACTAATCACGAATGCTCGATACTCGTGTATATTCAAGCAGTGTAAATGGGCCTTTAGGTACCTGCTCTTTTTTAGCCACTTCAACTAATACGGGTTATCAAAAATTTCAAAGTGAGGGAATCACACCATAAAGAAGACACAAGGGGTTGTGAACAGAACCTGAGCATTTGCAAGAGAAATCTATCGGCTGAGAATTGGTAATCCCACTGATACCAATAATTATCAGCCCGAAGACCAATTGTCATCCAATTGCTACTTCTTGTTTGCCAATTTGCAATTAGAAGTTTGATTCTCTTGAGTTTATACTCAAAGTTTGATTCTCTTAAGTTTATAGTTTGTGCTTTGTGTATTGAAGTGAATTGAATTTATTATGCTTCGCCTGTCAATATGTTATGAGATACTCAAAATTTGATTCTCTTAAGTTTATAGTTTGTGCTTTGTGTATAGAAGTGAATTGAATTTATTATGCTTCGCCTGTCAAGATGTTATGAGATACTCAAAGTTTGATTCTCTTAAGTTTATAGTTTGTGCATAGAAGTGAATTGAATTTATTATGCTTCGCCTGTCAAGATGTTATGAGATACTCAAAGTTTGATTCTCTTAAGTTTATAGTTTGTGCTTTGTGCATAGAAGTGAATTGAATTTATTATGCTTCGCCTGTCAAGATGTTATAAGATACTCGTATATCTTTCTCAATGAAAGATCACCTTCAAGTATTGACCATAAATAGATAAATACAGCCTTTCATGTTCAATAAATTAATAAACAAATATCTTTTAATGAATCTTTAATGTGTGAGAGCTATTCCAATCAAAACTTTCTTTTCAAACGAAACTTTCAAGAAGTTCATTCATGGTACAAATTTAGTTTGGAACATGAACCCTTGGGTGAATCATTACAGGGTGTCTCGAAAATCATGAAATCCTTTTAACCTAAAGGTTACTTTATTATACAGGGTGCGGCAATTGGTATTTCCACATTTGAAAGAGCTGGCAAATAAAAACGAAATGAGATATTTGAAAAATATTTTGTATTCTGATAGCTTGAGTATTCTAGTTTTTTTTTTTTTTTTTTTTTTTTTTTTTTTTTTTTTTTTTTTTTTTTTTTCATCTATGTTTTTTAAATAATGTCTTCCAAATGACGGCCTTGACGAGTGATGCACATAGGGAGTCTTTCGCGGAAGTTTTCCATGACTCTCGTCAGCATACCCGCATCAATTTGTATGATTTCTTCCAGAATTGCCTCCTTTAACTCTCAATAGATATCAATAGAAGCGCATCTTTGAAAACCTCCGCCTTGAGGTAACCCCACAGGAAGATGTCACAGGGACTCAAATCCGGCGACCGGGGAACATGTCCTGCGGAATCTCACGAGAACGATTGCCTGCATGTGTAGCCCCATACAGCCTAAAGCTGATGATGTGGTCCTAAAGTTGTGAACTCAACTCAAAATGGTTGTTTGATCAGGAACTGGATCCGTGGAGTGCAAACCATACCTTGTGCGTAACACCCTCTGAGTGGCTATAATTGATTCAATTTTTTTAAAAAAACACCTTGACAACGACCATGCGTGACCATGTGACCAAACCATTCTGACAACTAAAAACTAGATGTCATTTCGTGTTGAATATCACAAACCCCTCGTTCCTTCCACTATCACTCCCTGTATATGGAATGT
>CM022881.1:28314696-28327449 GCA_012654025.1 Pachypsylla venusta | reverse complement strand
CATCAATTTACTTGTAGTCGATACAAAATTAATTAGAAATTCTTTGTTGATTTTGATAATGAGAGATTTAAAATCAAGGGCAGAAAACATTCTCCTATCCAAAGCAAGCAAGCGTGATGTATAACTTCTCACATACATTTACTTATATTTGTTATTTACATGTAACCTAATTTCCTCCCCCCAGTGTGAGAGTGTTCAATTTGGCTGACTTCAAAGGGTACCATATAATTGAATCTGTCGGAATGAATTTAAATAGTTTTCTGTTTATTTTCTCATGGAGAAAAGCTTTGCTCCCGTCATTAGATTTTGAAAAGGAAAACATTTTATATCTTGATAATGAATTGAATTCCAATTTGTGATATGCTGATAAGGAGGGAAGTATTTGTTGATTATTCTGACAAAGTGTTTCAATTCATCAGTGTTTTACAAGCCATGGATTACCAAACCATTTTCGGTGGGTCGTGAACTCGCGCTGTGAAATATTACCTATTCCCTACACAGTTTCATCAAATATTCACTTCATTAGTAACATTTATTTTATCAAAAGGTTAGGTATAATTATAACTCCACAATTTTTATTAAAAGTCTGTGTGTCTGTTCGCAGGGGCGGGTTTAAGGCTATATCTTGGGGGGGGGGGGCGGAATAATTTCGGGGTATGGAATACACCCCAACTACAGGGGGTCGGGGCGGTACTCTGTCCGGAAAATTTTGAATAATAAGGAGTCAAAAAGTGAAAATCTGTGCTCTAAATCTGCAATGTTGTTTCATACATAAGTGACTAAAACTATAACATTTTTTAACAACATCATGCAATTTGCAAATGGAAATTATAAAAAAAATTCAATTTAACGTGCGATGAGCGAAATGGCCGACGTGCCTAGCCGGCGCATGCGCGGATGAGGCATGTAGTTAGTGGCTGGGAATAGAGTCCTCGTAGCGGCATTTTTACTATCCCTGGACAGTTTGTAAGATGTAAAATAAACCGAAAAAATGAGCCAACGACACGTGGTGTTTCCAAGCAGTCATCCATCCAAGTACTGACCACGCCCGACGTTGCTTAACTTCAGTAATCTGGCAGGAACTGGTGTATTCAACGTGGTATGATCGTTGGCTAAATTTTGATTTTTATCATTCTAATTGTATTTATAAAATCAAAATCTAGACAACGATCATACCACGTTGAATACACCAGTTCCCGTCGGATCACTGAAGTTAGGCAACGTCAGTACTTGGATGGGTGACCGCTTGGGAACACCACGTACGAACCTACTTGGTTTGCTCAGCCCCCCCCGAAAAAAAATCCTATGTACGCCCCTGCAACCCACACTGTTTGTGTGGAGTGGGCAACTTTTAAGGCTGCGTTATTTTAACCACATCATATTTTAGGTCCATTATTTTCAATACTTTTTTGACCACGAAAAAAAGCCCAACTCAAAATTTTTATGTTCTACATTGAATCTAAAAGCATTAGATATAGATATAGAGCTTTATTTGTAATTAAATTTGTTACAATTTATCTAAAAGCATTAGATATAGATATAGATAGATATAGAGCTTTATTTGTAATTAAATTTGTTACAATTTATCTAAAAGCATTGAAATTTGTCAAATTTAATAGGATTTGATGTGTAGGTTATATTTAAAATCCAAGTGAATCAACGATCATACCACGTTGAATACACCAGTTCCCGTCGGATCACTGAAGTTCAGCAACGTCGGGTGTAGTCAGTACTTGGATGGGTGACCGCTTGGGAAGACCACGTATCGTTGGCTCTTTTTTCTGGCCCAACCCAGGCTGGGTGAGGTCAATGTGGGTATACCTGGTTTGCAAGTTTCCAGCGAATGGAGGATAAACCTCCCGTCTTGAATGACCAATAGATGTTAAAGAGACGTTAAGCCAAATTAAAAAAAAAAAATCTAAGTGACCCTACAATTTTGAAATAACTGTCTATAGGATACTAAGGGTTTTATTGGTGTATATATATAATATGGAAGATCTATGCAAAATGGTTTATCTGGAAATATATACATTACTCCCCCCCCCCCCCAAAAAANAGGGAAATCATATAGATATTAAAAAGGTATCTAGAGATTACGATCCCGGGATCCTGCCCGTCAATGGCTGAAATTTTTGATGCCGGGATTTTCGGGATTGACAGTGATATAATAAAATAAAACAGAAAATATATTTTTTTATTGAATTTGAAAATGAGGCCCCAATACATCAACCTTGAACGGTACATGAAACTCGATGTACTGCCAACTGCCATGCAATAAAAAAATGCAAGACCTTTTTAAATCTTTT
This sequence comes from Pachypsylla venusta, assembly GCA_012654025.1. Lineage (NCBI taxonomy): Eukaryota > Metazoa > Arthropoda > Insecta > Hemiptera > Aphalaridae > Pachypsylla > Pachypsylla venusta. The sequence continues at coordinate 28,325,143 of CM022881.1, read as the reverse complement.
TTTCTTTGCGTAGACCGAATGAACCGATGACCGATGTGTTGTTTGTATGATTCATTTTGGTAAAAAAAAAGAGTCGGTATTTAACTTGTATCAGTTCAAAAACTTAATTTTTAATGTTCTAATACACGTATTGCGTAGACCGAATGAACCGATGACCGATGTGTTGTTTGTATGATTCATTTTGGTAAAAAAAAAAAAGAGTCGGTATTTAACTTGTATCAGTTCAAAAACTTAATTTTTAATGTTCTAATACACGTATTGCGTAGACCGAATGAACCGATGACCGATGTGTTGTTTGTATGATTCATTTTGGTAAAAAAAAAAAAGAGTCGGTATTTAACTTGTATCAGTTCAAAAACTTAATTTTTAATGTTCTAATACACGTATTGCGTAGACCGAATGAACCGATGACCGATGTGTTGTTTGTATGATTCATTTTGGTAAAAAAAAAAAAGAGTCGGTATTTCACTTGTATCAGTTCAAAAACTTAATTTTTAATGGTCCAATACTCGTATACTCTAACATCGTTTTTTGAACGTAACAGTTTTTGTTCGGATAGACTAGTGATGGACGCGAGACGAGAAGTTTCTCGTCTCGTCTCGAAACTTTCGAGACGACACACGGATCTTATCTCGTGTCGTAAAATTTTGAGAGGGGTCGAGACAGGGCCTCTCTCGTCTCGCGTCCATTACTAAGATAGACAGATGGACAGACAGACACACACACACGGATCAATGGATGAAACTCGAGATTTGGGATCTGGGGACCCCAAAACGTGTTTTGGCATTGAAAACTCAACATCGAAAATTTCAGCCCATTAGAATACTTTCCTTTTTATAGGATAAGGAAAGTAAAAATTATGGAGTTACCTAATTCCTTTGTGAAAATTCCTAATTTTCACAAAGAAAATAAAAATAATCTAAATTTTTTTTTAATTTGGCTTAATGTCTCTTTAACATCTATTGGTCATTAAAAACGGGGGTTTTACCCTCCATTCGCTGGAAACTTGCAAACCAGCTACACACATGTATGGGTTGGGCCGGAAAAAGTATCGAATTGTAAAGGTCGGGAGGGGCGGCAAAATTTGAATAGCCCACAGACGGCAAATGTGTAAATCCGCCACTGAGTCCAGTTGTTTCTTTTCTAAGATACAGTGTGCGGCAGATAGTTCTCCCACATTTGATGTCTCTTCCCACCAAGAAAGGCTCCGAGGTCATGTCAATCCTGAGGCCGTCCATCTCCTCGAGGTTGACAACATATATAGACGTTTAAAAAGAATTGCAACCAACTTCATAAGACGAGTCTGTTTATGTTATGTACACAAACTCACATAGAGCTCCATCCCTAGGTGCACCAGATTGCAACCACCTTCATGAGACGAGTCTGTTTATGTTATGTACATAAACTGTTTATTTTTTCTTATTTTTAATATTTTAATTTAGAATAATATTTTCATTAGATTTAAGTATCTAGATTGCAATTATAATAAAATGCCTTCATCGGCTATTTTATATTTTAAGTTAGAATAATATTGTTCATTAGATTTAAGTATCTAGATTGCAATTATAATAAAATGCCTTCATTGGATATTTCATATTACAAAAAAAGAAAGAAAGAAAAAAAATAATTGAAAAAGCTGGTAAATAAAAACGAAATGAGATATTTGAAAAAATATTTTGTATTCCGAAAGCTTGTGTATTCTAGTTTTTTTTTTTTTTTTTCATCTATGCTTTGTAAATAATGTCGTCCAAATGACGGTCTTGGCGTGTGATGCACATATGGAGTCTTTCGCGAAAGTTTTCCATGACTCCCGTCAGCATACCAGCATCAATTTGGATGATTTCTTCCAGAATTGCCTTCTTTAACTCTTCAAAGGTCTCAGGGCGAAGTTTGAAGACCTCAGCCTTGAGGTAACCCCACAGGAAGAAGTTACAGGGACTCAAATCCGGCAAGCGAGGGGCCAACGAAATGTCATGGTGTAAGGAGACTATGTGACCGGGGAACATGGGCCGTAGCCCCATACAGCCTAAAGCTGATGATGTGGTCCTTAAGTTGTGAACCCACCTCAAAATTGTTTTTCGATCAGGAACTGGATCTGTACAAACCATACCTTGTGCGAAACGCCTTCTGAGTGGCTATAATGGATTCACTTTTTGTAAAAAAAAGAAACAGCTTGACAACGAACGCACGATACTCGCACGACCAAATCATTACGACACCTAAAAACTAGATATCATTTCTTGTTGAATATCACAAACTCACGCTCCTCCCACTATTACTTCCCCTCCCACGATTTTTTGAAAAGTGGGAGAACTAATTGCCGCACCCTGTATTTCCAGTTATTGGAGATTAATTTCTTCAGTAACAAAGGAAAATGATATTTAACTTGTTGGGTGTATGTAGTCATTATAATAATTTTAAAGAAAGCAAAGAAATAAAGAAATGAAAGCAAAGAAATAAAGAAATGAAAGCAAAGAAATAAAGAAATGAAAGCAAAGAAATAAAGAAATGAAAGCAAAGAAATGAAGAAATGAAAGCAAAGAAATAAAGAAATGAAAGCAAAGAAGTAAAGAAATGAAAGCAAAGAAATAAAGAAATGAAAGCAAAGAAATAAAGAAATGAAAGCAAAGAAATAAAGAAATGAAAGCAAAGTAATAAAGAAATGAAAGCAAAGAAATGAAGAAATGAAAGCAAAGAAATAAAGAAATGAAAGAAAAGAAATAAAGAAATGAAAGCAAAGAAATAAAGAAATGAAAGCAAAGAAATGAAGAAATGAAAGCAAAGAAATAAAGAAATGAAAGCAAAGAAATAAAAAATTGAAAGCAAAGAAATAAAGAAATGAAAGCAAAGAAATAAAGAAATGAAAGCAAAGAAATAAAGAAATGAAAGCAAAGAAATAAAGAATTGGAAGCAAAGAAATAAAGAAATGAAAGCAAAGAAATAAAAAATTGAAAGCAAATATAGGAAAAGAAAAGTACTAGAAGAATTGGAAATTAGTAAAGCTAAGGAAAAATAATATTGAACTAATCAATGGAATGAATGAGTTTAAAAGTGGGAGGATGTTCCAATTTTGCAAATGATGTTATGTCTAGAGACTACTAGCTATTTTCCCGTGCTTCGCCACGGTTACAAAATTCAACAACAATTTCGAGATCGCGATATTAAATCTACTCAATTTTATATTTTTGTGAAACCGACCCCCAGAGAGAACACGGCTCCTATTTAGAAAATTCAATATTTTACTCAAAGATATTACTTTTTGCACTGNCCACATGGGACCCGCCCCTGAAAATTTGATCGCACCATCAGGTGGTTTAATTTGGGATATTTGCAAAATTTCAAAAGTTGGTGGTCTCGGACTTTTGGGGCACGCTGTATATAAAATGGACGCAAATGTGGAGTACAACTGTCCAATGACNAAATCTCAGCTGCCCCCCCCTAGGCCAGATGCTGGCTACGCCCTTGTTAAATTTATTGTGTCATTGGCACTGGCTGACTAGGGACACGAAAAAAACTATCGATACTTTCAAGTATCGATTCTTTTGCACCGATACTACTCGATATTTTTTTCGATATTTTAGTGGTATCGATACTATTCCACCGATACTACTTACTCAGTATTTTATTTCCATACCTTACAAACCACACCGAGTACCAAAAATAAATTTGAACAATTAGTTTCTGAAAAATTAATACGCCTAAAATTCGTTGTTAATAAAAAAAAATCCGGCCCGGGATTTGAACCCGTGGGGTCTTTATATACTATTTGGGGGGGGGGGGGGCCCTTTAGTTTNAAAAAAATTGCAAAAAGACCCGCTTAATAGCGTCATTTTTGGCGATAACTTGCTCCCACTTGAACTTTCAATTTTTTCCTTCCTTATTACGCACCTACATACTAAAAGAGATATGTGTGCCAAGTTTCAAGTCTCTAGGTTTAGCCATCGTGGAGCTACGTTGATTATCGGTCGGTCGGTCAGTCAGTCAGTCAGTCAGTATACCAACTGGGCTTTGCGTTTTATAAGTATAGATAACAAAATTTAATAAAAAATTAAAGGAAAATGACTTGAACATACAAATATTACAGTGTTGTTTCCCTTCTCTCAGCTTTTAATTCTTGTTCTTTGATATCTGTTATATCAAAACATAATCCACTTTGAAGTTTACCATAATGTTTACGCTAGCATATCTTAATTACTTGGCTTTTCTCTTTTATCTTCATGCACAACTTGATCATTACAATCTTCTTTATTGATTTAATTTAATAATAATGTCTGAATTTTTATTTACACTTTCGATTTATTATTAAATAATTTATTATTCTGTTAGTTTATGGATTTCCATTAGCTCATATCAATGTATCTCAGAAGGGGGTAAGAAGGAAGAATAAAAAATAAAGTTATCAGGAGAAGCAAAATAAAAAAGATTTAAAAGATTCATTATTGAAAATAATAAAGCAAACCGTTGGTTTGGAACATACCTTGATGTGAAAAATGTCAAATTTTGTGGGGGTCATATTGTTTTAGTTAATGGGTTCCCAAACTTTTTGATACGCCCCCTTTCTTGAAATGAAAGCCTTCCACGCCCCCCTCCCCATTACATTATAAATTATGAATGGGTATTGGTGTTGCTGAATGTTATCTCATTCAAAACGCTAATTTGTTGCTGAATGTTATCTCATTCAAAACGCTAATGTGTTGCTGAATGCTTTCTCATTTAAAACGTTAATGTGTTACTGAATGCTATCTCATTCAAAACGCTAATGTGTTGCTGAATGCTATCTCATTCAAAACACTAATGTGTTGCTGAATGCTATCTCATTCAAAACACTAATGTGTTGCTGAAAGCTATCTCATTCAAAACGCTAATGTATTGCTGAATGCTATCTTATTCAAAATGCTAATGTGTTGCTGAATGCTATCTCATTCAATTTTTCTAAAAATCATGTTCCATAAAATTGTAAAAAATTGTGTAAATTTATATTTTAACTAAATGATAATAATTCAACTGGTCTCGCGCCTCCCTTGGCTTGTCTTCACGCCCCTCCCCAAGTTTGGGAACCACTGTATCAGTTATTGAAAAAAGAAAAATTTACAAAGTTTAATTAAAAAGGGTCAGAATTGAAAGTGAAGATACCTACGAACTAGGTTTAGCGTTTATATACCGCGCTGGTTTTGTTTTTCTTGCCGTTGCAAAACTAGCGTTTTGCTTGATAAACCCTTGTTGTTTGCTCTCGTGTGTAACGTAAAATAAGTTTTTTGGAAACTGATTTAAATTATTTTCCAGACTTATTTATATTTTGATCAGAATATTGCACATGGTGAAATCTGTTCTCAATTAGCCGGGATTGAAACTTTATATTCTAAAGCTATACATACATAGTCTGAAACTGTATATTCTAAAGCTATACATATTCTGAAACTGTATATTCTAAAGCTATACATAGTCTGAAACTGTATATTCTAAAGCTGTACATATTCCGAAACTGTATATTCTAAAGCTATACATAGTCTGAAACTGTATATTCTAAAGCTATACATATTCTGAAACTGTATATTCTAAAACTATACATATTAGTCTAAAACTGTATATGCTAAAGCTATACATATTCTGAAATTGTATATTCTAAAATTATACATAGTCTGAAACTGTATATTCTAAAATTATACATAGTCTGAAACTGTATATTCTAAAATTATACATAGTCTGAAACTGTATATTCTAAAACTATACATAGTCTGAAACTGTATATTCTAAAATTATACATAGTCTGAAACTGTATATTCTAAAATTATACATAGTCTGAAACTGTATATTCTAAAACTATACATATTAGTCTAAAACTGTATATGCTAAAGCTGTACATAGTCTGAGAGTTCCCCAAAGAACTATTTCGAGTCTATCAGCGTGGGAAATTCCTGAGAAATCTTGCTAAACAAATCCGTGGGGAGGGGGGGCCCACGGATTTGTTTAGCAAGATTTCTCGGAAAGGGGCATCGGAAAAATGCATTTACACTTTTCTTTAAGCGTCTTTTTGTCCTATTTTTTGGACCCCTGCGGTCCTCTGTCCCTCCCCGCGCAACGCAGTGTCTGCGGGTGTGTCTTTGCAGTTTGCGAACACTGAAGTGAACTTAACAGTATTCATTTCAGACATCTCTGATAAGAATGGCGCTGTTGGTCATAGGTGACCAATAGTGTGAACACTAGATCCATATCAAAGTTTCTCTCTTATCATAGCTTGTGTTTTGGCAATCAAACTTATTGATTGTCATCGCGATTAGTTGGCACAAGGTTGCAAATACTTTCGGAGAAATCAATCCATATTTAGTACTCCTAAGATGTAACATCTTAGGAGTTGAATTTCAGTATTCAGTGTAAGATGGTGACTTTTAAAACATAGAAAATTTTAAAGGTTGTCCAATAGTACCCAAATACTAACCCTAGGAACATACATAACTAACTACTCCCAAGCCACTAATCGTGCCTTCTTGGAGGAAGTGGAAATTACAAAAACAAATCAACAAAACACAAACAAACAACTTAAACAAACTGCGAGTAAAGAACAAAATAGTAAACAATTATAAAAGCTTAAAATAACAGAGGTAAAAACAGCAAAGACTAAAAATCAAAATCACAAAAAATAAAAAAATAAAAAAAAAGTAAGCATCAAAAGTCATCAGCTGACTGACGTATTTTTGCACTTAAACGGTACGACGTGGCAGAGCATTGTCACCAATAGATGTTAAAGTGACGTTAAGACAATTTGAAGAAAATTTGCGAGTTGAAAAAAAATCTTCCGAGGTGAAGATCAATAAAATGAGATGAGAAGTAATTAAACTTGTGGCCAGGTCAATGGCACGTTGAATACACCAGTTTCCTACAGATCACTGAAGTGATTAGGTTAGGAGCAACGTCCAGCAGGGTTGTGTCATGTGGGTGTCCACGGTTCGCGCCCTCGTGATGCTGGTTATTTTTCCGGTCCAACCCAGGCTGGGTGAGGTCAATTTGGGTAGCGGGTTTGCAAGTTTCCAGCGAATGGAGGGTGAAATAAAAAAAAACTAAAAAAAAAAATAAATAAATAAAAAATAAACTGGTTATAACTTCTCCATATTTTATTTCTCGATCCACCGCTGATTCTAAACTTATTGGCAACTTCTAACCATCAATAAAATATGTTTATCCTAAGGTATCCAATGGCATAACTAATACAGATATATACGCAGGCGATATTTATGAAAGCGAAAGTTGAGGCCAATAAAATCATCATATACGAGCCAAACCAATCAGATTTACCCTGTTGGTCAGATTACAGGCATCAGACGTAGGTATTCTATATGTTAGGCTCAACCTTCGAACTAGCTCATTTAGCGAAAAAAATTATCACGTCACCATGTGGTGTTCTGCAATGAGCGATATCGATGTTTGAATGTAACATATCTGAGCGCACGGCAGTGCGCCAGGCCAAGTTTCAGAAAGCACCAGTGTATCTTTACACGAAGCAATTCACCAGGTTTTTCACACCGTTAGATATCCGGTTCTACAAGGGATAGATCATTGAAATTTTGAACATACATTCCGTAGTATAGTACAATACTACACAATATAAACTTCAAAAGTTAATTCTAACCCGGACGAGAGATACGTAATTTCAAAGTTTGCACTTTTGGATACTCACTGACTGACTGACATATTGACTGATTGACTGATTCACTCATCATCAAAAGTTTCAGGCACTTACCGTATACCTAGAGCGCTGAAATTTTTATATTTGAATAATTTATATTTGAATAATTTAGATCTCATTGGACATTTGGGTCCGGTTTACACAGAAATTTCCTGGTTTTCGATATGTTGTGTAATTGAAAAGAAGAAGAAATGAAGAAAAGCCGGCTAAATATAATCAGTTTCATATAGTAATCTTACAAAAAGTATTGATATCTCACAAAAAATTATCATTGAAAAAAGGCCAAGTTCCANTGGATGAGCTCTGGACGACAAATGCTGTCAGTAATACTGATACACAGAAAGAGCATACCTCTCAAAGCCTTCTGTTGGGTTTATATAATTCCAGTTGGATGATGAGCTCTGGACGACAAATGCTGTCAGTAATACTGATACACAGAAAGAACATACCTCGCAGAGCCTTCTGTTGGGTTTATATTCATCAGATTCATCAATCCGGTGATTAGAATCCAATTCCAGAGCATTTAGGGATGGGATTTTCGACTCACTTAGGTGAGTCGATCGACTCGACTCACAAATATGAGTCGACTCCTGATCTCGTTGTGTTTATATTCATCAGATTCATCAATCCATTGATTAGAATCCAATTTCAGAGTCATTTAGGTCTGGGATTTTCGACTCACTTAGGTGAGTCGTCTTGACTCGACTCGACTCACAAATATGAGTCGACTCTTGATCTCGTTGTGTTTATATTCATCTGATTCATCAATCCGGTGATTAGAATCCAATTTCAGAGTCATTTAGGGATGGAATTTTCGACTCACTTAGATGAGTCGACTTGACTCACAAATATGAGTCGACTCTTGATCTCGTCTCGTATCGAGTGACAATTTTCAAAAACACCTTATTTGATCAGAAAGACATAATAAATCCAATTAATGCCTATGCCAAAAAAAAAAACAAAAAAAAAACAATTGACAAAAGTGACATCTACCAAATTAACGTCCGCAATTTCGGTGAATACATTAAAAAGACATCACAATCAATCGTCACCAGAATAAAAGAACGTTTTCCTTCAGTTAATAAGAAACACCCGGACAAATATTTCTCCCTTTATTATCTTTATCAGTCAAAAAAAAAAGCTACTCGTAAGTCGACTATTTGAAGAGTCGACTTATTTCAAAAAGATGATTCGACTCGTGAGTGAGTCGACTCGTGGATGACTAGCCCATGTCTATAGTCATTCTTTATAGGCACGTACCTCTACTTATATTATTTGTAATTTGTAAGCCAGAGTTCGGATTTGACAATGTGCTTCTTCAGGCGTATCGGATAAATTTACACCTTGTCTTGTTGTAACAGAACACCAGGAAGTCACCTTATTACGTAGTCTCCTCTATTACTGATAATAATTAGAGTTGTCAACCGAACCATCTTCTCTGAAGTTTATTATCGTGGAGTCGGAGATGAACGTATTCGAGGCAGGCATATTGTAAAATGTAGGTAATGTTAATGTGGTAAGACACAACGGCCTTTTGTGGGTATCACAACATTACTGAGAGCCTCATGTAACAATAATCTCTTAAATCATCTATACCAAACCAACTCTTTTTAGTCTGTTAATGCCGCCACTAATCGCTACGCACGTTAATGCCGAAACAAATCGCTACGCACGTTAATGCCGAAATAAATCGCTACGCACGTTAAAATAGGTTTTCAATTGTCCTCACGAGGCTGAGCGCACCCCCAAATCACGAGCTCGAAGTCAAAACTTTTTCCAACCCCGCCGGAGGTTGAACTCGGGCCCGCAAGTGCAATGCCAGTGTGATACCGTGATACCCACTAGACTAGGAGGACTGCTGATGCAGCCATATTATGTACATTTTAGTATGCAGTGCTGAACGTATGTCTGTCAACAGAGACACATTCGTATCCAGAATCTTGCGCAAACCTCCCATATTTCCAATCCTTTGATATTTTCCAGAAGTTAAGCAATGATGGACGTGTTTCGTACTCAGATGGAAGTCAGCTCGGGAACACGGGTTTCGGGGTGCAATGCTCACGGGAGGACATATGAGTAGCTGAAATTGTGAACAGGCTAGGTTCTTGTTAATATAAGAGAGTAAAAATAGGGTGCTTTTCAAATCTGCTCCAAAGCAAAATGAAAACTAATTTTCTCGAGCGGTCCATTCTAAACTTAGATTAAAATATTCGGAGGAAAGAGAATCTTATGACTCCAATTGATTCAAGAGAATTGCGGAATTCACTGAGATTCGGGTGAAAACTAAAATGTTCTTGGCTTCTCATCGTACGAGTATTTGAAAAGGCACGTTTCAATATTGTATCATCAGTAGGGATGGGATTTTCGACTCACATGACTCGACTCGACTCTTCAATATGAGTCGACTCTCGATGTCGACTCTTTTCGAGTGCTAATTTTAAAAACAACTTATTTGATCAGAAAGACATAATAAAACCAATTGACAGAAGTGGTATCTATCAAATAAACGTCCCCAAATCGGTGAATACATTAAAAAGATATCACAATTAATCGTTATCAGAAAAAAACACAATTTTCGTTCATCGGAAAAATTTAATTTGCTGATTTTATGATTACCAATAATAATAATATACCTGTATTAGCCTGCAACATCGAAATCAAGCTTCTGTTTTATAATAAGGTTGTAAAACTTTTATGGACCTAATGCGGTATCCAGCTCTGAGGCTGTTCCAGTGATTCTAATAGGTAAATAATAGAAAGATTTCA
>CM022881.1:28277666-28293781 GCA_012654025.1 Pachypsylla venusta | reverse complement strand
CCCACATTGACCTCACCCAGCCTGGGTTGGGCCGGAAAAAGCCAACGATACGTGGTGTTCCCAAGCGGTCACCCATCCAAATACTGACCACGCCCGGACGTTGCTTAACTTCAGTGATCTGACGGGAACTGGTGTATTCAACGTGGTATGATCGTTGGCTTCAATCATTTGATTACCGAAGGCATAATTTCTTCCAATCCACATATGACTTACTAACTTTCCATGAAGAAAAGTAATATATACTTGAGATTGTAACAAGTTACTTGAGGGTGACATCCTCAAGGGGCCGAGTCCACCTTAACTGATGGTGTAAAATATCGCAGAAAGCAACTGTGTAATATCATTATGTTTATAACACTTATGTTGTTGACGTAATTATATTGCAGTGATTGTCATGGTTCTGGAGGCCCATGTCAATTATCAGCCTCCAAGAACGGATGTATGATGCCAATTAAAAACATAAGCAGTATACTATAACTAATCAAGAGCTGCTGTCTCATACATCTGGCTACCATCGGATACGATGATGCCACTATTGAATGAATGAATCATTTGATGTAGATATTGTGTAATTCTAATAAAAAATATTTTCAAAGAATCGTAAATAAATAATAAATTGTTAATAATAAAGTTAATATCGATTCTAAAATTTTTAATTTGTGACGAGCTTTCAATCGTACTCAGACTATCATCGTGAGGCCGTACGATGTCCAGAGTAGAAGTCTTCTGACGATGATAGTCTGAGTACTATTGAAAGCTCGCAACAAATTAAAAAAAAGAGTTACATTTTATTTTTATTATTTTTTACCCGAGCAATGAAAATTGCAAAATTGGGTACAAAACCGTAGGCCACACAGTAGCTAACCTTAAGCAGCTCCGGGCCGTTCGAAAAAGCTTGGCGGACCACTTGCGGCCCGCGGGCCGCAGGTTGAGTATCGCTGGTCTAACTGTTGGCACATCCTGTAATATTGGATATGCAATGAATAAGATACACAGCGATTGTTCTGTGAACTTTACCATGTAAGATTTCAAGTGCTAGACAATGCTGGCATTCAGGGATGGACAAGCAAACTCTCTTGCACGGGAGCTTAGTGCTCGTTTATGTTTTTACTTTTAAAATTGAGTTTTACAAGTCCTTGATTTCCTTGCCTAGTTTTCTATCATGCACGTAAACCTTTATTTATACAATCCAAACAGGTGGTTTCGTCAGGGCTGTACCCAAGATTTTTTTTCGGAGAGGGGGGCGCAGAATTGACGGGCAAACCAGGACTAACATCTGAAAATGATGATCATGGAAGGTGATGTTGATGTTGGTGTTGTTGTTATTATTATTGTTGATGATGTTGATGTTGTTGATGTTATTGTTGTTATTATTGTTTACCAGCTTCAGTAGCTCAGTTGGTAAGAATGGCGAACTCGTAACCAGAAGGCTGTTGTTTCGAATCCAGGCGGAGGCAACAAATTTAGTAATAACATGGGGAAGTGCATTGTGACAAAGCATTAGCTTTAACACAAATAAATTCCTTAATTTTATTGTTGATGATGTTGGTGGTGGTAATGAGTTACACCTGACAATGTCATGCATAAAAAGATAATGAAATTTCTGGGGGGGGTCTGGACCCCATGCCCCCCCTGGGTACGACCTTGGGTTTCGTAGAACAAATATCGATTAGTCGTTTTATATTATCTGATCTGATTAATTGTCAACATTAAATTTTGGGTGAATTCTACAAAAAAGTTTGGACGAATTATTCACTTTTCTCTAGAATTAACCCAAAATGCGAATTAAATGCAAAAATAGTTAAAATCTTTAAAGTTCCCTACGTTTTGGCCTTTTTGATGAAAATTCCCTCTCTCCCTACGGACCCAAAACGTCTTTCTAAAAAGTTTTTAAAAAGACGTTTTTAGAAAGACGTTTTGAAACAGTTATTAAAAATTGAGCACAAAAAAATCAACTCCATTGGATGAACCCAAAATCTTCGTTCTTGACTATCTTTATCCAGAAACTCCAAAAAGTGCACATCATAAACAGCACTCCTGTTTCTTCATTCATTCAGTGTTACCAGGTCGTAGGGAATTTCCCTACGCGTAGGGAAAATTAGGGGTCCGTAGGGAGAGAGGGAATTTTCATCAAAAAGGCCAAAACGTAGGGAACTTTAAAGATTTTAACTATTTTTGCATTTAATTCGCATTTTGGGTTAATTCTAGAGAAAAATTCGTCCAAACTTTTTTGTAGAATTCACCCAAAATTGAATGTTGACAATTAATCAGATCAGATAATAAAAAACGACTAATCGATATTTTGTGAATCGATGTGAAAATACCGCGGGAGTTTTTAAATTTTCGTTTAATTTTTTTTCTTTGTTTTAATTTTCACTTATTAATTTTCTAAATAGAAAATAATTACCTATTTTTCTGTGTAATCCCAGCTTTACTCCACTGGCAATTGTTACATTATATGTTCTTATTTTTCCTCTTTCATTTGTAGATCTATATAGGTTATATCTAAGGCCGGCCATACACGTAACGATAAGTCTGTGCAGACTTGTCTGTACAGACTTATCTGCGCAGACAAGTCTGTCGCGTATGGCAGGATCTGCACAGATTTGAAAATCGGAGAAAAAATCTGTGCAGATCCTACCATTGTGCCATACACGACAAACTTGTCTGCGCAGATAAGTCTGCACAGACTTATCGGTGCGTGTATGGCCGGCCTAAGAAATCATCACTACAGTACGCTACCAGGAGCCTAACTACAGGTACCTACTGATTTTCTCACCATAAACTTGTACAAATTGACATTTTTAGCGTAGGGAAACTGTAGGGAGAAAGTTTTTTTAGCGTAGGGAAATGTAGGGAGAAATCAAAACCTCTGTAGGGAATTTTGACGAAAACGACCTGGCAACACTGCATTCATTGCGTTAGAAAAATTAAAATATTATATTAAAAAAGACAATGCGTCCGATCTTTATATTGAAATTGTACAAAAAAATGTTGCGTGCAATGGGAAAACAGCTTTAGGACAGCTCAACAACTTACTTACATTCCATGAACATCGCGACAAAGAACTGCATGCTACTTTGAAGATGCCAGCCTAGATGTTAATTTTAAATCTTTGAATACCATGTTAATTATAAGAGTTAAAACATATTAACTATATTAAATAAATTAAATTTAAACAAAACACTTACCCAAAACACTATTTATTTTAATTTATGAAGAAACTAGTTTCGAATTATTCGATTCATCATCAGTCTAGTCGAGTCTAAAGATGGAAGAGACTCGACTAGACTGATGATGAATTGAATGCTTCGAAACTAGTTTCTTCATAAATTAAAATAAATAGTGTTTTGGGTAAGTGTTTTGTTTTAATTTAATTTATTTAATAGTTAATTAGATGTTGATTACCCCCGCCCCTCTAATGTCCTCAGTAGTAGAGTAAATATCTCAAATTCGCATGAAATTCCATGGTTTGGCTGGGTTTGAGACGTCCTACTGTTTACCAGTCAAAACGTTTTACCCGCTACGTCAAGATGGTTGGTTTTTTGCACCGGGGCTACCCGTGAACTCGGGTACGGCCAAAGACCGGTATCAATACCGTTCCAACGACAACTCACTGCGATTTTCTTCCTTTGGAGGTGTTCATACCAGCCGTGCTGCTCCAGATACTTCTTCAAAGAGCTGATATATAAATCCTTGCTAAACCCTGAAATATCTGATCGCTGTCCTCTATGTATGTAGGCTGCTCATGATGTAAATCATTGATTCAACTGTCCATCAAACCCAATCAATCTAGAGCCGTCAGCATTATTGGCAAATCCTGTTGGAGTGACCACCTTGGCCTGGAGACACAGTGAGAGCCATTGAGAACGTTATCAATAAACAAACAAACCCGCTACGTCACCAAAACATGTTTATCTCAAGAAGTTTTGTGTTTGCACTATCCAAGTCTGCTAAATAAGGTTGCTTGTTGAATAGCCAAGAGGTTACACGATCTGGTACTTTTAGTTCTCAGAAGTCTTTGCCTGATAAATAATTAAGTCTCTCTCAAGTTAAGATTGCCTTTCAGAATGATTGTTCTGCAGACTTTTAGAATATCTACTATTGTTTCAAGAATTGGTTGGTTCATATAAATGTGTTCGGACATAGATTCCTGTGGTCAGATGTCAGATAAACAAACCAGATTAGATATTAAATTGGATTTTATACAAGTAGATGGACTTCGTTTTGTAATAGCTGCTACATTATTCAACTTACGACTTATTCAATTTCAATATATAGTCAAAAGTTTATTTATAGTCTCTTTAAAATATTCTCTCAAAGATTTGTTTGAAAATTACTAATCTATCCTATGCCTTGTTAATAGAGATTATGATCCCGAACCTTCTTGACAATCCCAAAGTTTCGGGACTGGAACGATCACAATCTCGGAACTGGTTCCGGGATTAGAAAAAAATTGGGAACCTTCCAAAAATCAAGTAGAAGTAGGTAGTTACTATAATAAGTAGATAAAATAAAAATAAAAAAAGTTTTTAACTTGAGAGATGTGTGTGGAGTTCTTTTGTGGAACCACCAAGAGTTTTCAAAATAGCATCACATTTTTTACACTTTGCATTTTTACCGTCTTTGGACACTATAGAAGGACTCCAAACGGATGAAGGATCTGAATCTTTTTTTGTGCGGTATAAAACCGTCCATTTTAAGGTCTAGCAACACAGCAAAAAAGATGTTAGAATATATTAGAACATTAAAAATTAAGTCTTTGCACACTTTTACAAGTCAGAAGATAAAAAGAAACTGAAACAAGTGAAATAACGACTGCTTTGTTTTCACCAAAAGGCTCGGTACCTATTTTGGATAATTCGCATGAGTCATACAAACAACACTTCGGTCATCGAAAAGGATTTAAAAAGGTCTTGCATTTTTTTATTGCATGGCAGATGGCAGCAAATCGACTTTCATGTAACGTTCAAGGTTGATGTATTGGGGCCTCATTTTCAAATTCAATAAAAAAAGTATATGCTTTTTGTTTGTTTTTCATATCACTGTCAATCCCGAAAATCCCGGGATTGGATGGTGAATCCCGGGATCAAAATTTCAGCTATTTTCGGGTGGGGTCCCGGGATCGTAATCTCTACTACTTATTAACCAAAATCATAAATTTCGAAATCACGAATTTCATATTAAACATTTTATTGAAGGGGGTGTCGTATAAAGATTAAAGGATAGAACAACTAGGAAAACCCCTCGGAATAAAAGAAACAAAATAACTAAAAATTTACTGTAGGGATGTCGATATTATATCGATATTTTGGTTTCGATATATCGATATTTTTCATCGATATTACTGTTTCGATATTTATCAACATATCGGAAAAAAATATCGGTATCGAATAGCAAGATTTTTCTGATGTCGATATTAAATCGATATTTTGGTTTCGATATATCGATATTTTTCATCGATATTACTCTTTCGATATTTATCGACATATCGGAAAAAAATATCGGTATCGAATAGCAAGATTTTTCTGATTTTTCTCCCCTTTAGATTTTAAATTTTTAACACAGGATTAGGATTTTTTTATGTGAATTTTTTTTCGAAAGTGAGGGAATTTTTTCAAAAATTTGAAAAAATTCCCTCACCTTCAGTGCATTATTCATTTTAATGTAAATGCAAGTACAGACCTACACCTACCTACCTACAGTCCTACACTAATGGGCAATGTAATGGGGAAATAATGGAATATGGAAATATCGAAACATCCGATATATCGGATATTGATATAAAAGTTTCGATAAATATCGGACATCGATATTACGCTTCCGATAGTATCGATATCGGGAATATCGATATTCTTAATCCGATACGACATCCCTAATTTACTGTAAACATTTTTAGGATATTTTAATGTTTTCCACATTATTTTCCCCAAGAGCCTAACTCCAGTTAAGGATGTTGCGATATTATCGATACTTTCTTTCGATATTTATATCGATATCAGGGATTCTATAATATCGGAGCCCTGATATCGATAGGATCGTTCTTTCCTTGCTCTCATTATTCAAATGTTGCCACCATTTGATCCAATGTACTTACCTTTGTATTGATAAACAATATTATAAACAACAGGGGGCGCATTTATAGTTGGCTTTAAGCTTCTTATTTTAAATCTAACCAACATTAAATATTTATAGTTTTCACTTTTTATACTTTGACATATATAATTAGTTATTTCATAATTCATTTAATTAATATGTTCTTTATGATATAGAATTAGGGTAAACTTCTATAAAGTGGCCACAGTGGAACGGTAGCTCTCATATTATTATAAACGGGGTGGTGCCGCGCGCATGATCAGATTTGGGGGGAGGGGTATCGAGCAGAGGGGAAGCGCTCATGTCCTCTCCTAACTTGACCCTATTCTCTGAGATGGGAAGTTTAGTTTCCGTGACATTTTGGGCCATTCAAAATCGTGTATTTGCCATTGAGGACTTCTTAAAGAATAATCAGAGATTTGAATTTAATCTTCCACTAAAAAGTTGCACGCTTTTGACAGACTATTCGTTTTGCTCAAAAGAAAGGCAAACCAATAAACAGGGCCGTAGACAGAAAATCTGGGCCGGGGGGAAAAATTTACGGGACCCTCTATTATTCTTTCATCTAAAATCATCGTATGGGCAGTAATCAAAGTTGATGTGAAAAGGCGTGTACGCTTCTTCTTGGCAACAAATAATTCGATTATCAGATATTAATGTTGACGAAATATACCAAAATTTATGGTTGCTGTACAAGCTGAAAGGTCGCACTATATTTTAAAATCAGTGTCCTGCAATAGCCATTGTCCCTTATTAGCTCACTATGGCTAAATTTCTGATTTTGTGTGTTTGAAAAATTTTCAAACTTTTAAGTTGATTTATTTATTATTCAGAAAACAACATGAAAAACTCTGCCAATGTGACCCCTGGGTTTATTATTTTTCAGGCAAAAAAATGAGGGGTACCCCCCAAAAAATTGAGGGGGGTTCTCTTGACGATTCCAAATCTGGGGCGTATTTAGACCCTAAATTTGACGTACCTACCAAATTTGAAGTCTCTGGCTCTTACCAATCTCTTTTTAGACAGAATTAATGAAAACCGCTTTAAAGCGATAAAAACCGCCAGCGGTATATTTGATTGAACCCAAAAGTTTCGGAGCTAGCTAAGACCCCAAATATGACATACATACAAAATTTCAAATCTCTAGTTATATAAAATAAGAACAAAATATATATATTATACAGACTAATATCACAATAAGTTACTTGTTCATCCGACTAGTTTCGGGGCTTCCTGCTTCATTTTCAAGGTAAAAGTACGAAACATAGAACATACGAAAAAAACGGTTACAATTTCAGCGAGTAGGTATAAAATTTGTATACCTACTAGTCGGATGAAACTAGTCGGATGAACAAGTAACTTATTGTGATATTAAAAAGTCTGTATAATATATATATTTTGTTCTTATTTTATGTGAACCGGACTTTGTATATAAATGGAGTCGATACGTAATAAATCTCTAGTTCTTACCATTCTCCTTTTAGACAGCAATACTGAAAACCGCTAAAAAGCGGAAAAAATCGCTAAGGGTTTATTCGCTTGTACCCAAAAGTTTCGGAGCACAATTAGAGCCNTATAATATCAAATTTTGAGGGAGGGGGGTAATTTTTTTCTTTTCCGTGACGATTCCAAAGGTTAATTATTGAAAATAATAAACCAAAAATTCATTATGATAATTTTCTCACCGGGCCTCTAAGGAAATCCCGGGCCTGGGGGGATTCCCCCCCCTCTCGTCCGTCCTGTCAACACACACATATTACCACGAGTACATACGATATACTTTATACGTATAATATAAATATAAATGACGCAGCATGGGCACCAAGTCACCAGTTGGACATCTACCCTATATTGAGCTAATTTTTAAATTTTTTAATTATTCAGATTTAAATACAAATTCGTATTAATAAATCCAATTTTTTTTTTGTAGTTATGAATTATGAAGGCATGTTTTCTTTAATAAGCACCAAAATCAAACAATATTATGATAATTTAAGCTAAGTATACCCATTCTCTTCCGTGAGATTGTAAGAGGTCTCCTGCAAATTAAATTCCTACAATGGTTTAATAGTATAGGGAGTATAGGATATACAAATAGAACTAGGTTATTCTAATCTAGGTCATTCTAAAACCCACGCAGAGGCGTAGCGACTGGGGGGGTATGGGGGGTGACCCCCCAAACTTTCTCCAACATTCATCAGTCGGCAATTCGCGGATATTTCATCTATAAAATTGTGAATTTTTTCGGTTCATAAAGATGAAATCGGATATTTTAAAAAATGTCCGACATTAATATTGGAGAATAAGATGTAAGTTCGGATTTCAAACAGAGTGCATATTGTTCTTACAGGATTTTAAAAATTTTATCATCAATGTTAAAATCACTTTTTCATCATTAGTTCATTTTCAGTTCACCTCAATTTCATTTTTATTTCCAGGGGGGGCGGGCCCCCCTTAAATACGGCCGTGACTTTAAGCTTTAAATACAGCATTTTTTATAGAAATCAACAATTCCACAATAAAATTCAGTGATATTTCATACCCACACAAAGATTTTATTAATTTGATTCCTACATATGGTATTTATGAAGTCGGCATTTTGCAGTGGTGAGTCGGCATTTTCATACACATTACCCCCCCCCCACACACACACAGTTTTCACCCTAGGTACGCCCCCGAACCCACGCTGAGTGAGGTCAATATGGGTAGCTGCTGGTTCGAATGTTTCCAGCGAATGGAGAGTGAAATCCCCGTCTGGTATGACC
This sequence comes from Pachypsylla venusta, assembly GCA_012654025.1. Classification (NCBI taxonomy): domain Eukaryota; kingdom Metazoa; phylum Arthropoda; class Insecta; order Hemiptera; family Aphalaridae; genus Pachypsylla; species Pachypsylla venusta. Next base: position 28,284,920 of record CM022881.1, on the reverse strand, counting down.
AATAGATGTTAAAAAGGAGTAAAAAGGAGACGTTAAACCAAATTAAAAAAAAAAAAAAAATAGATATGAAACTACAAAAATAAATCGGCACTTAAAAAATGTATTAAAAAATAATCTATTTAAAAAAAAAAAAGATAACTCACAAATGGTGTATTAGCACGTAGCACCTTCTTTCACTCACAACATTATGTCAGGGACTGAAAATTTAGCAAATCATTGCTGCTAGATACCTATCTCATTACATTCATTAACAACGGGACGCTAGATTTCAATGTCAGCTCGAACAAATAGAGAAAACCAATGTTGTGTCATAATAAATTAAAGAGGTTGTGTACCGCCCATTATTGTTGAAATCAACAAAAAAAATTCCATGGAAATTTATTAACAATTTAGCGAGACTGTTAATGTACTTCTGGACAAGTGACATCAAGCTATTGGCATTTCACGATTATTTTTTTTTTTTTTTNTTTTTTTTTTTTTTTTTTTTTTTTTTTTTTTTTTTTTGTCGTGGAATAGAGAACATAAGTGAAACGTTGCCAGAATACGTTGAAGACCAAACATACGTAATGCAATCAAGAAAACTGATACTTAAATTGGTCTGACAAAGATTTTTTCAAATTGAATACAGGGTGTCCATAAAGACTCACCTCACTCCCCATATCTAGAGAATGACTGAAAATATAAGAAAACGCAAAAACTTTAATTTTAGACTAAAAAAAATTTGGCTTCAGCCAGCCGTTTACCGACTGACGAATGAGAAGGTATATCAAGTGACGCCTTGTTTTAAAGATCTCGTTAATACGAGTTCATTACAGGAAACCAGAGTTCTCTAGGATCTACCGTTCACGAATTACAGGGTGGAACATGTGGCATAGACCCTTTGCGGCCGCACCGAAATGGTAGGTAAAAATGTCTAGAAATAAATTTTTATGATCACAAATGGTCCTGTTTTAAACTCCTTTGTTAGACCAAAATTTTCAAAACAGGTGGATAGGTTTGGTCTAAGAAGGCTCGATCTCTGCGGTCAAAGTAGGCGGGACGCCTAAACGGCGCGGCGGGCCGAGGTCAAAAAATTTTTAGTCTAAAATTAATCCCCCTAAAATCTAAGGGATACTTGTTTTTGCGTTTTCTTATATTTCCAGCCATTCTCGAGATGCGGGGGTGAGGTGAGACTTTATGAACACCCTGTATACAGGCTTAATGAATTAGAGTTGTTAAGAAGGCACACCGACAAAATTGTGGAAGTGCGAAAAGTTGCGAATGAACGGCGTAAAAGAGAGGTTTGTGATATTTTTAAAATTAATGTAAAAAAGGAAACTTTAAAAAGGGGAAAGATATAAAATTGACTAATGACTTGGCGGGAACTTTTTACCGCGAAATGGTTTTTTGGGAGGATTTATTCTACACAATATATGAAAAACAAAATTATCTTTCTAGCAAATGTCTTTTAGGTGCTTTTTGATGTTTGGGAATACAATACCTTTGCAACATTTGACGACAATAATGTCAGATAAGATGAGACTATTAATCATATGTTTAAAACGGGAAAACATTTAGTCTACATCTGTGTAGAAATATCAATTCAGAAACATCACAAATCAAATTGAGTAAACTTTTGAGAGTTTAGAAATGGTATTTAGGATGTTTGTAGTCATTATGAAATATAATTTTCAATAAAATATTGTGTATCAACTACAAATAATAAGGCGAGTCACGAGCGCTTTCGTCTGTTACGACATTGTCAAGTGGACTAACGTAACAGACGAAAGCTCGAGACTCGCCTTATTATTTGTAGCTGATACACAATATTTTATTGAAAATTATAAACTTTTGAAATTTACAATAAATTTATTTCCAAATATTTTGAGTTATTTTTTTCATTTTTGGATCACATGCTAAATTTACGATTGCCCAAATGATTTTGGTTTATTATTTTCAATAATGAACCTTTGGAATCCTCTCGAAAAAAAAATACCCTTCCTCAAAATTTGATATTATACGTTTCAAGGTGGGTAGAATTTAAAAATCGAATAAAAAAATCCGTTTGTCCGCCGTACGCCGTAAAGGGCACTATTGCCACTTAGCGTTGACCGATTTGGATGAAATTTGGTATATAGGTCCCACCTGGGCTCGAATACACCCTTGGCGATTTTTGCCGCTTTTTAGCGGTTTTCAGTATTGCTGTCTAAAATGAGAATGATAAGAGCTAGAGATTTGAAAATTTGTATATATGTCATATTTGGGGTCTCAGTTAGCTACGAAACTTTTGGGTACAATCAAATATACCGCTGGCGGTTTTTATCGCTTTAAATCGGTTTTCATTAATCCTGTCTAAAAAGAGAATGGTAAGAGCCAGAGACTTCAAATTTAGTAGGTATGTCAAATTTAGGGTCTAATTACGCCCCAGATTTGTAATCGTCACGAGACCCCCCCCCCCATTTTTTGCCAGAAAAATAGTAAAACCATGTCGTCACCTTATTTTTGGGACACCCTGTATAAGACTAAACATTATGTGTTTAGCAATAGTCCGTCTTCTTTAATGGCAAATCGGTGTATTGATTGACAGTACCTAGACCCATTAAACGAACTGTAGAGGAGACACCAAACAGGATAAGGTGAGGTCTCATACACACCACACACACCGGAAATACTCATGAGAAAATATTCAACAGACTACTGAGTGTTGCCAAAATTATATAAACAAGACTGAAAGTCCCATGGCTCAGTGGTCTTGCACTCGGGAGACCCAGGTTCGTGGGCAATAATTTGTCAATATGGGTTGGATGTTTCACTCAGCCTCGTGAGGACAATGAATAGCTATGGAGATAAATCCGCATAGCGACCCAGTGCCAGAGCGTCCCTATAAACATTTTAGTTTACTCTACTTGGAACTTTTGGAGTTCATTTGTGATTACTAATAGTTTCGTACTTATAAGTTGTATATTTCCGCATAGAAATTACAAGAACAACACTAGTAATATTCGTACTTATAAGTTGTATATTTCCGCAAAGAAATTACAAGAACAACACTAGTAATACTAGTAATTTATTTTAAAAGTCCAATTCAAATTGATGGACCTATCTCTAATTAAATCTAATTTATCTTGGAAGTTATTTTAAAAGATAACTCTGCACAGTATATATTGGATCACATTACACTATATTGGATCACAAGTGAAAGCTGCCTTTGTCGTAGGGAAGTGTGAATAAAAATGTTACATTAGCGTATTGGTTACAATTCAGAGTCAGAAGAAATAAAGGCAAGATTCCAAAAAAAAAAAAAAAAAAAAANAAAAAAAAAAAAAAAAAAAAAAAAAAAAAAAAAAAAAAAAAAAAATGCTCAACAGATGGGAGAGTCGATTTAGGAATCAGTGATTTGTTTTGGTTCTAAAGATGGTCGCTGATAGCCGCCTATTTATATTAGAACAAAAAATACACAAATATGTTATTGAAGGGTCCACAGATTGCTCAATCTATGGACTCCCTTATGAAAATGTTTGTTTGCGTATACCAAATATGTGATAGTGTAAGCCAGAGGTTCCCAAACTGGGGGGCGTGAAGGCAAGCCAAGGGGGGCGCGAGAACAGTTGAATTATTTTCATTTAACTAAATGAAACTTATACTTATACGTATATATATATATTTATTATTATAGATAGATAGATTATGAATGGGTATGGATGTTGCTGAATGCTATCTCATTCAAAACGCTAATGTGTTTCTGAATGCTATCTCATTCTAATTTTATAAACATCATGTTCAATATATATATATATATATATATATACATACGAGTAATACACATTTTTTTACAAAGGTAATTTTATTGAACATGATGTTTATAAAATTAGAATGAGATAGCATTCAGAAACACATTAGCGTTTTGAATGAGATAGCATTCAGCAACATCCATACCCATTCATAATCTATCTATCTATAATAATAAATATATATATATACGTATAAGTGTATGTGTGTATGTATCACTAATTGTTTACCCAAAACGGTAAGAGATATCGAAAAATTTATGAGAAGGGACGCCTCCGAAACCATAGGCATAAACTCCAGAAAAAATATCAGAATTTAAAAATGTCGAAACGTTTTCGAGTTACGTCCGATTTTTCTATTTTTGACCGAATTTAGCCGATCATGGTCCGATATCTTAAATTTTGTCGCGACAACATATCAACTCAAAGCGAAAAATTTTTAGGTGGCTTTTTAAGACTTATTTTGGAATATAGTTTTCAAAAAACAGTCCAACCGTTTTCGATTTATGGCCGTTTTTCCGATTTTTGTAAGGGGAATCATAGAATACTATGAGCACGGGAAAGGCCATGCTCCGAGGCGCCAAGCTATAGACCGTAGCGAAGCACCGGCGAAACAGCTAGTTTATAGTATAAAGTGGAGGGGGCGTGGGAGGCTTTAATTTCAAGAAAAGGGGGGCGCTGTACCAAAAAGTTTGGGAACACCTGGCTGCAAGCCTATACAAGGATGAGCTCTATATAAAATAAGATACGGCTATCTGGGAGCACCCTAAATTTTTGAAATAAAAACGATCTCTCTTACCTGAAGAAGAATCATGTACAGGTGATTGCGCATGATCAGATCCAATGCCAGAACTATTACTTGAATTATTATTATTATTGGCCAAATTATTCCTCGTCGCCATGTTATTACTTTGTCTTCTTCTATCAATTACATTTCCAACAACTTTTCCTCTAATTGTATCATAATCTTTGGGAGGTAGAAGTATAGGTGCTTGATCAATATCTTTGTTCAATTTTAATTTTAATTCTGCTGTTAAACAATCATAAAGATTAATGAGTTTATCGTTCATTCCGGAACATCCCGAACCTGACGAAGTTCCAGACGTATCACTTTCCCGGGTAGAAACTTTTTTAAATTTATTAATAACACCTTTGTTAATCATTTTCAATTCCATTTCATTAATTTTTTTTATATTCTCTGGACGTTCAATAATGATTGTTAATTGTTTTTTCAACAAAGTTGCAGTTTCCACACTATCACATCTATAAGCGTGTACATGAAGGGGACATTTCGTTACAGGGTTGTACAATAACAGGATCATACTGACAATATCATCATGTTGATACACACACGTAATACTGTGATGGGGTATAAAATGTTTAATCAAATCAGTCTTTTTATTATTGTTAATATTCATGTTGTTAGGATTTGATTGATTTTCGTTAATATTTTGAATAATTTTAACCCCTTTATGACTGATTTGTAACGTTATTTTAAATGGTTCAATGATTTTTTCTTTTTCCAATAGTTCATTGAGTATTGGTATAATATATTGATTACCTCTTAACCCATTTGATTCTTTAGAACCTAAAAACCATACGTAATATGAACATTTTTTAATGTCCTTTTTCATTTTAAATGCCATTTCGAATGATTTGGATTTTATATTAACACACTATAGTCTTATCTTATATGTTCAATGCCTTATTTTTGATTCCACATTTTGATTCAGTTTTATTACATTATTTTATGATTAAAATTTATTCTCAATGTTATGAGATTGATCATTGATATTATTTATAATTGAAAGTTATTTTCAATATTATGATATTGATCATTGATATATTTTATGATTGAAAGTTATTCTCAATGTTATGAGATTGATCATTGATATTATTTATAATTGAAAGTTATTCTCAATATTATGATATTGATCATTGATATATTTTATGATTGAAAGTTATTCTCAATGTTATGAAATTCATCATTGATATATTTTATGATTTAAAGTTATTCTCAATGTTATGAGATTAATCATTGATATATTTTATGATTGAAATTTATTCCCAATGTTATGAAATTGATCATTGATATATTTTATGATTGAAAATTATTCTCAATATTATAAAATTGATCATTGATATATTTTATGATTGAAAGTTATTCTCAATGTTATGAGATTGATCATTGATATATTTTATGATTGAAAGTTATTTTCAATTATTTTTTGTTATGAGATTGATCATTGATATTATTTATGATTGAAAGTTATTCTCAATATTATGAGATTGATCATTGATATATTTTATGATTGAAAGTTATTCTCAATGTTATAAAATTGATCATTGATATATTTTATGATTGAAAGTTATTCCCAATGTTATGAAATTGATCTTTGATATATTTTATGATTGAAAGTTATTCTCAATATTATAAAATTGATCATTGATATATTTTATGATTGAAAGTTATTTTCAATATTATGAAATTGATCATTGATATATTTTATGATTGAAAGTTATTCTCAATGTTATGAAATTGATCATTGATATATTTTATGATTGAAAGTCATTCTCAATATTCTGAGATTGATCATTGGTATATTTTATGACTGAAAGTTATTCTCAATGTTATGAAATTGATCATTGATATTTTTTATGATTGAAAGTTATTCTCAATATTATGAGATTGATCATTGATATATATACAGTTTGCGTTCAATCATAATTATCACTATCTAAATCAGGGCTAATTAAATTAGACGTCTAATGGACATGGACTAATGGACTCTTACTTGAGGTAGTATTAGCATGAGAAAATAGTAGGTAAGAGGTAGGTTCAGCTTTCTAAAATTTGTTGCACATAGTGCAAGAACTTTTGGGCGGGGGAAGCTCTTCCCTATCTCCCCCCCCCCCTTCGCCTCTGATTAAGTAACTACTTTAATATGAGTAGCGACCAGTGGCGACATTATCAGAGTAAAAAGATAAAAAAATTTAAGAGATTATTAGTGCAAGAGGCTCTTAGTAAACACATTTAGGGATGGGATTTTCGACTCACGTAGGTGAGTCGACATGACTCGACTCGACTCACCAATATGAGTCGACTCAATGAGTCGACTCCCGATCTCGACACTTATCGAGTGACAATTTTCAAAAACACCTTATTTGATCAGAAAGATATAATAAAACCAATTGACAAAAGGGGCATCTATCAAATAAACGTCCCCAACTTCGGTGAATACATTAAAAAGACATCACAATCAATCGTCACCAGAATAAAAGAACATTTTCCTTCAGTAAACAACAAACACCCGGAAAAATTGAATTTGATGATTTTATGATAACCAATGATATACCTGTATTAGCCTGAAACATCGAAAACAAGCTTCCGCCTTAAAATAAGGTCTTGTAACTTATGTGGACCTAATGCGGTATCCATCTCCAGATATATTACGTTCTCTCATCTATAGTTATAAAATACAAATTA
>CM022881.1:28219464-28237182 GCA_012654025.1 Pachypsylla venusta | reverse complement strand
GTATATACATAAGAGGTAGAAATCGCGAAAAGTAAACAATCCCCATAAGAAATACATTGGAGCGAGAGAGATAGCATGATATACAAGTATATACATAAGAGGTAGAAATCGAGAAAAGTAAACAATCCCCATAAGAAATACATTGGAGCGAGAGAGATAGCATGATAAATCATTTAAAATATGCGCGGGCGAAGCCGCGATCGATTGTCTGGTACAGTATTTTTAATGCATGTACGGTAAAACATTTTGAGTATGTACGGTAAAACATTTTGTGTATTTAAGTTTGGCAAGTTCACATGAAAGATTTTGATCTCGGGACAAAACAAAAGTTAATTGAATTTCTTTATGTTTAGTATTTATGTTTTCGATTTTATTTCGAAATAGCTGATGAGCTTTTTTTAAAAGTTGTGAATTCTGAAACCTGAATGTTTTATTTAAACAGTAACAATTGCTTCTAATCTTATTTTGTAGTCCATCCTAATAAAATGGACAAATCATGTCCTCATGTAGTAAACAGTGTTAAATTTCTCATTAGAAAACCAAGTCCCATATTAAAAAACACAATTAAAACGAAAGCTTGTGCAGGTAAGATGAAACATTTTTTATTTACATTTTTACAAAAAAAAATTGTAAGGATATTTTGATTTTTATGGAATTTAGAAATACAATTTTTCTGTTACTAGCGTAGAGATATTTTGACAGTATCAAGACTCGAAGCCCTAACTGTCAGATTAGTAGGATTCTATGATTTTTATGTCGAACTTGGCGTCTTGGTTGGCTCGATAGTTGTTGCAAACGGAAAGTTATGAGGTCAAGGACCAAATTAGTTGGCTCGATAATTATGATAATCTCAAAATCGAGGTGCTCAAATTGGTCAAGGACCAAAGTCAAGACTCGAAGCACTAACTGTCGGATTAGTAGGATTCTATGACTTTTTGTCTTGAACGCCAAGTCTTGGTTGGCTCGATAGTTGTTGCAAACGGCAAGTTAAAAGGTCAAGGACCAAATTGGTTGGCTCGATAATTATGATAATCTCAAAATCGAGGTGCTCAAATTGATTTTCGGTTTAATTGGTTGCTGGCTCCATAGTTAATTCAAACGCAAATACAAGGGGTAAAGAAAGATCCAAGCTGGTTGCTAGCTCCATAGTCGTGTCAAACATAAAAATAAGGGGTCAAGACCTAATTTGGTTGCTGAGCCCATAGTTGTGGCAAATTTTAATTTTGACTATTTGAGACCCAAGTTGTTTGTAGCAAAATCTAATTAGTTATTCCTCATGTTCTCAGTATGTGAAATGACGGAATGGCCTCTGATCTGTCTACATTGTGGGGTAATCTACTGTGGACGATACGGTAATCAACATGCCATTAAACATTGGCAAACCAACGAAGAGCATTGTATCAATTTGAACTGTCAAACATTTGAAGTTTACTGGTAAGTAGATCTAATAGACTAGAACCAAAGTTCACTGCAGTCTGGAGGAATCCGATCGACAATAGAAACGAGCAAAGTCACGGTCTAATATCTTATATTAAGTCGCGACCAGATATAAACTTAAAGCGAGAAAGTTTTAGGAGGCCGTTAAGTACTTGGGACAAATTTTGTAAAATTATGATTAGCCATTAGGGATGGGCTAGTCATCCACAAGTGGACTCTTCAAAGGGTCGACTTACGAGTAGCTTTTTTTGTTGACTGGTGACAATTGATTGTGATGTCTTTTTAAAGTATTCGCCGAATGTGGGGACGTTTATTTGGTAGGTGCCCCGTTTGTCAATTGGTTTTATTATGTCTTTCTGATCAAATAAGTCGTTTTTGAAAATTGTCACTCGATGCAAGTCGAGATCGAGAGTCGACTGACATTTTGAGTCGAGTCATATCGACTCGCCTAAGTGAGTCGAAAATGCCATCCCTATTAGCCATTCCAGAGTTACGAGTTCGAATTCGNACGTTGATTATCAGTCAGTACGTCAGTATACCAACTGGTCTTTGCGTTTTATAAGTATAGATTTTTTTAAAAGTATTTCTTGACAAAAATCATAAATTAATTTGGAAAATCACAGAGCGATAAAAGCAACAACTTCTCTTACCCCTCTTTTTGTTTGTATCATTTCAGTTATGCCTGTGATTCCGACATTTTAAATAACACCAAATCGTGTCACATAGAACGCATGATTCACTTCATTCAACGATGTTTTGACGAAGAACAAGGATCCAATTCTGATGGAGGTCCTTCATCGGATTATTCCGTCACGTCGAGTGGCGATGTAACGACACTTCCACAACAGCCCAGTGTCGCTGTGAGAACGTTGAGACCGAGGTCAAGTAAAAAGTAAGTTTCATCTTTACAAAAAGATAGGACAGGGGTTCTCAGCCTTCACAATACGAAGTACCACTTGGTATTTTTTTTCGAATTTTTGGAGTACCACCACCCTGGGGGAAGGGGTTATATAAAGGAAAATAAAAAAAAATTATTAACATATGAGAATATAATTCCACAGAGAAGCTGAAGTTAATCATGCAAAGGTACCCGATAAGATGTAAAACAGAGTGGCAGACTGAGTAGAAAGGTGGGGTTTTGAACCCACTTCCTCCTGTTACGATGAGATTACGTACTGCCTACTCTTATCAGAAACAATTGCTTCAATATCAGGCTGAATATTACTATTTTTGGACGAATGTCATGGGACACATCTAATTTACTCCTATACTTGTTTTTCAAGTACAACATTTGAGAAAATCCAATTCGCACATATATGTGATAACAAAGGGTAATAGGGCCTTCTTGTGGAGACTTGGATATTTGATCTTGTTGATTTTCATCCAAAAATCAACTAAAATACTACTACTGTTGAGCACATCTTTCACGGTGCTGTCACTTGTCAGCTCAATAAACGATTTTTTTATATTCGTCAGCAACGCCTGCATCTGAGTATTCTGCGAACGGATTTCTAATCAACTCTTAAGTCACTCGTATTATAAGGTGAAATTGTTTTTTTTTTTTTTTTACATAATTCATATATTTATTTTATGATATTTTGTGTACAACTGAAAATGGCTTCGCGTACCACCTGAAATGGGTCCGAGTGCCACCGTTTAGGAACCCATGAGATAGGAAGTAACAATCATTTAAAAAATCACGTGATTTGAATCGATGCAAGAAAATGAGTTGAACTTTCAATTTTTACCTTTCTTATGTTGTACCTACATTATAAGTTACATCCCGGTTCTACAATAACTTCACAATGTGTTGGTTACATCCCGGTTCAACAATAACTTCACAATGTGTTGGTTACATGCCGGTTCTACAACAACTTCACAATGTGTTGGTTACATCCCGGTTCAACAATAACTTCACAATGTGTTGGTTACATCCCGGTTCTACAACAACTTCACAATGTGTTGGTTACATCCCGGTTCTACAACAACTTCACAATGTATTGGTTACATCCCGGTTCAACAATAACTTCACAATGTGTTGGTTACATCCCGGTTCAACAATAACTTCACAATGTGTTGGTTACATCCCGGTTCTATTACAACTTCACAATGTGTTGGTTACACCCCGGTTCTACAATAACTTCACAATGTGTTGGTTATATCCCGGTTCTACAATAACTTCACAGTGTGTTGGTTACATCCCGGTTCTGCAACAACTTTACAATGTGTTGTTTACATTCCGGTTCAACAATAACTTCACAATGTGTTTGTTACATCCCGGTACTACAACAACTTCACAATGTATTGGTTACATCCCGGTTCTACAACAACTTCACAATGTGTTGGTTACATCCCTGTTCTACAACAACTTCACAATGTATTGGTTACATCCCGGTTCAACAATAACTTCGCAATGTGTTGGTTACATCCCGGTTCAACAATAACTTCACAATGTGTTGGTTACATCCCGGTTCTACAATAACTTCACAATGTGTTGGTTACATCCCGGTTCTACAATAACTTCACAATGTGTTGGTTACATCCCGATTCAACAATAACTTCACAATGTGTTGGTTACATCCCGGTTCTACAATAACTTCACAATGTGTTGGTTACATCCCGGTTCTACAACAACTTCACAATGTGTTGGTTACATCCCGGTTCTAAAATAACTTCACAATGTATTGGTTACATCCCGGTTCAACAATAACTTCACAATGTGTTGGTTACATCCCGGTTCTACAATAACTTCGCAATGTGTTGGTTACATCCCGGTTCAACAATAACTTCACAATGTGTTGGTTACATCCCGGTTCTGCAATAACTTCACAATGTGTTGGTTACATCCCGGTTCAACAATAACTTCACATTATAAGTTACATCCCGGTTCTACAATAACTTCACAATGTGTTGGTTACATTCCGGTTCAACAATAACTTCACAATGTGTTGGTTACATCCCGGTTCAACAATATCTTCCATTTTTCTCTTTTTCAGATCGCGATCTAGTGAGAGTAGTAGAAATGAAAATGAGGCTCAGGATGGTGAGCTGCCTGTCAGCAGCAAAAAAGAATCTCTCAGGAAACGAAGAAGCAGAAGTGACTCAATTAAAATTAACAAAAAAGTCGTAGGATTAAAAAATTTAGGAAATACTTGCTTTATGAATGCTGTGCTTCAGTCTTTAAGGTAGGTTGCTATACTGCCGCGCCGATGAAACATTCCACCTTTGAGAGAGTTTTTTTTTCTTCTATAATTGTGTTCTTATCATTTTGTCTTTTTGATGATATCTATACTTATAAAACGCAAAACCCAGTTGGTATACTGACGTACTGACTGACTGATAATCAACGTAGCTCCACGATTGCTAAACGTAGAGACTTGAAACTTGGCACGCAGGTTACTTTTAGTATGTAGGTGCGTAATAAGAAAACCTTTTAAATATGTTAGGTTAGGTTATTAAAAAAATAAACTTTGTTTTGATTTTTCTGTTCCAGCAATATTCAAGAGTTCTCACATTTCATCAAACAACTTCCAGCCATTGAACTGACTGGAAATGGCCGGAATGGGCGTGGCACTCCTCATTCATCTTGTGTGTACGAACATTTTAATAAACACCTCATGGTAGAAGAGCTGAGGAAGGTTCTCATTTGTTTAACAGACTATCATTCATCCGACTCGAAGGCTGCCATTTCACCGGACGAGTTGTTTGTCGTCATTTGGAAAGTTGTACCAAGGTTTAGGTGAGTTCATGCAACATAGAGATGACTACAGAGTGAGTGAATTGATTTTGGTTTATTATTTTCAATAATGAACCTTTGGACTCGTCACGAAAAAAAAAATACCCCAAAAATTGATATTATACGTTTCAAAGTACGTAGAATCCAAAAATGGAATTAAAAAAATGCGTTTGTCCGCCGTACGCCGTGATGGGCACTTTTGCCACTTAGCGAATAAAAAAAAAAAAAATGTGAAGCAGGCACGTTGAATACACCAGTTTCCGTTAGTTCACTGAATTTAATCAACGTCCAGCGAGGTTCTACCATGTGGGTGTCCACGTGGCTTCGCGCCCTCGTGATGCTGGCTATTTTTCCGGCCCAACCCAGGTTGGTTGAGATCAATGTGCGTAGCTGGTTTGCAAGTTGACATAATTGGTTTGAAATTAGTCCGTGCAGCATAAATTCTTGAGAATTCTTGCATATAAAAATTTACAAAAATAATCAATCATAACTTAGAGTCGATCATGTCACCCCACAATGTCATTAGTCTGCGGGAAGGAAGGGATATGCTGGATCTTGTCTTCCTTTACAAAATGCTAAATAATCAAATGTACTCCCCAGAAATATTAAACAAAATAAATTTCAAAGTTCATGTAAGGAAAACAAGATCAAATCACATATTTGCCATCAAAAGAAGTAAAACGAACATCGGTCGAAATTCTCTCATTTGTTGTCGAATGGAGATAATTGGCAACATTGCTTGCGGTGCGGGCCTCGATTTATTCAACTGTGACCTGGGAGAGATTAGGGGACTCTTCAGTGTTGACAACATCGGCAATTAGCTCATTCAATTGTTAGCAGTGTTTTTTGTTATATACCTATTTTTTAACATTGTAAAAATGGGTTTACAACCCGTGAATTCTTTTTTTTTTAAAAAAAAAAAATTCCGTCTTTTGTAATAAAGACAGCTAATTCTGCAGGAAAATCGAAAAAGATGGGGTTTTAGAAAAATTAATTCGACAGAATGTCTGTCATTTTAAACTTTTGTCTGCTGAGTATTTGGAATAAATTCTCGGTTTTGCCATCCGGGAGAAACACAGTCTTGAGTTTTGTTGATACTGGTGTTCGTATTTTCGAGCATTGGCCTTAGAATAATAGTATTAGTGTTGTACGTAACTTCCTACTAGGTGGATAAATATAACCAGGTTTTAAAACGGGGGTAAATACCCAAAAACACAATGTCCTGAGTGACTGATCAAGAAAGAGCCGAAACTATTAATGCTACAGACTTGAAATTTGGCAGGTACATTCTTTGCACCATGTAAGTGTGCACTAAGAAAGGATTCAGGTTTTAAAACGGGGGTAAATACCCAAAAAAATGTATATAAACCCCATAAGAAATACATTGGAGCGAGAGAGATAGCATGATACATCATTTAAAATATGCGCGGGCGAAGCCGCGATCGGGGGATGCGAGTAATTTAGAAAAATATAATAAATTTGAAATTTTCGGCAAAGAAAATCTGAAAAAGTTCGATTTGGAATGGAATATTTGTACGTACATTTCTTTAAATTCTAGCGATAAAAATTGTACTTTTTACGGACAAAATAGCTTTTCTAATCTCTAATTTTACATTAGTTTTTTGTATATTTTTTTCAACACTCTTTGCTTTAAAAACTTTATATGTCTGCGAAATGTATTTTTATTAACACACTTTAATTAACTATGGTAATAGTTGTGTGTTTAGGATCAAAAATTTGTCCCAGGAATTTCAGCCTTCTAGTTTTACCTGCATCAAATTTTGCGAGAGAGGGGATTTTTTTCTCTTGATATTGATCGGATAGATGAATTATTTCCTCCTTTACTAATTTCTAATTTGTTTTCAGAGGATATCAGCAACAAGACGCTCACGAATTCCTTCGCTATACGCTGGACCGGGTGCACAATGAACTGGTCCATCTGCCAGATCTAGCGAATGAAAATATTTCTTCAGAAATGAAAGAAGTGACAAAAATTAGAGAGAAGGCGTCCATTGTTACGAATATATTTGGTAGATCATTGCTAAGTGAGGTAAATATTGACACACACCCTCCCTCTACATTAGAGAGAAGGCGTCCATTGTTACGAATATATTTGGTGGATCATTGCTAAGTGAGGTATTATTGACACCCCTTCCCTCTACATTAGAGAGAAGGCGTCCATTGTTACGAATATATTTGGTGGATCATTGCTAAGTGAGGTAAATATTGGCACACACCCTCCCTCTACATTAGAGAGAAGGCGTCCATTGTTACGAATATATTTGGTGGATCATTGCTAAGTGAGGTAAATATTGACACACACCCTCCCTCTACATTAGAGAGAAGGCGTCCATTGTTACGAATATATTTGGTGGATCATTGCTAAGTGAGGTAAATATTGACACCCCCTCCCTCTACATTAGAGAGAAGGCGTCCATTGTTACGAATATATTTGTTGGATCATTGCTAAGTGAGGTAAATATTGACACCCCATCCCTCTACATTAGAGAGAAGGCGTCCATTGTTACGAATATATTTGGTGGATCATTGCTAAGTGAGGTAAATATTGACACACACCCTCCCTCTACATTAGAGAGAAGGCGTCCATTGTTACGAATATATTTGGTGGATCATTGTTAAGTGAGGAAAATATTGACACACCCCTCCCTCTACATTAGAGAGAAGGCGTCCATTGTTATGAATATATTTGGTGGATCATTGCTAAGTGAAGTAAATATTGACACACCCCCTCCCTCTACATTAGATCTCCTACACTCTTTATTAATAAGTAAGGTAAAGATCAACACCCCTTTCCCTCTAAATCGCCAAGTGAAGTAACGGTTGATTTCTTCAACTCTCCATTACCAAGTGAGGTGAATTTTTACCAAAATGGGGTAAAAATAATTCTAGAAGAATCGAAAATTTCTCTATTCTTCAAAATTTTACTTTTTATAGCGTTTTTTTTTTTTTTTTAATTAAAACGTGGTGTTTCTCTTTGACCTGAGAATTAAGTGTTGAGAAAAATACTGAATAAATTTTTGCCCCTTTCGAAATTTGACGAAAATATTGTTGTTGTTATTTTTGATCTTCAAGATCTTCTTTTGTTGGTCTGTTTTGTGCTATGATAACTCTCGAACGCCTTGCCTGCCTGTTTGTCATTTTGTACCACGATAGATGAAAAAAAACTAGAATACCCAAGCTTACAGATTATAAAATAATTTTTCAAATATCTCATTTCGTTTTTATTTGCCAGCTCTTTCAAATGTGGATAATTGCCGCACCCTGTATAATGACTTTAGTTGTTCAGCTCCTCAACCCTTCATTTCTGAGGTGAAGATTGCAGACAAGTTTTTGGCCCCTATTAGTCCACTCGGGGGCTCATGGAACTACTAGTTTTAGTACGAAATCCTTATATATTAAATAAATGCAATGTCCTGAGTGACTGATCAACGTAGAACCGAAACTATTAATGCAACAGACTTGAAATTTGGCAAGGATCTTCTTTGCATCATGTAATTGTGTACTAACAAAGGATTTTGCAAAATTTTAATTTTAAGGGATAGAAATCGAGAAAAGTAAACAATCCCCATAAGAAATACATTGGAGCGAGAGAGAGAGAGCATGATACATGTATATAAAATGTGATTTCATTTAAAATATGCGCGGGCGAAGGCGTGATCGAGGGATGCTAGTCCCTTATATGCAACTATGTTCTTAATATAATTTCGATTTCAGGTGCGGTGTTTGGCGTGTACGACCGAGTACAAGAAAATTGACCCTTTTCTCGATTTATCACTCGACATTCCAGACATCATTTCTAAAAAGAGGTGTAAAGATGGCGATGAAAAGGCGTATTGTCACTTATCAGGTGAGAGCCATAATAGACTTTTTATTTAAGTTTCTTATTTTCAATAATGAACCTTTGGAATAATCACGAAAAAAAAAAATACCCCCTGAAAATTTGATATTATACGTTTTTTAGATGGCTCTGCCAGAAGATTTACCAAAGCCGACAAAGGATTTGATGACAGCTCGAAGCAGAAAGATTTTCACAGTTGCAATTCTGAGATTTTTGAAGGGGAGTTTCGCTTCTCTTGGTATCCTAGAGGTGCGGTCGTTCCATATTTAACATTAGAACTATCCTGTGTCATTCTCCGTTATGCTCAAAAACATGTAAAAAAAGTTTGCTACCGATTTAACTGAGCTATTTCTTTGTCAAAAGGACCCAAATTCTGAAATCGATATTTTTACAAGAATAACTAAACGGTATCTTTATCTTATAAGCTTACTTACTAAACGGATAAGCTTACTTCATTATAAAAGCTTTAAGTCCTCGAAATGATAATGGACTTTTCAGGATATGGTTCTCTAGCAAACTTAATGTTGAGATTTGTGTTACTCTGAGAAGAAAGTGGCCTAGTCAAAAATGAAAAAAGGCGAGGCCAAGGTAACAAATCTCGGTCTGAGATTGGCAGCTCAACAGTCGGAAAAAACAGGTGTTTGCGAAAAATCAAAAATGGGAAATTTTCGGTCGAGAAAGTTGCCCGAGTAGAACCATTTGACGAGGCCAAGGTAACAAATCTCGGTCTGAGATTGGCAGCTCAACAGTCGGAAAAAACAGGTGTTTGCGAAAAATCAAAAATGGGAAATTTTCGGTCGAGAAAGTTGCCCGAGTAGAACAATTTGCCTCCGAATCCTTCAATGAAAAGTTGTTTTAAGTACATATTTTTTTCTTCTTGTATTGACAGAGTGTCTGAAAAGTTTTGTGGATATTGAGGAATTGGCTGAGTCCGAGAAATACAATTGCAATAATTGCAAAAGCAAGCAGAGATCAACTAAACGATTCTGGTTCAAAAGACTTCCAAATGTAAGATCATCAGAAATCATAGATTTTATATAACATTAGATGGCGCAAACTTCTCCCATTTTCGTCATTGAATTTCTCCTCCCTTGCTGTTCTTTGATATTGTGCTATTTTTTCATCAAAATTCAATGCCCTATATGCCAGAACTAGCCGTGAAAATGCTAGAATGACAAGAATTATCCATTTATAGCTACGAGAAGGAAGGGTTCCAGGGCCGGATTAACCTTCCGCGGGGTCCGTAGCACTTTCACAGAGCGGGGCCCCCTCCACCACTCGCCAGCGCCGTCTAAGTAGTCTACTTTTTGGAGCCAGTACAAAAATTGATTATCTTTTGGCCTTTTGGCCTAGTACCTACAGCTGGTAGAGAAAAGTAAAATTAAATTTTGAGTATACCAACATCGATAAAACATGGTGACCGCTCATGTTAAAAAACCAATTTGCTTATGTTGCAATACTCGTTTCTATATTAAGTTCCTAGGTAGTAGGTACCTACTTGTACTTTCTAATTTTTGGGGGCCCCGTCAAAATGATATGTTTTTTCAATTGTCAACCCAGAAATGTCGAAATATCTAGTGTAAGTTGTCAAATCGCGGGGCCCCCGTAGCACGTGGTACTATTTTTAATGCGGTCCTGAAGGGTTCCGTCTCCGATATTACTCACCCTATTGGAAGCCATTATCAAAATCACTTATTGTCTGCTGCCAAAGCTGTTAATTGTCATCCTACATTTTTTTTTTTTTTTTTTATTTGGCATAATTNAGACGGGGGTTTCACCCTCCATTCGCTGGAAACTTGCAAACCAGTTACCCACATTGACCTCACCCAGCCTGGGTTGGGCTGGAAAAAAGAGCCAACGATATGTGGTCTTCCCAAGCGGTCACCCATACAAGTACTGACCACGCCCGACGTTGCTTAACTTCAGTGATCTGACAAGAACAGGTGTATTTAACGTGGTATGATCGTTGGCTTTTCTTATTTTTTCTTTGTTTTGTCAGGTCCTGTGTATTCATTTAAAAAGATTTCGATGGACGAATGCTTGTCGCACAAAAGTCGATACTATGATAGAATTCCCCGTGTCGACGTTAGATATGACGTCATACATATTGCCGGACTCAGTCAGATCACGTGATACTCGAAGACGAAATTTGTCATCTAACATTTACGATCTAGCCGCCATCATAGTTCATCATGGAACAGGTAAATAGAAATGAGTGTAGGAACCAAGTGGAAATATCCGCCATCATAGTTCATCATGGAACAGGTAAATAGAAATGAGTGTAGGAACCAATTGGAAATATCCGCCATCATAGTTCATCATGGAACAGGTAAATAGAAATGAGTGTAGGAACCAAGTGGAAATATCCGCAATCATAGTTCATCATGGAACAGGTAAATAGAAATGAGTGTAGGAACCAAGTGGAAATATCCGCCATCATAGTTCATCATGGAACAGGTAAATAGAAATGAGTGCAGGAACCAAGTGGAAATATTATCGCGAGGGAAAATAACGCCTATATTTTGATTTATGATTTTCAATAATGAACCTTTGGAATCATTACGAAAAAAAAACTCCGCCAATGTGACACCTGGGTTTATTATTTTTCACCCAAAAGTTTCGGGGCACAATTAGAACCCAGATGGGACCTATATACCAAATTTCAGACAAATCGGTCAACGCTAAGTGGCCATCACGGCGGACAAGCGGATTATTTTTATTCGATTTTTGATTCTACGTACCTTGAAACGTATAATATCAAATTTTGAGGGAGGGGGGGTATTTTTTTTTTCCGTGACGATTCCAAAGGTTCATTATTGAAAATAATAAACCAAAATTACGCCTCTCAAAATTTGATATTGATATTATACGTTTCAAGGTACGTAGAATCCAAAAATCGAATAAAAATAATCCGCTTGTCCGCCGTACGCCGTGATGGGAACATTTGCCACTTAGCGTTTATCGATTTGGATGAACTTTGGTATATAGGTCCCATCTGGGTTCTAATTGTGTCCCGAAAGTTTTGGGTGCAATCGAATACACCCTTGGCGATTTTTGCCGCTTTTTGGCCGTTTTCAGTATTGCTATCTAAAAGGAGAATGGTAGAGATTTGAAATTTTATATGTATGTCATATTTGGGGTCTCAGTTAGCTCCGAAACTTTTGGGTTCAATCAAATATACCGCTGGCGGTTTTTACCGTTTTAAAGCGGTTTTCATAAATCCTGTCTAAAAAGAGAATGATAAGAGACAGAGACTTCAAATTTAGTAGGTATGTCAAATTCAGAGTGGTTAAAAATTGGATTCTCTCTTGAATATCTGAATGTTTTTTCTCTTTATAGGAGCAGGTTCCGGTCACTATACAGCCTACGCTATACATGAAAGTCAATGGTGGCATTTTGATGACAGCACAGTAATACCTGTTGATATATCGACCCTAAAGAAATGTAAACCCTATATATTGTTCTATGTAAGAAGAGTACTCGATGTTAACGTCAGCAAATCGGAATCCAACGAATAAAGCTGAGACTTTGTGTGAACAAATTGAAATTCCGCTTGCAACGGAGGTATAGTCCGAGATAATATGACTGATGGTTAGAGATGCACATCAGCATCCAAGATGTGACTGGTGAAAAGGTCATGTCGGCTACTGAATGAGCATGCTCAGGAGAGGTCAGCACCCAAGATGTGACTGGTGAAAAGGTCATGTCGGCTACTGAATGAGCATGCTCAGGAGAGGTCAGCATCCACGATGTGACTGGTGAAAAGGTCATGTCGGCTACTGAGTGAGCATGCTCAGGAGAGGTCAGGTGAAAAGGTCATGTGGGCTACTGAGTGATCATGCTCAGGAGAGATCAGCATCCAAGATATGACTGGTGAAAAGGTCATGTCGGCTACTGAGTGATCATGCTCAGGAGAGGTCAGCATCCAAGATATGACTGGTGAAAAGGTCATGTCGGCTACTGAGTGATCATGCTCAGGAGAGGTCAGCATCCAAGATGTGACTGGTGAAAAGGTCATGTCGGCTACTGAGTGAGCATGCTCAGGAAAGATCAGCATCCAAGATGTGACGGGTGAAAAGGTCATGTCGGCTACTGAGTGATCATGCTCAGGAGAGATCAGCATCCAAGATGTGACGGGTGAAAAGGTCATGTCGGCTACTGAGTGAGCATGCTCAGGAGACGTCAGCACGTCAGCATCCAAGATGTGACGGGTGAAAAGATCATGTCGGCTACTGGGAATGGGAGGCTACTAGGGAACACCAAGACCAAGTGTTGTTGGCTATTTCCGTTGCCTGTAGCTGTTGTTGATTCAACTGAACCCAACCCCGTTTTTTTTTTTTTCTTAACGTCTCTTTAACATCTATCGGTCATTAAGGAAGTAATTTTATCCTCCATTTGCTGGAAACATAAAAACCAGCTACCCACTCACAGGGCTGGGAAATGCCAGCATGACAGGGGCGCGAATTTACGAAGTTACCCACTCAGCAAAAACCGCGCTGGACGTTGCTTAACATCAGTGATCTAACGGGAACTGGTGTTTTCAACGTGCCATACCACGTCTTTGCTCCCAACATAAATATGCATGGGTATCCTATGGCTATAGCGTAATGAATTTGAGTAAATTAAACATGAACTTTCATTTGTATGTATAAAATTAGGCATAGCTAACCAGAATCAATTGAAGAGGCATTTAATTGTACAAAAATATAAATAAAAAGGTCAGCTTTTATAAAAAGCATCTATAATTTTTTCTTATAATTGAGTGTATGTTTTATTTTATTCTTATGGGATAATTTCAAACGTCAATACTGAGTTTCCAGCTGCCTTTCCACCACATCACGTTTCCACAGGGCCGTAGACCCTGTGGGCCCCTCTATCATTCTTACGGGCCCCTCTATCATTCTTAATCTAAAATCACCGTATGGGCAGTAATAATAGTAAAAGTAGGCAATACTAAAGTATAATTAATTACACAATCAAGTCATAATTAAATATTATGACCGTTTTTTCCATGAATTAATGGTTAAAAACTTTTAATAGAGTTCATTAATTAAAATTTAGCTATATTTTGGCAGTCAAATACAAAACAAACGTAATAATTAACTCAAATTGCTCCAACTTGTTCCTGTGTGTGTGTATCTAAACACAGACACAAACACACATGAACAAGATGATGTTATCTGTGTGTGAAAGCCACAAAAGAAATCTCTTGAAATACTAAAAACATTCTTCTACTAACAGAAAAATATTGGTCGTATTTCAAACGTTATAGCAGAAAGGAGCATACATGATTTCTCTTAGATAACCTTCACTAGGAAGTGAAAAAACTTCACTAATAAAAATTATTACAATGTTGAAGCTATGTCATAAATCTTATCAGCGCCGCAGGCGAAATTTTTGAAATTATGGAAAAAAAATCTTAGAAAATCGGAAGATTAACCACTGAAAACTCAGTGTAGAATAAGGAGGACCTTCCAGTAAAAAGGAGGACTTGGAGTACCTCTTTTGAAAAGGAGGACTTTTGGAGGACCGTAGGCACCCTGATATTAGCCTACTATCGCTAAACTTCTGATTTTGTGTATTTGATTTTTTTTTTCTTCAAAACTTTTAAGTTGATTTATTTATTATTCAGTAAAAAAACTTGAAAAAAATCATTATGATAATTTTCTCACCCGGCCTCTTAGGAAATCCCGGGCCTGGGGGGGATTCCCCCCCCGGTCCCTCACACTCTTGTCGGGCCTGCGTTTCCATCACATAATTCCACCATTCTTCCATATGTTAATCTAGAAATGGGAAGTAGGAAGTAGTACATCACTACAACAGCATAATTGTTTTATACTCCACTACAAAACATATACATCTCCAACGGATTTTGTTTGGTTATAAACGATATTTCATGTCGAGTGCCCATTTTTTGCAACCATTTTTTCTCTTGATATAAATTAAGAACGTTATGAAATTCATCAAAATTTAGATCTGGTACGTTAATTGGTATAAAAGGATCTATTGTTTCAAAGCCTTCCTTTTTTAGAAGATATAATGGTAAAATGGAATCTCTTCGCTCGGGTAGATTTGCTCTTAAACTTATTGCAAGAAGAATAATGCCATTGTTCTGAAAAAAAAAAAAGTCAGACGACATTTTATTATTGTTGTTAACGTGTTTGATGTGATTCACGCAATTTTTCAGACAAGAAAAGTCACAGTCCCAAAAGGAATAAGGAATACCTACTTGAGAATATTAGAATATGGTCTAGGTTGGTAAGATCTGCATTCAAATAAATAGTTCTATTGTCAACTAAATTTTGAGCAATAGTTTTATATTGTTTGATCCTAGCTCTACTGGTACTGGGGTCTGACACCGGGCAGGAGTAATACGGCAAGTTTTTCGGAAAATATTTTTTAAATACTCGGTTTTTGATTGACCGTCATATAGACCCATGACGGTCAATCAAAAACCGGTTGGACGGTTATACATACGCAATGAAGACATGGCCGTAAAAATGTTTTCTGATTGGGTTAAAATTGATTTTAAAAAAAATCATGTCGCATTACTCCTGCCCGGTGTCAGATCCCTGGTACTGAATTATGATTTAATGTCATTTGAAGTAACCCAGTTAGAATCGGATATAATCCGAACATATAGGAATCTTGGAAATAATCCCGAGTGGTTCGTAGATTGTAGAAGCAATCGATTGTAGAATCAAACACATTTTATTTATTTAAAATCAAATGCTACATTTTTTTGATCCGCTTAAAAAAAAAGTGAGCCCCTTACTCAAAAGGGAACCCGTGGTCCCCTCTCGTCTGTTCTTCTTAGCTGAGCACTTTGAGGGGCAGTGATAATTCATCATCATCATCATCATAGGTTAACAGCCGTGGGGCTGGTTTGCAACATCTCGCCATGAGTTCTTCATACCAAAGAATCCTTACGGATAATGCTGTAGCTTCTCCTTACTTTTTGCATGGGTAATGGAAAAAAAAAATCGTTTTCGAGTCACCTATTACGACCGGCATGTGGTGCCTTGAAAGTATTCTTTTTAAATACTCTTAAACCGCAGGGCACATCGGAAGGATAATGCAGTAGCTTCTCCTTGTTTTCTGCATGGTTAATGGAAAAGATATCTTTTCTGAACTTGCCCTTAGTCGCCTTTTACGACTGGCATAGGCTTGGGTCCCCCAGGGGACAGTGATAATACTAAACCCTTTAAGATTGACTTCAAGACATGGATACAAAAAGAAAAATATTTTATAGCTCCAACATATTTTATACATTTTAACAAATTCAATATAATTTAGAGATTGTCTCTTAATGACAATGGTGTCAAATTCTTAATCTGACACCATCACTTTACTTGTAAAGACAATCAACATCTTTCCTACGCCACGTTCCTTAAATGTGAGTTGAAAATGATCGACAACGTCAGCACCAAGAACAACAAGTGTTCCTAATAGGTCACATTTCCTGCCCCTAAAAAGAGTTAAATTGATATAAAATATTTTTTAGCCAAACACAAAAAAATTTTAACCTACGAAATGAAATAATTTTGAAAATTTTCTCCAATAGGTAATTTTCTAACTGAGAAGAATACATAATTATATAATATATACATATAATGTCTGAGTATAATATGATTAAAATTTCAAAGAAATAAAAACTCGTTCGATCTGATTCAAAAATGGATTTAATTGAAAGTGATGGTTACAGAATAACAAAAAATTATCAAAATCTCAATCACAAATGGAATTGAAAACCAAAAAAAGGGAGGACATGGACGCGTCGGGGATGGCAGCATATGTCTCTTTCCTATGTTTTGTTTTGAAAGGCAAATTGTTTGCGTTAAAATTAAAATAATTAAAAAAAAAGAGTTAAATTTAACTTACCCAATCACTTTGCACCAAATCAATAACAGAATTCGTTAGCGTCACTCTAGAAGGCAAAACTTTTGATTTATCTTCCGGTCGACAATTCGTCTTCTCCGTAAAGAATGTATTATATCCATCAACACACACGAAAGTTTTACAAACTTTGGCCACGGACAATTTTTTGATTTCTTGAAATAATACGTCTACAACATCACAGGCATATTTTACTCGAGCTATGCCATGTTCGATGAGTTGGGAGAGAGGTATATTTGCTGCAGTCGTTTCACGAGCACTCCATATATATTCTTTACTGGTTACAATCTGAAAAATACAGAGTCAAGTAGTAGAACCACAACGAATAGTGTATGTGGACAGAACCTCGCTAGATCACATGAGAAGAGATTAAATGCACACCGACCAGCGACATAATCTGAGCGCACGGCAGTGCGTCAGGCCAAGTTCCAGAAAGCACCAGTGATCTTTACACGAAGCAATTGGCCCCTAAGATGGTTGGTTCTTCGTACCGGGCCTACCCGTACCTTCGGGCATGGCCAAAGACCATCAACACCGTTCCGACGACAACTCACTGTGTTTTTCCTCCGTTGGACCCAGCCGTGCTGCTCCAGATACTTCCTCAAAGAGTTTGTATATAAACTCTTGCTAAAAATCTGAAGTATCTGATCGTTGTCGTCTATGTATGCTGGTTGCTCATGATGTAAATCATGAACAGCCAGCAACTATCCATCAAACCCAACTAATCTAGAGCTGCCAGCATTATGGACAGATCCTGTTGGAGAGGTTGCCTTTCTTGGCCTGGAGACAC
>CM022881.1:28168218-28189313 GCA_012654025.1 Pachypsylla venusta | reverse complement strand
AATTCTTTGTTCTACTTAATATTGTTTAAGTTCCCTTGGCATGTCGGTATAACATTTCGACATCGGATGATGTATAACTTGAATTCTTTGTTCTACATAATATTGTTTAAACTTGATGCAATAGTCGATACCACACATAATATTTCTGAAGTTATTATTCAAGCAATATACTGGGTGTGTGTTGCGTCCAACACGTAGTGTAGCAACTAGCCGAGCTAGGGCAAATATTTTGTACCTTATTATGTGACTGTCGTACTAAATACTTCTCTCTATCTAATTACAGCAATACCACCAGTATTAATTCTCTAGCCACGGATGCGTTAGGACCTTCGGGTCATATAACAGATTCATTAGATGCCAAAATTGAATGTTTACTTCGAGATTGGCATCATAGTCCTGATCTTCTATTTGCCATTCACCCTGTGGATGGAAGCTTTCTTATTTGGTAAGTAAAAATTTGACGTGATAATCACTCGGGAATGGAAGGAAAATATCTTTCATGATTCATTTTTAATTTCTCAAAAAAGTGCGGACGATTGGATTCCTTTTTTGTTTGATTTTTGGATTCTACGTACCTTGAAACATAAGATTTCAAATTGGAGGAGGGGGCTATTTTTTTAGCCCGTAGAATAATCATGCGCGGATATAGGGTAGAGCCCAGAGGGCACGTGCCCCCCCCCCAGTTTTTTTAAGCGGGCGGTATTTCTCAAATTTCATTATACCTAATCACGTATTTTTTAAAAAAATCAAATGAATGGTGATCCGCTGTGACTTTTAGCTCATTGAGTGAGCGGCACGAGCCCCTAAATAATTCCCAATCCTGAGACTAAATAGAAATACGTTCATTAAAAATTGTCAAGAATTCTGTAATGCGTCATGGCATTTTTTTTCGGGTCCTACACCGGGGAGGTAATCACGTATTTTTTTAAAAAAATCAAATGAATTCTGATCCGCTGTGACTTTTAGCTCATTGAGTAAGCGGCACGGGCCCCAATCCTGAGACTAAATAGAAATACGTTCATTAAAAATTGTCAAAAATTCTGTCATGCGTCATGGCATTTTTTTTCGGGTCCTACACCGGGGAGATGTGTTGAGGCAAATTTTTCAACAAAAAAACCTGTCCAACATGGCCGTAAAAACGGTTCCGAAACTCTCTGATTTGGTTGAAAATAATGTTTTTATTGAGAGAGAGAGAGAGAGAGAGAGAAAAAAAATGTAATCGAAGGCTATCAAGGTCAACGATCAACTAGGTGCTTTGATATTCTCTAGAATGCATGTTGTAGTCATGAAAGGAATTTGTGGTAAGCTCTACAGCTTTTAACAAATTAGGTATCGTACCTCGATAAACATTGCATTAAAAAGTACTGCCCAGGACTAGAACCCCCGGCCTCTAGGTTACGAGTTCCTCCCCACTGCAAATTTTCTATTAAGTATATTTTGCGATTGTGCCCCTCCCCCCCCNAACAATAGGGTTATATCTGCGCATGAGAATAATAAACCTATTTTTTCATGAGAATCCTCGATTCCCTCTCAGTGTGATCTCAAATATTTTGAAAATAAAAAAGTGAAAGTAATTTTGGGCCTATTTGATTTTTTCCAGGTTGGCGAAATGGCTCGATGAGTATCAACCGGGTTCTTTTCGACAAGCCCAAGTATCTTAAATGTAATTTTCGGTCCATTTGATTTTTCTTTTTCCAGGTTGGTGGAATGGCTCGATGAATATCATCCGGGTTCTTTTCGTCAAGCGCAAGTATCTTTTTCAACTCGTATTCCATCCGCGTTTCCTTTGGGTGATGCTACAACCATGTCCACTAATGTTAGTCTATATCATACTTCTGCGAGTCATTTGCAACTTGTGTTTAGAGATGTGGTGAAAACGGCTGCAGCGGCTTCCAAGTCTCCACCAAATGGAACCTCTGGAAATGGTGAGAATTTGTTATACTCTCATATTTGACGGGACAATGTGAGGCCCTGCTTTACTTCACGATTTTGGTTTATTATTTTCAATAATGAATTGGAATCGACACGAAAAAAAAATTACCCTCCTTTCCCCCCCCCCTCAAAATTTGATATACGTTTCAAGGTACGTAGAATGCAAAAATGGAATAAAAAAGAATCCGTTTGTCCGCCGCGACGTACGCCGTGATGGGCACTTTTGCCACTTAGTGTTGACCGATTTGGATGAAATTTGGAGGTATATAGGTATAGGTCCCATTTGGGCTCTGATTGAACTCCGAAACTTTTGGATGCAATCGAATACACCCTTGCCGCTTTTTAGCGGTTTTCAGTATTGCTGTCTAAAAGGAGAATAGTAAGAGCTAGAGATTTGAAATTTTGTATGTATGTCATATTTGGGGTCTCAGTTAGCTCCGAAAAGTTTTGGTTTCAATCAAATATTTACCGCTTTAAAACGGTTTTCATTAATCCTGTCTAAAAAAAAATCTCTGCATATTTCAAAAATTCCGAATAAACATTTGATTTCTTCAAAGTTTCGTCGATTTTCAAGCAATAAAATTGTGAATTAAACATTTAAAAGTGAGTATTCTCGTATTTCCCACCATTTAATTGTGAAAATTAACCTTCTACTTTCAATTAATATCATATTTTAAGTTAGGTTGGTTGCTCAGAAAAGATTAATAGTATCTGTCTGCTCCCATCAAATAGCCCATATTTTATGTAATACGAATAAAATTACAAATGAGCTACATCCTCTCCTCATGAGCTACACCCTCTCCTCATGAGCTACATCCTCTCCTCATGAGCTACATCCTCTCCTCATGATCTACATCCTCTCCTCATGAGCTACATTCTCTCCTCATGAGCTACATCCTCTCCTCATGAACTACATCCTCTTCTCATGAACTATATCCTCTCCTCATGAACTACATCCTCTCCTCAAGAACTACATCCTCTCCTCATGAGCTACACCCTCTCCTCATGATCTACATCCTCTCCTCATGAGCTACATTCTCTCCTCATGAGCTACATTCTCTCTTCATGAGCTACATCCTCTCCTCATGAGCTACATCCTCTCCTCATGAACTACATCCTCTCCTCATGAACTACATCCTCTCCTCATGAACTACATCCTCTCCTCATGAGCTACATCCTCTCCTCATGAGCTACATCCTTTCGTTACGATGGTCGGTGAATGTTTAGTTTTGTACTTCTACTCGGATTGACTATTTTTCAGGTCCTGGAAGTGACGCTGGTCTTGGTGGAGAAATGACAACCCCCCTTCCAGTTTTAGAAGAAGAAGAAAGTAACGAATTTAATTTTTCAAAGACTGCTCAGGATACGACGGGAGTTGCTGAGTCAGTACATAGTGCTGAACATGGGCCTGGATCAGCAGGGGAAGCTGCTGATGTTATGAAAGAATTTTTATCTTCGCCGCCTGCTCCAAGTCTGTCAATGGTTACAAAACACAGCAATGGAACTTTAAATTTGTGGCAACTCACCTTTGCAGACAAAACCAAATTTTCACAGGTAAATCAAATACGCAGGGATGCCACAGTCGAGAAAAGGAAAGAAGTCGGGAAAATAGAGCGTGCGGCAATTAGTTCTCCCACATTTCAAAAAATCGTGGTAGGGGGAGTGATAGTGGGAGGAGCATGGGGTTTGTGATATTCAACACGAAAAGCCTTCTAGTTTTTAGGTGTTGCAATGGTTTGGTCGCGCGAACATCGTGCGTTCGTTGTCAAAGTGTTTTTTAAAAAAAGTGAATCCATTATAGCCACTCAGAGGGCGTTTCGCACAAGGTATGGTTTACACTCCACAGATCCAGTTCCTGATCGAAAAACAAGAGTTGGGTTCACAACTTTAGGACCTCATCATCAGCTTTATGCTGTATTGGGTTGCGGCCCATACAGCCAATCGTTCTGAGATTCAGCAGGATATGTTTCCCGGTTACATGATCTCCTTACGGCATGACATTTCGTGGACCCCTCTCTCGCCGGATTTGAGTCCCTGCGACTTCTTCCTGTGGGGTTACCCCAAGGCTGCGGTCTTCAAACATTGCCCTAGGACCCTTGAAGAGTTAAAGGGGGCAATTCTTGAAGAAATCATCCAAATTGATGCTGGTATGATGAGGAGAATCGTGGAAAACTTCCGCGAAAGTCTCCAAATGTGCATCACTCGCCAAGGCCGACATTTGGACGACATTATTTACAAAACATAGATGAAAAAAAAAACTAGAATACACAAGCTTTCAGAATACAAAATAATTTTTCAAATATCTCATTTCGTTTTTATTTACCAGCTCTTTCAAATGTGGGAGAACTAATTGCCGCACCCTGTATGTCAGTTTTATGCCATCAACGACAAAATAAGCTTTTAACGGTTTTATGTCGCTTTTTAGCGGTTTTTGCATATCCTGCTTAAAATAAGAACGGCANTGGCTTCCCGTCAAACAATTTTTTCAGCCAAAATATCTCTAAAATTTCTGCACGAATACAATACTTTATCTTCTATGGAAGAGAAAGTAATAAAATATTGCAAAATCAGAGAAAGTGATTAAAGGATCCCGCACAAAAGATAGGAAATGTTTTTTTTTGTCAAATCAAAATTGACAATGGTCAGAAGCACGTAAAATGGAAATAAGTATTTTCAAATTTCCAAAAACTCACATTAGTTCAGTGAAAGAAGAGTCCTTTTGAATTCGTTAACACCCTGTATATATCAAAAGCGGTCAATATTTCCTTCTTCGAGTCCCCCGCTACACTTGGAACCCTTTTCAAAAAAATAGCAGATTTGACCACAAAACTCCAGGAGTCGATGTTTTAAACTTTTAACTTGAAAAATGAAAAAAAAAAAGAAATTTATTTAAATTTTTTAACGCAAACAGTTTGCCTTACAAAACAAAAAAAAAAAAAATTTATAAAAATGCTGTTTCTTTGTGTTATTATGTCACAACTTTGGTGCTCACTGCAGAGCATTGTAGGAAGTTCCCAATATCAATCATTATCCAATTCTTTTGATTTTTTTCTATTTTACCTACAATGCTGGCACCGGATCGCTATGCGCTTTCATCTCCATAGCTACTCATTGTTGTCACGAGGCTGAGTGGGCCCCGAAAACATCCAAACCACAGTGACAAATGTTTGCCCCCCACCAGGATTCGAACCTGGGTCTTCCCAGTGCAGTGACCACTGAGCCATGGAAGCTGGCTAAGTTTTAACTTGTATAACACACATTTTTCGACTTTCAGCCTATTCACAATTTGATCTACTATTCTACACTTTTCACCAAAATTTCAGGAAATTTGACTGAAAGTTGACTATCTTCTTGTGTCGGTTTGTTTTAACTTTACGATGATAACCACTTGGAAAAAAAATATCTCCGAGTTGCTCCTCTGACTGATGTACATCTAATTATTGAAATAATATTGTTTCTTCGATTTGGATCGCCCTAATTTCGATTTTTAAAAATTTTGATTTTTAAAAATCGAATCGAATATCGAATATAATAAATAAATAAAGGAATTTATTTGTGTTATAGCTAATGCTTTGTCACAACGCACTTCCCCATGTTATTACTAAATTTGTTGTCTTCACTTGTATTCGAACCAACAGCCTCCTGGTTAAGAATCCCTCATTCTTACCAACTTAATTTGTCAACGCAGATAGAACAATGTATAAATACCTATCCACAAAGCAGCCTAAGACACGTGTTTCGTTCTTGTTAGAACTCATCAGTTAGGCACAGCTAGGAATTGAACCCGGGACCCTTGGATTTGAGAGGCAGAGACTTAACCATCAAGCCACCAGTGCTTGGTGAAGAGGTACGGATACATTGTAACATTTAAATAATCCCTAACCCAAAGGGCGTCTCTGCCTCTCAAATCCAAGGGTCCCGGGTTCAATTCCTAGCTATGCTTAACTGATGAGTTCTAACAAGAACGAAACACGTGTCTTAGGCTGCTTTGTGGATAGGTATTTATACGTTGTTCTATCTGCGTTGACAAATCATTTTTACATTTATTCATTGTTCTATCTGCGTTGACAAATCGTTCTATCTGCGTTGACAAATCAGACAAAGATTGTCACTAAATGATTCCACTTAAATTCGTTGTTAGTCTTCACTCATTACATATGAACGATAAACGGTAAGAGTTGTAGCAAGTTATGACCTCGAATACATTTTTTTTTTTCGCCCACAAACCTCAAAAACGGGCGCTCCTGATAAAATTCCCAACGGGCACTTTTGAAAACGGGGGGCTAGTTGATTACATTTTAATAATTTTTACAGGTTCTGAGTATTGGTCACGCATCGCGAGCCTCGGGACATAGATTCCGTGTGAATGACGTCACTTGTCATCCAGTGTTGCCATTACTTCTTACAACATCTCATCATAATTTACCAGAAAGTACAACCCCGCAAATTTTAACTCACTCCTTTATACCTTCTACACCGTCTGTAAGTATTCCATGTGATAATAGGCAGTTGCGCAAAGGTAATGTTATGAAAGAATAAAATTTGTCATCTTAAGACCCATAGAATTTGTTTTAGACAAATCATAGAACATTACTACTAACATTTCTCAGGAATGCAAAAATTCAGATTTTGAAAGAAATTCAATATACGCCCTATTTTACTTTTCTTAAGGAAGGTATTGTAAATGTAAATGTAAATGTATAATTCTTTGTGTTATTATGTCACAATGTTTGTGGGCATCATAGCATTACAAGTTATTTTCTATATTCACTCCAATATCACTAAGCACAAGCTACACTTAAACAATTTTTACCTTATAATGCTACCACTTGGCGCTATTACCATCGCTACTCAATTGTCCTCAAGAGGCTGAGTTACCCCCAAACACAACCAGACCAAGTAGAAAATTCGAAAAAACCTTTTTCAAATTTTCGACCCGTCCAGGAATCGAACCCGGAACCTCCTTGGTGCAAGCCGAGTGTGATGCGCACTCTGCCACGGAGACGTCTAAGGAAGGTATTGTAATGGGCGAAATTTTTCGATGTCGAGTTTTCAATGCCAAAACACGTTTTGGGGTCCCTAGAGCCCAAATCTCGAGTTTCAGCCATTAGTCCGTGTGTGTGTCAGTCTGTAAACAAGATATCTCAAGAACGGTAAGTGATAGAGACTTGATGTTTATACCTGGAACGAACCAAGAAGCTTTAAGTTGAAATCGAATTACGGTCTAAATTAATCACTCCTAAAAAGAGAACGGTAAGTGCTAAAGCTTACAATTTGGTGCCTATTTATATCAATTTTATGCATGGAATGCAAAATGAAACTTTTTGATTAAAATCGATTTTCACGAATCCTATCGACATTTTAACTCCGGGGACCTCAAATTCAAGTCAATGTTATACTTTATTCTTATTTTATAGATAAGGAAAGTCGTGTGATGTTCACACCAGATTTTTGAAGGAAGCATTCAATTGACGTTTAATGTTATTGAACGTCTATAAACAAACGTTATTAATCTATTCACAAAACGAGTACCACTAATGGAAAATATTACACACTGAGGGGATCCCCCCCCCCCAAAAAAAAATGAATTGTATGCAGAATGACTGTTAAAAAATGTGTCCCCCTTGTAAAAGGAGACACAAAAACAAAGAAAGGAAAACAACACGCTTTGGCATCTTTCTCTCCCTCTCTCCTTCTAAGTATAACTTATGCTGCTTAGCTATGGGACAAAATAGGGTACCAAATTCTTTGAATATTAATTTGAAAAAATTAATATTCAAAGAATTTGGTAAACTGTATTTTGTAAACTGTATTGAAAATATTATTGTGCCAATAGAATACATATGTATTTTCATTATTTTCAGGGTTTTTGCAGTGAGTTAATTCTTTGGAGGGTTGATGCAGTTGGTCCATTATCTAAATCTGGTGGAGTGTCAGAACTGGCGCGCATTAATTCTCCTCATATTTCTGCATTCTCCAATGTGGCATGGATACCGACACTTCTTCCAAGGTGAGAATTATACAGGCCTATGAAATAATCTAAATATATATATCAGAAATCTGTGTGCTTGTACCCAGTATCTTGTAGGGACAGACCCAATAGTAGCAGATTGCGAGAAATTGATGAGGTTGGACCTCAAAACACTGAAAAAAACTGAGGAATACCAAAGTGTTTTTTTTTTTTTTTTTTTTTTTTTTTTTTTTTTTTTNTTTTTTTTAGTTACGGCCGATTTTCCAATTCATCCAAATTTCAAAGTTTGTCGCGACAACATAAATCGGAGCGAGAAAGTTTTAGGTAGTCATTTAATCCTTAATTTAGGACATAGTTTGTAAAATTTGATCAGCCATTCCAGATTTACGAGTTTGAATTTGAGATCGGGTAAAATAAAATTTTGAAATTACTAACCACGCAGAACGGACCTGCCTTCAAGTATGTGTTTACCTAATAAAAAAAAAAAAATAGAACGGAAGGTAACCACTAGGGGATAGCTCGGGTAAAAGAGCTAGTACAAGACTAGTAAAAAATACTTTACTGAAAAATCTGGTGAAAAAATGCTCAACGAGCATGTGGCTTTTGAAATTTCATCTCGAAAATTTACGTTGGAAAGTGCTGAATTCAATATTTGTTGACAAAATTTGTGAGACTCTATTATAGGCGGTTTAGGAGGAGAGGTAAGCTTTTTCTGAAGTGCTATGTTATGTGAAATCAGCCAAAAACAATGATGATTTTCTTTTTCTTTCAGCACCACGCTTGGCAGTTTATCCAATTCTCCTAGCGCCTGTTTCGTAGCGTCTGATGGAGAAGGTCTCAGAGTGTACCAGGCTGTGATAGACGCCAGAACGTTACTTGCTGAAATCTCAAGTTCAGAAAGACGAAGTAGAGTTACTGTAAGTGCTTTATTTTCGAATGAGTTGATGTTAGAGGAGGCGAAGCATTGGTTAGCTATATCCCAGGCTTGACATCCACGAAAAATACCTCGCCAAAAAAAACTGGTAAAGTTTGCTCAGTTCTTTGGTCTTAGCTAGGCATACAATTTAATTTCCAAGCACAAAAAAGCCCAGTTGAGGCTTGGGTGCAGGTGCTTTCACAGCCCCAAAGAGGAATTCAGTTCACGAATATAATATTCCTTAGGTACATTGCCTGATTTAACATCCTGCAATTATTCCTGTGGAGATTTGTAGTAGTAGTAGTGGTTTTTCTAACCAAATCAAGCGTTCTTCCCATTTATAGATGCATGATTAATTAAAATGGTAGAAACAGATTGATATGAGTTTACCGAAAAGATTTTGATGGCCCTTGGCTGGAACTGTGATGGTATGCGTTCCAAGTCGTCCTGGTGCGTAGAACCGGCCATCGTGAGGACGGTGGAGATTTGTCAAATATGAAGTTTATAAAGATCCTCCTAGGTCACTTAAGGCTCTGAAACATCCACATTCGTCATTT
The DNA here is from genome assembly GCA_012654025.1 of Pachypsylla venusta. Taxonomy (NCBI): domain Eukaryota; kingdom Metazoa; phylum Arthropoda; class Insecta; order Hemiptera; family Aphalaridae; genus Pachypsylla; species Pachypsylla venusta. The sequence continues at coordinate 28,179,937 of CM022881.1, read as the reverse complement.
AAATTATATCCTTTTCAAAACTCCATAGCATGAAATTTCCAATATTTTCAATCAATTCCCAATACATTTATTGAAAATGAAAATTAAGCGCTCGTCTGGTAAACAGAAGTGCGTTGGTTCAGTCCCAAGCTGAGGCAGGATTTTTTCCTCATTAATTGAGTATTTTGGAGCTCTAAGGGTTAGGTGGTAGAAAATGGAGCTCTAAGGGTTAGGTGGTAGAAAATGCCCCAGGCATTATTTTTTCTCTTGAGCTAGCATATGATCTTTTTCTCAGGTCTGGTCAACTGGACATATTGCGTGACATTTGCATTTTAACCTCTTCGGTAAAGATGTTCTCATAAGCATAATACCTTAATGGAAATTCCAAAAAGTCTTTTACCGTGCCTCGCCCGGTTATATGACGCACCTAATCTATTCATGAAAAAATTCAATCTCTTTCCAGGGCTCCATGCTTAGTTTGTCTACGGACGTGTCATCAGATGATAGCGTCAAACATCCTTCTTTGCACGACAGAATCAAAATAGTATCTCAACAATCAACTGCTCGGCCAGGATGTGTTATTCAGCTTGAATCTATTCAAGATGCTGTACATGTAAGTACAAAGTGAGGTATGGTTAGTGGGGTACAGGGGGGAGCTCATTTGAATGTTAGATTGTGGAATATCTCAAAATAAGTATGCCATTACTTATCTGCACAGAACATACATAACGGAGAAAAAATGTATGAGTTGAAACGCTAGACACTTTTGAAATGAATTAGGGTCTTAGCTTTGAATATATATTACGAGGAAAGAATGTATGAATTGAAAACGCTAGACACTTTTGAAATGAATTAGGGTCTTAGCTTTCGCCCCGCGAATTTGAATGTACAGTGCCGGATCCTACAGACTTTTAGGGGAAAACATCAGCCTAGCATTAATAATAATTATTTAGCTAGCTAAACCAAACGTTCTTCTTGATTGCAAGCGTCGAAATGAAACAATAAAATATTTCAATTCAAAGATCAAAATAAATGAGAGACGCACGGGGAAGAGTCTAAAGATCTTTTCACGAATTCAGCACTGAAATTTAATAAAAAATGTAAACAAAGATGGCAGCCTGATGGCGGTAAATTTCAATGTTAAGAGGCGATAAAAACATTTAAAGAAAAAAATTAAAACACTATAAAACACCATAATTAGATATAAACCATCAAGTAAACAAAGAGGGGAGCCTGATGGCGGTAAATTTCAATGTTAAGAGGCGATAAAAACATTAAAAAAAAAATTAAAACACTATAAAACACCATAATTAGATATACACCATCAAGTAAACAAAGAGGGGGGGCCTGATGGCGGTAAATTTTAATGTTAAGAGGCGATAAAAACATTAAAAAAAAATTAAAACACTATAAAACACCATAATTAGATATAAACCATCAAGTAAACAAAGAGGGGTGGCCTGATGGCTGTAAATTTCAATGTTAAGAGGCGATAAAAACATTAAAAAAAAATTAAAACACTATAAAACACCATAATTAGATATAAACCATCAAGTAAACAAAGAGGGGGGGCCTGATGGCTGTAAATTTCAATGTTAAGAGGCGATAAAAACATTAAAAAAAAATTAAAACACTATAAAACACCATAATTAGATATAAACCATCAAGTAAACAAAGAGGGGTGGCCTGATGGCTGTAAATTTCAATGTTAAGAGGCGATAAAAACATTAAAAAAAAATTAAAACACTATAAAACACCATAATTAGATATAAACCATCAAGTAAACAAAGAGGGGTGGCCTGATGGCTGTAAATTTCAATGTTAAGAGGCGATAAAAACATTAAAAAAAAATTAAAACACTATAAAACACCATAATTAGATATAAACCATCAAGTAAACAAAGAGGGGGGGCTGATGGCGGTAAATTTCAATGTTAAGAGGCGATAAAAACATTAAAAAAAAAATTAAAACACTATAAAACACCATAATTAGATATACACCATCAAGTAAACAAAGAGGGGGGGCCTGATGGCGGTAAATTTTAATGTTAAGAGGCGATAAAAACATTAAAAAAAAATTAAAACACTATAAAACACCATAATTAGATATAAACCATCAAGTAAACAAAGAGGGGTGGCCTGATGGCTGTAAATTTNATTCCCCCCCCCCAATTTTCATTGTCCTTGAAAAACAAAGATAGCAACATAAGAATCGTAGCGAAGCACGGGCGAAAGAGCTAGTTAGATATAAACCATCATTTACATACGAAAAAATAATATTTAAATGAGTTTTTTTATTTTTTATAATGTATTATTTTATAGTGGTGCGTTTAATTACCATGGTCATATGCACGACTGTCTTTAAGGTATATTAAATAGGTTATTATATTAGGTTTAAGATTTTCGTTCTTTTAAGACATTGGGTCATTGTCTCCTGGTCAGAAATCAACACGGATGAAATGGTGGTGGGTAAATTGAGGGTTCTTTTTATATCTGTGTGAACTCTGCATTCGTCCAAAATATGTAAAACAGTCAAAGGAGATTGACATGGTTCCCAGATTGGTGCAGTGTAACTCGACATAATGTAGTTGTGGGTCAGGTTTGTATGGTCTAGTCTGAGTCGGGTGATGGCGACTTGTTCTCTGCGGTTGAGTCCAGATGGATAAACGGTGGAGGATATATTTGTTTTGAATATTTTAAGTTTGTTGGTTGTTTCTGAAAGCCATTCAGACTCCCAGCTTTTAACCACTGTTTTTCTGAGAGCTAACTTTAGGTCATATGAGTCTATATTTGGGTCTAGGGGCAGGTTACTCAGACAGGCCTGAGCAGCGAGCTCGTCGGCTCTGTGATTTCCTGGTATGCCAACATGTGATGGGACCCAAAGAAAATTTATATTTCGGTTTGCATTTGTGACATTCTGTGTTATCATGGTGCAAAGGGGATGTTTGGTGTGGGCTGTTAGGGAACTTAGAGAATCGGAGCAAATTGGGATGTAGTTTGAGTCTATTTATGAAGCAAGTGGCGTAATAGATGGCTGTTAGTTCGGCTGAGAAAATTGAGTTGTTTTTATTCAGAAGTTGTTGGAAGTCTGCAGATTGACAGTGAAAGGCGGCTGAAACGCCGTGTTCACTTTTGGACGCGTCCATATATATAAGAAAAGTGTTTGAGTTCGACTAAATTGTGGAAATCTATTTTTAATTTTATTTCAGGTGTATTTTGTTTTTTACTTGAGTGTAGACTGAGATCGATTTCGAGTTCTGGTTGAAGTCAATACGGCATTTCGTTAATATTGTGCTTTCTGACGGTGTTTTTTGTAAAACAATTTCGTATTTACTTAGGGTTTCTAGAAGGCGCACTCTGAGAGGTTTCGATGATCTTTTTTTAGAGTTGATTTAAGTAAGTAATAAACGAAAAGAAATTAAAATTTTAAAAATGTGTCCATCGGGGGGAAAAATAATGTCCGCCATTCCAAAGAGGTGTTAAGACCCTAATTTAACAAAAAATGTCCAACGATTTTTGTATGAAGCTAATACATTTCTTCTTGTTAATATATATTCAAAGCTTATTTGTCACCCTCTATTTGTGTCCTCTATTCTATGTTTCAGGACTGGCAGAACACCCAGTTTCTTCACGTATTTCAAGAACAGCTGATCACAGGAGAAAGGCAAACTGAACATATTGAAACCCCTATTGGACTTACTGAAACACACAAAGGTCCAATGGTGGACTTACAAACATCGGCCGAATTTGAAGAACCGTTCTATTTGGTTGTGTTGGAACGTACCAATCAGGGCAGTACTATTCACATGTGGCGTCTCATTATTGCGTCGACACCGGATCGTACGGGTAAGTTTGAATATAATCAGGGCAGTACTATACACATGTGGCGTCTCATTATTGCGGCGTCGACACCGGATCGTACGGGTAAGTTTGAATATAATCAGGGCAGCACTATACACGTGTGACGTCTCATTATTGCGTCGGCACCGGATCGTACGGATAAGTTTGAATATAATCAGTGCAACACTATACACGTGTGGCGTCTTATTATTGCGTCAACACCGGATCGTACGGGTAAGTTTGAATATAATCAGGGCAGCACTATACACGTGTGGCGTCTCATTATTGCGTCGACATCGGATCGTACGGGTAAGTTTGAATATTGAGGGAGAGTTTTACTCATTAGGCTGATTGCGACCTTACGAATTCGAAAAATTTAAAGATTTTGTAAAATTCCGAATATTTTTCGAGATTTGTAACCGGGTATCCTGAGTATAATTGCAGTGCGATGACCACCTTACTATGGAGGCTCAATCCCAATTTTGGTTTATTATTTTCATTAGCGACCTCATCCCCTCTTTTTTTTACGTTCGATGTACGCTTTTATAAAAATCTACGTTCTTCCTATATATATGGCTGTCAGTGGCGAAAAATGTCGGCGCTAGTTTAAAATTGGTCAGGGCTAAGTGCAAAAGTGGGGCGGACAAACCAAAATGTAAATATTTGCATTAGTTGTTCATGATTTGCATCTCCAATTAATAGTATATTGTTGAATCTTCATTGATTAGCGTAGAAGGGTCGCTCGATAAAAGATTTTTTTGAAACTATTTTTCCTTAGAAAGGTGGAAAAAGTGTACCCATGAAGGTATAAATAAAAAAAAAAAAAACATGTATAAAAAAAGATGGAAAAAATAGCCATTTACTATAATGGATTTTGAAAATTCACTCTATCACTTAGCGTTGACCGATTTGGACGAACTTTGGTATATAGGTCCCATCTGGACTCTAATTGTGCCCCGAAACTTTTGGGTGAAATCGAATGCACCCTTGGCAATTTTTGCCGCTTTTTAGCGGTTTTCAGTATTGCTGTCTAAAAGGTGAATGGTAAGAGCTAGAGATTTACAATTTTGTAGGTATGTCATATTTGGGGTATCAGTTAGCTCCGAAACTTTTGTGTTCAATCAAATATACCGCTTTAAAGCGGCTTTCATTAATCCTGTCTAAAAAGAGAATGGTAAGAGCTAGAGACTTCAGATTTAGTAGGTATGTCAAATTTAGGGTGTATTTATGCTCTAGATTAGGAATCGTCACGAGACACCCCCACCTCAATTTCCCCCCCCCAATTTTTTGGGGGGCCCCAAAAATGCTTTATTATTTTTTGCCAGAAAAATAATAAACCCATGTGTCACATTGGCAGAGTTTTCTCTCAGTCTCATTCCTTTATTATTTTCCAGATTTGACAGAGAGCATGCTTTACGTCCCGGATTCTCAATTAGTTCAAGATGATGATGACGTTGAATCAGGCCGTGGAGGTGCGACCACTACGGGCGGTGAAGAAGAACCTCACCAACAACACGCCTCATCGCCTCATGTTCATATTACAACAGTTAAAGTATGCACTCAAGAATTTCCACTTCCTGGTGGCGTGGATGTGGTACATGCAGCACCTGCCGCGGGACATTTGAGTTCCGCTTCAATTTATCCTGCGTGCTTTGCGCCGTATATTTTTGTGACCGCTTGTTCTGATAGCACAATCAGGTGCGTAATTTTATTTTAAACTAGCTGTTTCGCTCGTGCTTCGCTACGATCTATAACTTGGCGCCTTAGAGTCATGGCCGTTCCCGTGCTAATAATATTTCCCTTTCAAAAATCGGAAGCTAATAGTATTCTATGATTCCCCTTACAAGAATTCGAAAAACTCGCGATACATTTTCAGAAAGACAATAGAATTAGAAGTACTTTGCAAAAAAAATGTACACGTCTAGCGTGTTTGGTTTCAAAATGGCGTCCATTTGAAATTTGCAAGATATGACTTCCAAGAGTGTCTAAAACTAGGCGAATTATGTCTAAAAAGCAGGTTCCTTAACATTGGTTCCACAACAATGCAATCATTCAATATCCCATTGTAAAAAATTCGCCTAGTTTTAGACAATCTTGGAAGTCATATCTTGCAAATTTCAAATGGACGCCATTTTGAAACGAAACAAGCTAGAGGTGTAATTTTTTTTGCAAAGTACTTACAATTCTATTGTGTTTCTGAAAATGTATCACAAGATGGGGGTTCGTATTTAAAAAACAAAAGTTGGACCCCCTGGGGGCTACATGGGACCCGCCCCTGAAAAATTATTCACACCATCAGGTGGTTTAATTTGGGATATAATACCATGCAAAATTTCAGAACTCCACATAAAGCGTTCAAAAGATATTGAGGCGTACGGGTAAGTTTGTATACCATGCCTTGTGATGTTATGTCTTTATTTGGAGTTTCGAATTCATCACCCTTACTTAATGAGCTACAGGGTGTCTAATTTTTTTATTTGCAAAAGTTAAATGAGATTTTTTCCATGCTCGCTAATGAAAGTAAAAACTCAAGTAGGTAGTATACGCTACAGACCTGCGTTCCTCTGTGTAATATGAGTACCAATATTAATTTCAATCAGTTCGTAAAGCGAGCGTCTATGGCACGTTCAATCACTGAAGTTAAGCAATGTCCAGCGAGGTTGTATTATGTGGGTGTCCACGTGGGTTCGTGCCCTCGTGATGCTGGCTATTTTTTCGGCCTAACCCAGACTGGGTGAGGTAAATGTGGGTAGCTGGTTTGCAAGTTTCCAGCGAATGGAGCGTAAAACCCCCGTCTCGAATGACCAAAAGATGTTAAAGAGACGTTAAGCAAAAAAAAAAAAAAAAATCAGTTCGTATGGAGGTATTTTGTTATAATAACCAGAGTCAACATCAGTTAAATAATAAACCTATGTGCTTAATTCATAAACATTATTATAAATATGGTCAATGTGTTTAAATATAAAAAAATGAAATTAATAAAAAATATGCAAAATTGGCACAGTACATATCAGGTTGTGGCATGGTAGAATTAAGGAAGGCATTGCCAACTCCAAACACGATTGAGAAAAGGCGAAGTTAAAGAAAAAGAATCTGGTTGAACTTGTGTTTCCTAACCCTCAGTCACATATGAAGGTTTTCGTAGTAGAAACATAGATGTTTTTTATTTTCTATGTTTTTCTTAAGCCTCATTTACACTGGCCGAACAATAGAGGTGACGAACGAGCATTCGCTCGAGGCTCAGTCAGTGTAAACAGTCGCCGCGAGCCGATCAAGGTCGAAGTGAACGCTCGTTCGTGCTCGAGCCTGATCCGTGCGATGTTGGTTTTTTGGCGAATCATCAAAGGGACGCTCGTTCGCCGCTCGCTCTGTGTAAACACCCCAGGATTCGTCGAATGGTGTTCTATGAATCTAGTTCTCGTCTAGCTGTTGAAGCATACACGTCTCCTATTTTGTGTGTGGTGTTGTTGCTTGACTGATGGAGTGGGAAAATGAAAAGTGCCTTTTGTTAATTTCTCTGTATGCGGAGCACCCAGAGCTGTGTCAGCCAGACCATAAATTTTATTTTATTCTGAATAGCCCACTGTTATCCTCCTTCAAATCCTTCAGCAATAGAGAGTAATTTCTTTTCTTTAAAAATGACGACTTCCACATGCGACGCCTTTTCCTTTTTCCTCCGCTAGATGGTCTAGAGTAAGGATAACCGCCACGGAAACCGCAATTTTGGATAGCGCGGGTGCCATCTATTCGCTGCGAATCCTCACAAGTAACTGATCGTCAGAAATGCTCGAGCAGTGTCAACAGAGGGCTCGTTTGTGTTCGTGCTCGTTGAAAACTGGCGAGCAACGATCACGAATGCTCGATGCTCGGGTATGTTCAGGCAGTGTAAATGGGCCTTTATAAGAAAATACTACGATCAGTAGTAGTGCTTTTTGTATGTTTTGACTAACCAGATTTCATTTGCTTTTTTCAGATTTTGGAAATGTAAAGTCACCAAACAGGCATCAAGTTTAAGTTTGGATGAGAAAGCTGGCTCCAATCAGCCTAGAAAAATTAATTACAATTATGAATGGGTCGAATGGGAAATGTTGCGTAAAGATAAAGTGTCCATCATTGAAATACCAGGTCAACCCATGAATATTAGTGCGGCTTATAGTGGTCGAATTGCCGTTGCCTATAAATATGGAAAATCATTTACACGACCTTCTAAAAAAGATCCTGATTTGAGATTTATAAATCTTTGCGTGGCTATCTACGAGTGTGAGAGTACTGGAGGTAAGTGATATAATGAGTGTGAGAGTACTGGAGGTAAGTGATACAAACCGTCTGAGAATGATGATTGAGTTATCTTCCTCCCTGGCCTTGATCCTTATATGTATATATCGCAGTGAACTCGTAGAATCAGTAAATTTATAAAATTCCTAGAGATTTAGTAAAATCACGGAAAATAGACGAATGCGAGGATTTTCGGCAAGTTTACTGAAATGCTTTAGGGATTTTATAACCTAACCTAACCTATTATCCGGATTTTTATAAAATCTCTAAAGCATTTCAGTAAACTTGCCGAAAATCCTCGCGTTCGTCTATTTTTCGTGATTTTACTAAATCTCTAGGAATTGTATAAAATTACCGATTCTACAAGTTTACTGCGATATATACACTGCTCCGGTTGGGCTTCCTTGTTCTGTTTTTGTTGTTGTTAACGTTCTCAGCGACTCTCACTGTGTCTCCAGTTCTCCAGTCCAAGGAAGGTGGTCACTCAAACAGGATCAGTCCATAATGCTGACGGCTCTAGATTGGTTGGGTTTGATGGACAGTTGAATAACTGATTTACATCATGAGCAGCCAGCATGCATAGATGACAGCGATCAGATAATTCAGGGTTTAGCAAGGATTTATATAGCAACTCTTTGAAGAAGTATCTAGAACAGAGCAGGGATGAACAGTTCCAACAGAAGAAAAACACAGTGAGTTGTCGTCGGAACGGTGTTGATGGTCTTCGGCCGTGCTCGAAGACACCGGTAGTTCCGGTGCGAAGAACCAACCATCTCGAGGGCCTCCTCCTTGTTCTAGTCTTATTTACTTCTAGATTTTGTTATGTAGGTGAGATTATCAGAATTTGATATGTAAACAATGAGGGTAAACATTTCGATCAAGAGGTCCGCATGATTATTGGAACTTCAGTGTGAACCTTTGATAAAAAGGAAATAAGGATTTTTTTTTGAAAATATATACATATGCATATTTTTTAATAGGCGCCCTCTTCTAAAGATTCTATTTACTATCTTGTGTCGAAGAGGGGGGGTGGTGTTGGATTGAGGCTGTTAAGTTACTGTGGCTGTTTGACCTCGGTAGCTCAGTATTTGACCAGGAGATAATCGAATGTTATCGCCAATTGCAACTCAGTTGGCGTTCAGCCTCCTTCAATTTGTCTCCATGATTGACTTCCCATCTGCTGTACGTACGTTTCTCTCTCTTTTATATTTGGGCCTTCCTCTTGTAGTAGTAGCGGTGCGGTGTTTCTCTCGAAATCAAACGTTCTTACCATTTATAGATTCATATTCATATGAGGTTACTGAAAATATTTTGATGTTTCTTTTCTGCAACTATGATGGTATACGTTCCAGGTCGTCCCGGTACATAAAACTGGCCATCTCGACGAAGATCGGTCTTCTTCTGGAGAGGATATTCACGCATTGATAACACCTCGCCAATGGCACGCTGAATACACCAGTTCCTGTTAGAAGTTAACCAACGTCCTGCGAGATTGTACCATGTCGGTGTCCGCGTGGGTTCGCGCCCTCGTGATGCTGCCGGCCAACCCAGGCTGGGTGAGGTCAATGTGGGTACCTGGTTTGCAAGTTTCCAGCGAATGGAGGGTCAAACCCCCGTCTTCAATGACCAATAGATGTTAAAGAGACGTTAAGCCAAATTAAAAAGAAAAAAAAATACGACGTTGGCTTCATCTCTTTCTGACTACATACCGAATCAACCATTTAAGGCCACTTAAGTGTTAAGTAATCAGACGAGAAGTGGTGTCTTCGACGTAGTAAGTAGAAATGTGCTTATGGCACGTTTTTGGAATGAAATGAAGCATTCTTCTTACGTCCAGTTTTTCGTAAAATCGGAGTTCCACTGTACCACCTGACAGATATCTGTTTTTATATTTCAGGTTCAGAATGGGTCCTCGAGGATACATTGCATTTGAAAAATATACATCTACCTCGTGTACAGGTGGATCAAAGTTTAGATTTAAGTTTCATGCACGATCCAACATTCCTATCGAAAAAACAAAGACTTCAGAATAGTTTCATGAAAGCCATCTCGTCCGAAGATATTGATCGGAATAAAAACGGAGAAACTACGCTGGGAGAGAACCAAAATAATATCGTTAAGACGGGTAAGGGGCAGAGAATCTCAGAGGAAATCAACATTGAAGAAACCTTCCTGATTGTGTTAAACCAATTTACTTAGGTCCGGTCCTACCAAAAGCCGAGTTTTGAAACACTCGGGTTTGGGTATTGTATTAACACAGGTTGACACAGTGTTAGATGAAACTCTCAGAAAACTCGTCGTGGTAGGATCGGGTCTTAATTGTCACATATTAAAGTGAAATTCAAAAAAATGTTATAGCTAGCTGTTTGCCCGTGCTTCGCTACGGTCACGAAATTTAACAACAATTTCGTGACATAAAATCTTCTCAAGTTTGGATTTTTGGTGGAATCAACGCCCAGGAAGAGCACGGCTCTTATTTAGAAAATTTGGCTCCTATTTGTACAGCGGAGAATACCTTCGTATTAAATTTCAGCTTTCTCGCACATCCCGAAGTGGTACTTCTCAATCATGGATTTTTTGTGGAACCGATTCCAGGGTGCGCATGACTCGAATCTAGAAAATTCAATATTTTATTCAAAGATATTACTTTTTGTACTGTGGAGCACCTTCGCATTAAATTTCAACTTTCTCGCTCATCCCGAAGTGATTGATACCTCTTAATTTTGGGTTTTTGGTGGAACCGGCCCCCCAGAGTGAGCACCACTCCTATTTAAAAAATTCAATCTTTTACTCAAGGATATTACTTTTTTTTTACTACGGAACACCTCCTTATTAAATTTCAGCATTCTCGCTCATCTCACAGTGGTACTTGGTAAATCTGATTGTTTTTTTGGTGGTGAAAATCGTCCATAAATAGGGGAGAAACCGGAAAATTACAAATTTTATATCTTTTATGGGGTCCTTATATACTGTTTTTGGGGGAGGCCATTCTCGGTCATTTTTCGTTATCTTCTTTAGTTTGCCCAGAAAAAAAAAAATACAGAAAGACCCGCTAAAAAACGTCTTTTTTGGCGATAAATTGCTCCTACTTGAACTTTCGAAATATTTTGCCATGTGAAGTCTAAATTCCAATCCCGCAAATTGGTGATCTTTGGGTTTTTGTGTAAAGTATGTGAAGGTGTCAATTTTAATCTACTTGGAAGTTACTTCGATATATCCGTTTTATAAAACAACATATTGATTTATTGCAGGTCTCCTAGCTGTACCCAGTTTTAGTACTTTGCAATCACTGAGAAAATCAATCATAGATCACGGAAACACGTGTCCTCTCACGCAGAAACACTTGGTTCAGTTAGATTGGGTTTCTAAAGAAGATGGATCTCACATACTTACAGTAGCTGTTAGTAGTAAGGTAGGTTGTCAGAAAGAGATGAAGCCAACGTCCTTACTACGTCGAAGACACCACTTCTCGTCTGATTACTTAACACTTAAGTGGCCTCAAATGGTTGATTCGATAGGTAGTCGGAAAGAGATGAAGCCAACGTCCTTACTACGTCGAAGACACCACTTCTCGTCTGATTACTTAACACTTAAGTGGCCTCAAATGGTTGATTCGGTAGGTAGTC
>CM022881.1:28139686-28168195 GCA_012654025.1 Pachypsylla venusta | reverse complement strand
AACGTTCTCAACGACTCTCACTGTGTCTCCAGGCCAAGAAAGGCGGCCTCTCCAACAGGATCTGTCCATAATGCTGACGGCTCTAGATTAGTTGGGTTTGATGGATAGTTGCTGGCTGCTTATGATTTACATCATGCGCAGCCGGCATACATAGACGACAACGATTAGATACTTCAGGGTTTAGCAAGGATTTATATACCAACTCTTTGAGGAAGTATCTGGAGCAGCACGGCTGGGTCCAACGGAGGAAAAACACAGTGTGTTGTCATCGGAACGGTGTTAATGGTCTTTGGCCGTGCCCGAGGGCACGGGTAGCCCCGGTACGAAGAACCAACCATCTTGGAGGCCTCCTTACTACGTCCAAGACACCACTTCTCGTCTCATTACTTAAGACTTAAGTGGCCTCAAATGGTTGATTCGGTAGGTAGTCGGAAAGAGATGAAGCCAACGTCCTTACTACGTCGAAGACACCATTTCTCGTCTGATTACTTAACACTTAAGTGGCCTCAAATGGTTGATTCGATAGATAGTAGGAAAGAGATGAAGCCAACGTCCTTACTACGTCGAAGACACCACTTCTCGTCTGATTACTAACACTTAAGTGGCCCCAAATGGTTGATTCGGTAGGTAGTCGGAAAGAGATGAAGCCGACGTCCTTACTACGTCGAAGATCCCACTTCTCGCCTGATTACTCAACACTGAAGTGGCCTCAAAGGGTTGATTCGGTAGGTAGTCGGAAAGAGATGAAGCCGACGTCCTTACTACGTCCAAGACACCACTTCTCGTCTGATTACTTAACACTGAAGTGGCCTCAAATGGTTGATTCGGTAGGTAGTCAGAAAGAGATGAAGCCAACGTCCTTACTTACGTCGAAGGCACCACTTCTCGTCTGATTACTTTACACTTGAGTGGCCTTAAATGGTTGATTCTACGAACTAGGAAAACCCAAGCACTCAAAATGGTTTGGCCAAAGACCATCAATACAGCAATGCAAACTAAAAGAAGGACCACGTCTTCCTTCAGCAATCATCTCATTTTCCAATGGTGATGATTTGCTCTGATGAAACAAAATTTTACAAATATCATTGATTTTAGTGTTGTTTTTTGGCTCATGATTGATGCAACAGCTATTGATTACTTGAGCAATGTCAGGACGGGCATGGCTAGCTCCCGGATGGGATACGAAAAACCGAATTTTGTACTATGTTCATAACGAATAGAACAGAAAGTGTGGAAACTCTGAATTTAACCCATGATGCGGTGTGACAGTGCGTAGGCGGTAGAATAAAGAACTGTACACACTTGGCGATATTTTTGAAGGGGGACAAAAAAATCTTAATGAAAATTTCATTTATGTTCAAGGTTTAAATGAATTTAATTTAAAAATATCATTTTATTAGAAGATTTAATTAAAAAAATAATAATAAGTAGGTAGGTACCTATTTATAAGGGAAAATTAAATTCGCGCTCATTGATAAATCAATTAACAGATTTGCTTTTTCATGCCGCATTACTCCTGCCCGGTACCAAATCCTTCAGGGTTTGTAAATCAGCTGATTGATTTATCAATGGCCGCGAATTTAAATAGGTTTATTTTTAATTTAAATAGAAGATTTATTTTTAAAAAAATAAATCTTCAAATAAAATTATATCTTTAAATTAAATTCATTTAAACCTTGAACATAGATGAAATTTTCATTAAGGTGTTTTTTATGTCCCCCTTTAAAAACATTGCATAGAGTGTATAGTTCTTTATTCTACTGCTAAACGCCTTCTAGCGGCTACTCACATGTAAAACTGCATGAGTTTCCCCACTTTCTGTTCTATTCGTGATGCTATGTTTTTCCCTGTGGGTGGGGGGATTTTTAAAGGCACCGAACTCGTGTTTCTAGATCAGGTTTTGAAAATGGTAGAAATAGTTTCGTATAGGCACCGAACTCGTGTTTTTAGATCAGATGTTGAAAATGGTAGAAATAGGTTGGTATAGGCACCGAACTCGTGTTTCTAGATCAGGTTTTGAAAATGGTAGAAATAGTTTGGTATAGGCACCGAACTCGTGTTTCTAGATCAGGTTTTGAAAATGGTAGAAATAGTTTCGTATAGGCACAGAACTCGTGTTTTTAGATCAGATGTTGAAAATGGTAGAAATAGGTTGGTATAGGCACCGAACTCGTGTTTCTAGATCAGGTTTTGAAAATGGTAGGAATAGGTTGGTATAGGTACCGAACTCGTGTTTCTAGATCAGGTTTTGAAAATGGTAGAAATAGGTTGGTATAGGCACCGAACTCGTGTTTCTAGATCAGGTTTTGAAAATGGTAGAAATAGGTTGGTATAGACACCGAACTCGTGTTTCTAGATCAGGTTTTGAAAATGGTAGAAATAGGTTGGTATAGGCACCGAACTCGTGTTTCTAGATCAGGTTTTGAAAATGGTAGGAATAGGTTGGTATAGACACCGAACTCGTGTTTCTAGATCAGGTTTTGAAAATGGTAGAAATAGGTTGGTATAGGCACCGAGCTCGTGTTTCTAGATCAGGTTTTGAAAATGGTAGGAATAGGTTGGTATAGGCACCGAACTCGAGTTTCTAGATCAGGTTTGGAAAATGGTAGAAATAGGTTGGTATAAGTAAGTAGTGCATAAATATATCTAAATTTTTGACCCACCTAAGATTCGTAGATAAATATTTTTAATGTATCCCCGAATACCCAGAGAATATCTCCAAATAGTTCTGTGAACTGTATGTCAGACTCAAATAATATGTCACCATTTGGTCCAAGTAGCCCAGTAGTGCCCCCAAAAACTAATCAGTGTAGTCTACAACTTAATGAATTCCATACCCAGTTTCATTCAAATTCGGGGAGATATCGTAGAACGCACAGCCAGGAAAACAGATGTTTAAGAAAACTGGTGGGAGTTAAATCTGGACCCCACTTTGAATAAAAATAAAATAGATATCTACTAGTAGTTATTTGATAATAGCCCACTTGCATATCTCACTCAAATAACAGGCTGTCATTTGGCCGCAGGTGGTCCGACAGGGCCCAAAAAATTTAATATAATTAATGATTATACCAAGACTAATCTAAATGAACAGACAAACAGACGTTAGTGGAGTTTCCAGTCCAGCAGTGGCCTCATTATTATGTAAACAACGCTAATGTGTTGCTGAATGCTATTTCATTTAAAACGCTAATGTGTTGCTGAATGCTATCTCATTCAAAACGCTAATGTGTTGCTGAATGCTATCTCATTCAAAACGCTAATGTGTTGCTGAATGCTATATCTCATTCAAAGTTTTTAAACATTATGTTCAATAAAATTACCTTTGTATAAAAATTGTGCTCATATATTTTAACTAAATGATACTAATTCAACTGGTCTCGCGCCCCCCTTGCCTTCACGCCCCCAGTTTGGCAACCTCTGCTTAAAGAAATATTAAAAACTCCAGCAATCAAGTTGTCACTTTTTGTTACAGGTCATGTTGTTTACACCCGTGTCAAGCGATCTTGCTCAAGCTAATATGAAAGCAATGAAAGAATCTCAATCAACAAATCGGCCAATTCTAAGGAAAGCATCGTCTCTTGCTGCACCAAGTTTTGCTGATGAAATTAGGTATTAAGGTTTATTAGTGTCAATAGTGAAATGAAAGTATTGACCTCAACAAAAAATCCCTGTCAAATAATTGGACGTAAAATCCAAATTAACAAACAAATTATCATAGGTCGCAGTGATTAAAGGCTTTAATAGCCCCGATTCTTACCGATTTTGATGTTGGATAGTTGGCCCTTGACGGTATTGTCATGCATATGCAAGGAGTTGGGTCTGGAACTAGGGAGGATTATGTCTGGCAGCAAAAACTTATATATATATATATATTTTTTTTTTTTTTCAAAAAAATAAGATCAGCACTCTGTTATGTTTGCAGTCTTAAGAACTGCATTCTGTGGTGTTTGCAGTCCCAAGAGCAGCATTCTGTTATGTTTGCAGTTTTAAGAACAGCATTCTGTGGTGTTTGCAGTCTTTTCCAGATGGTATTGGATAATTGGCGGGTCCAGGTGGAGGTGGCATAGTTTATGATAGATTTTAGCATATTACGGAGAGAAAAGTTGTACTGGAGATTAGAATAGGTCAAATTTTCTCTGCAATGACCAAATAAATAAATAAATATTTTTTTTATCTTTCCAGATGGATGAAACTAAGAAAAATTAATCTGAGCACGGCTGATGGATTGCCACCACTTCCAATGCAGATATCTTGGGTCAGAGATGGAATCCTGGTTGTGGGTATGGATAGTGAAATGCACGTCTACTCACAATGGAAACCAAATTCGAGTAAGTCTCTGTTAACATTTATAGAGAAACTAGCAGATATCTTGGGTCAGAGATAGAATCCTGGTTGTTGGTATGGATAGTGAAATGCACGTCTACTCACAATGAAACCAAATTCAAGTAAGTCTCTGTTAACATTTATAGAAAAACTAGCAGATATCTTGGGTCAGAGATGGAATCCTGGTTGTTGGTATGGATAGTGAAATGCACGTCTACTCACAATGGAAACCTAATTCAAGTAAGTCTCTGTTAACATTTATAGAGAAATTCAAATAGAGTGGTGAGATCTGATTGCTGCCTTGACCCCCACCTAATATCATAATGCGCAGAAGACCACATAAGATACTGCGCCGTTCCAAAATGGTCAAGTTCTGCGCATGATGGACCTCGTCCTCGTCAACCATCTTCATTCAGTCATGATCATGAGCCTCCTCGACTGTGTGACGTGCAACTTAATCTAGGGCCACCTGGTCAGCGCGTCTTCTCCTACCGTCTACCTATATCCCCTAAATACTCTGATCTTCCGCCCATTAAATTCCTCGGCCCCTGACTGAAGCCACAATGTCTAGTTCAGAGTTAGTCCACCTCCTATAGAGTTTCAGAGTAGTGATCACTTGAAAAAAATTAGGGATAAGATGAGACCAATTGTAAACGTTCAAATGATGTAAGAATTACTTTTTTCAACTTTGCGACAAAATCGCAAGGTATATATTTTTTAGATGTAGTTTAATTTTACGCAAAAAATTTGCCTTACAAAACAAAGGAAAGAGACACATGCAGCCATCCCGGCGCATCGTCCATGTTCTTTCTTTTTTGTTTTATATAGATATATATTTTTTGCAATTGCCAGAAAATTGTTTATACACTAATTCAACGATAACTCGAAAACGATGACTTTTTTCGAAGAACATGTAAGGAGCAATTTTGTAGGGAATAAATAGGGGCGTATTTTTTATTCAAAACTTTTTTCCGTATCTCTCATTGTTTAAACAATATGACTCAAGAAATGAATGTTCAATGTAATTTTCACTCGTTTATCATTAATATTTCAAAATTGGTGAGGTATATCGTAATCAGGAAAGAGAACTTTTTTTATAGGTATGAAATTTCTGCATGTTTTAAGTATTCAATGTTGATCGTACGATAAATAGTTTAAACAATATGGCGACACGAAGTGAAGAAAGGTCGATGGAAAAATAGATAAGCGTGTACATGACGAGATATGTACACGCTCAATAGAGCGCTCGGAAGAAGAACGCTTGAACTTTTGTACAATTGGTCTCATCTTGTCCCTTATTTTTTTCAAGTGAAAATCTAGTATCGGTGGACTAAGTATAATAGCTCTACCCATTCTCTGTTATCACATACCGACCCTCATGTGACAAGGGTCAAATAACACTTGTATTAAAAAGAAAATTTGGTCTAGTAAAGACAGAACCTCATTTGGCTCTCTCCATTTTAATGAAGAGCCCAATTATTTTGTTTTCCAGTGAACTTCCGTGACAAGTCATTACTGTGTTCGAGCAATAAGCTTGCCCATCAGGAGTCAGAGGAATTACAAGATACTCGCAACTTACGAGATGAAGATTTACGAAATTTGGCTCAAGATAGTTCACAACGAAGATTGGCTAATGTTAGTTCTATGCCTCATCTATCTCGTGTTAGCTCTATGAATTTGACGATGCTGGCCGCTGAGTCTCTCAAAAAGCAAGGTAATTTGTTGTTGTTACTTAACGTCTCCTTAACATCTATTGGTCATTCGAGAGAGGTGAATCCTCCATTCGCTGGAAATTTACAAACCAGCTACATACTCGTACATTGACCGAGGGCACGCACCTACCTTTTCACCTACTTAATGCCCCCCCAAGATGGTTGGTTCTTCGTACCGGGGCTACCCGTGCCCTTGGGCACGGCCAAAGACCATCAACACCGTTCCGACGACAACTCACTGTGTTTTTCCTCCGTTGGACCCAGCCGTGCTGCTCCAGACACTTCCTCAAAGAGTTGGTATATAAATCCTTGCTAAACCCTGAAGTATCTGATCGTTGTCGTCTATGTATGCTGGCTGCTCATGATGTAAATCAAGAGCAGCCGGCAACTATCCATCAAACCCAACTAATCTTGAGTCGTCAGCATTATGGACAGATCCTGTTGGAGAGGCCGCCTTTTTTGGCCTGGAGACACAGTGGGAGTCGTTGAGAACGTTAGAAACAACAACCTACTTAATAAAACGTCGCTGGACGTTGCTTAACTTCAGTGATCTAATGGGAATTGGTGTATTCAACGCGCCATAGACGCTGGCAAAAGTAATTCATTTGATTTGTATTTGATAGGATCCCATCCGCTTGCTTCGACACGTTCGTTAGGGGCGTGCTTTCCGTGTTGGTCTATGTCACGGCGTACCACATACATAAGTAAACACAAATTTCTGATTTATATATTTAGACTAGCTGTTTGCCCGTGCTTCGCGACGGTTATGAAATTCAGCAATAATTTAGAGATTGCGACATTAAATCTTGTCAAGTTTGGATTTTTGGTGGGACAGACCCCCAGGAAAAACATGACTGCTATTTAGAAAATTTAATATTTTACTCAATGATATTACTTTTTGCACTGCGAAACACCTTCGTATTAAATTTAAGCTTTCTCGCTCATCCCTAAGTGATAATTCTAAATTATGGATTTTTGGTGGAATCGAACCGCTTCTATATCGGGGAGAAACCGGAAAATTTCAAATTTTATATTTTGATGAGGTCCTTAATATACTATTTTGGGGGGTCCATTATCGGTCATTTTTCGTTATCTTCTTTATTTTGCCTAGAAAAAAAATTACAAAAGGACCCGCTAAAAAGCGTCATTTTTGGTGGTAACTTGCTTCCACTTGAACTTTCGGTTTTTTCCTTTCTTATTACGCACTTACAATTAAAAGGGATCTGTGTGCCAAGTTTCAAGTGTTTAGGTTTAGCCATCATGGAGCTACGTTGATTATCAGTCAGTCAGTATACCAACTGGGCTTTGCGTTTTATAAGCATAGATTTGTAATTTGTGTTAATTGTTTATATTTATAAATATCACAAATAAAGTATTTTAATTGAAATAAGTTGTCTCTTGAGTGAACATTATATTTTGTTTTTCTTTTCTGACAGGACAAAACAATCAAACAGAAGCAAGTGCTCAAGTCGACTCTTACATGCCAGATTATGGTTTGTTTGAAGCAAGTAGAATTGCTTGTCCAGTTCTTCCCCAATATCATCCAAAACAGTTAATGGAGTTGTTGAATTCAGGAAAGATAAGATGGGTCAAAGCCATACTCGCCCATTTAGTCAAGTAAGTTTTTCTATCCTTTCCTGGTTTAGGTCTAAAATGAGTTTCAGGTGAACAATGATTCGTTCAAGTGCAAATTGGACTAAAGCCGTGGTGTCATAGAGCTAATAGTTCTGATATTATAGAGCTAATAGTTCTCCTATAATAGAGCTAATAGGTCTCCTATATTTGTTAGATACATTTAGGTTTATTATTTTCAATAATGAACCTTTGGAATCGTCACGAAAAAAAAAAAAAAAAAATACCCTCCCTCAAAATTTGATATTATACGTTTCAAGTAGAATCCAAAAATCGAATAAAAAAAATCCGTTTGTCCGCCGCGCCGTACGCCGTGATGGACACTTTTGCCACTTAGCATTGCCCGATTTGGATGGAATTTGGTGTATAGGTACCACCTGGGCTCTAATTGTTATCCGAAACTTTTAGATGAAATCGAATACACCCTTGGCGATTTTTGCCGCTTTTTAGCGGTTTTCAGTATTGCTGTCTTAAAGGAGAATGGTAAGAGCTAGAGATTTGAAATTTTGTGTATGTATGTCATATTTGGGGTCTCAGTTAGCTCTGAAACTTTTGGGTTCAAATATACCACTGGCGGTTTTTACCGCTTTAAAGCGGGTTTCATTAATCCTGCCTAAAAAGAGAATAATAAGAGCCGGAGACTTCAAATTTAGTAGGTATGTCAAATTTAGGGTTCAATTACGTCCCAGATTTGGAATCGTCACGTATTTTTTTTGCCAGAAAAATAATACACTAATGTGTCACATTGGCAGAGTTTTTTTATTGTAGTTTACACCTGCCTCGGTAGTATAGTTGTCAAGCGCTCGCTTGGTAAACAGGATTTAGGAAGTGGGTTCAATTTCTAGCGGATCAGGATTTTTTCCTCATTACCACCTACACATTAATTTGAGTATATGACCAATAGAGGTCTAAGGGTTATGCGATAGAAAATTAACAAGTGGCCCCGACTGGTTTTCCAAAGTTTATATATTTCTTTTGCAGATGTATTTCAACTACTTGTATTGTCCGTGAAGTTGGAGGTGCTGGCAATACATCCGACGAAGAAAGTAATAGGCAGAGGGGTTGGTCACGATCGAGAACTCTATCTGTAGGTTTTGGAGGTGAGTCGGCGTTGGAGTAATATTAACGACATAGTAGAGTCATGTTTTGTATGCAGTCAGGGGACTAAAACTAGGCGAATTATTATATACAGGGTGTCCCAAAAGTCGGAGACCGTCTGAATATCTTTTGAACGGCTTTATGAGGAGTTTCTAAATTTTGCATGGTATTTTCATGGTGTAACCAATTTTTCAGGGGCAAGTCCCATGTGGCCCCCAGGGGATCCAACTTTTGTTTTTTAAATACGAACCCTCATCTTGTGATACATTTTTAGAATGACAATAGAATTAGAAGTACTTTGCAAAAAAATTTACACGTCTAGCGTGTTTGGTTTCAAAATGGCAGCCATTTGAAATTTCCAAGATATGGCTACGTAAAACTAAAACTAGGCGAATTATTTGCAATGGGAATTTGAATAATTACATAGGACACCAACGTTGAGGAACCAGTTTTTTAGACATAATTCGTTTAGTTTTAGACACTTCGCCTACTTTTATAAATAATTCGCCTACTTTTAGACACTCTTGGAAATTTCATATCTTGGAAATTTCAAATGGCCGCCATTTTGAAACCAAACACGCTAGACGTGTAATTTTTTTTGCAAAATACTTCTAATTCTATTGTCATTCTAAAACACAAGATGGGGGTTCGTATTTAAAAAACAAAAGTTTGACCCCTTGGGGACCGCATTGGACCCGCCCCTGAAAAATTGTTCACACCATCAGGTGGTTTAATTTGGTATATAATATCCTGCAAAATTTCAAAACTCCACATAAATCCGTTCGAAAGATATTCAGACGGTCTCGGACTTTTGGGACACCCTGTATACTATTGGTTTACTATTTTCATTTTTTTTTTTTTTCTTGCGGAAAACTTTTTTTCCGCATCGATCGGAAAAAAAATACATCCCCCTCAAAATTTGATTTACGTTTCAAGTTACGTACATACAATCATAATAATAAAAAAAAAGACTAATAATTGGGCCCCCAGAACCATGTCATGAGGCTCTTAGTAATTCTGTGATACCCACAAAAATTGTGAATAGGTTGTTGAGATTTACCATACAAAAAAACTATTCATTAAATTGACCTGGTCATTTTTCAAAAATGTCTTCTTTTTTTTTAATGAAATGCACATGGCACCCATTTGTATTAGACTTCCATGTTCGTTTATTAAACGGTGCCTTTCATTTTCGTTCTCCCCTGAGATAATAATTTAAATTTTTGATTTGTCTTTGTAGGAGGCACCACAAGTCCCCTTGAACAACGTGGATCTACAACGGCCATTCCTGAAGAGTTAACGTTAGATTATGCCGAAATAACGTCGATACCCCCATTACCACTTTGGACATTATTAGCTGCTGATAAGGAGAGTGTCATTGAAGAATCAAAAGATTCAAAGGTTAGTAAGAAGGCTGACTAGTGACGTCAAGATTTGCCCCGCATCTCCACCATTTGTAACCGCCCCGGCAGCTGTAAATCCTAAGGGGTTGGGATACTTGTAAAGCAAGAGTTATTTGTAAATTATTTTGTGGACTCGTCTCTATAAATTTAGAATTCGAAGGTCCCCCAAACTGACTCCAACTCTCGACTTAGAATTCAAGGATAAGTGAACGTCTACTAAGGTTAAAGAATTAAATAATTCCTTGGTTAGATAGTAATAATAATAGTGAGATAGTTTTATTAAATAATAAAATTAAAATGCAAAGATGTTTCAAATGTTCTCTGAGAGCTATCGGTAGGCATTGTAATTTAAAAGATGTAGAAGGACTTACGTGAGGAGATCAAACAATCATATTCTGAGACCCGTTCACTTTCAACTGCCACGAGAGTTGGTAGAATCTGTCCCACGAAACCTTATTCCTCTGATGTCTATTTTTCTTTTCTTGGATAGACCATTAACACTAAATAATATTGGGTGTCTCTGGTGAGACGTTGAATACAAAAATTTCCGTTAGATCAATGAAGTTAAACAACAACCATCGAGGTTTTACTAAGTGGGTGATAATGTAGATTCGCGCTCTCCTAATGCTGGCTTTTCCCGGTCCGGCAAAACCAGGCTAGGTGAGGTCACTGGTTGATTAGTTAGTTAGATTCAGCGAATGGAGAGTAAAACCCCCGTCTCGAATGTTCAATAGATGCTAAAAAATAGGCCAAAAGTTCTTGAAAAATGAATTTTCTTTATAAATCCTGGATAAAAGAAAGACGGATGAATCTTCAAGTTGAATTACATAAAAAAAAATATTACTTGAAAAATAAATCTATTCTTTAAAGCAAACAAAAAGGATATATGCAATATTCTCTGAGATATTAGGGTCAAAAGTCATGTTTACATAAATTTCATAGAGCGCGAGCGTGACGTATAATTTCAACTCAATGAGAAAATATTATTAGAGCCACAAAAACTATTAAAGATTGTTATTTGAGTTTACTTAAAATATTCAAATAAACTCAAATAATAAGATTTACTTGAATTTTAGGAAATGAATAATATGGGCGTAAAGGAGACGATATGTATCGTGACGTCACATCACCAACTGTTGTGAACACGGCGATGAATATCAATCTAATCTCGAAGGAGGCGATATGTATCGTGACGTCACATCATCAACTAACTGTTGTGAACACAGCGATGAATATCAATCTAATCTCGAAGGAGGCGATATATATCGTGACGGTCACATCATCAACTGTTGTGAACACAGCGATGAATATCAGTCTAATCTCGAAGGAGGCGATATATATCGTGACGGTCACATCATCAACTATTGTGAACACAGCGATGAATATCAGTCTAATCTCGAAGGAGGCGATATATATCGTGACGGTCACATCATCAACTGTTGTGAACACAGCGATGAATATCAGTGTTATCTCGGAGGAAACGATATAACGTGACTTTTCATCAT
Organism: Pachypsylla venusta; assembly: GCA_012654025.1. Classification (NCBI taxonomy): domain Eukaryota; kingdom Metazoa; phylum Arthropoda; class Insecta; order Hemiptera; family Aphalaridae; genus Pachypsylla; species Pachypsylla venusta. The sequence continues at coordinate 28,156,519 of CM022881.1, read as the reverse complement.
CAGTTGTTGTGAACACTAGAATTAATATCAGACTCATCTCTGAGGACTATATGTATCATGACGTTTCATTATCAACTGTTGTGAACACAGCAATGAATATCAGACTCATCTCGGAGAAGACTATATCTATCGTGACTTCACATTATCAGCTGTTGTGAACATAGGAATAAATATCAGATCAGGTTCATCTGGGAGGAGACGATATGTATCGTGACGTCACTTCATCAACTGTTGTGAGCACAGCAATGAACATCAGGCTTATCTGGGAGACCGTGTTCCGAACTCTGGCTTTGGAAATATTTATCCACTTAAATGTTTTTCTCTTCATTTTTCTTGTAGGACTATAACGAGTTGTTTGATGGCAATACCACAATGATGGATGAAAGTTTGGATGATCTTCTCGAAGATGACGGAGACTCACCACGTCGATGTGACCGAAGACAATCTGGAGGATTAGAAAAACAACCTCTTTTATCTCATTTTGGACCTCGTCAGGTAAATGAAAAAAAATAATTCCAATGCCATTTCTATGTCCTTCTCCAATATGGCTTCAATTATGTAAAAAATTTTGGTATTAATCGGCATAAGGTAGTTTTTTTTTTTTCATTTAGCCAAGAAAAATGCGCTTGTTGTCTTTATATAAAGATATAAGTAGGAAAGTGGGAATAAAACAGTGATGTTCGGAACTCGTGTGTGCAATTCCGTACCCAATAGTAAAAATTTCCGTATTTTTTATGACATTTCCGTACATGCCTTAAAACACTGCAAATTGTATAACCCAGCTATTCATGAAGATGTATGCTATAAGTGTTATTAGACCCGTAAGTTTCCACGAAATATTAGAGACTATTACCACGAGAAAAAAAATCATTAACGAAAAAGACAATTCTACGTTTCTAGTGGTTTCGTGATTACGCGTAAACTCACTAATATGGAAAATGTAAGTCGGACGAAAATCAGTTATTGTACATGCGGGCGCATGAGTAGAACGCATTTTGGTCAACCATTATAGGTTGACCAACCTCAGTGGCCGAGTGGTAAACACAATAGACTTGTAATTAGGCGGTTTGGGTTCAAGTCCCAGTCTCTAGGCACCGGATGTCTTAGTTTTCCGTACATTTTACGTACGGATCAGACTTCTATCCGTATGCCGTACCCAGGTCAGAATTTTCGTACGAATGCGGATGAATCCGTACGCCGAACATCTCTGGAATAAAAACCATTCTGTCTCCAGAAGAGAGTTCTAATAAAGCGATCTTGTACTCTCCAAACTGTCTTTCTCTATTTTATTCTGCAAATACATTTTTGTTTTTCAGGGTCGAACTCTCTCACGCCTCCTTACCCACACACACTTACCAGGACTTTCTAGTTTAGATCAAATGCATTTGTTAGCTTTAGCAGATACTGTATCCACTTGTAACACAGACTTTGCTGAAAGATTTGTCATAGATGCTGCCAAATCACAAATTGCAAGAGAAAATCTGACAGGCGTTCCAGATGGAGAAATATCGACAGGTAAATCTGAGTGTCTTCAGTTAGTACATACTTGCTGCCAAATCACAAATTGCAAGAGAAAATCTTACAGGCGTACCAGATGGAGAAATATCGACAGGTAAATCTGAGTGCCTTCAGTTAGTACATACTTGCTGCCAAATCACAAATTGCAAGAGAAAATCTTAGGGCGTTCCAGATGGAGAAACATCTGGAACGATTGATTGGTTAATTAATTTAATTAATTAACCAATCAATTCTCACATTTTTTTCGAAAACTGGTAATTCGTGGTATAATCGGGATCTAATTTTTACATTTTTTGTCAAGTTTTGAGAATATGGTAGAAATGTAACTGCAGGGGGTCCACCGAAACCAGCACAATTTTGAAAGGGGTCTATGAGAAAAAAAAGTTTGGGAACCTCTGTCCTAGAGCGAAGAAGGATGTCGGTGTAGGGTCGAAATATTTTTTTTGCAATGCTTTGGAAAAAAAATGTGACATGTGACACAAAAAATATTGCGTCACACCATTAGTGGCTAGTTGTTGTTCTAACTATTTTTCTTTTCGTTTTCAGACTCACTCGATGACTGCGGTCTTCGCTTCCTGTTGGCAATGAAACATTACACATATTTACTTCGATGTTTACCTTTGGCTCAACGAGCACAATTTCAACGTCAAGGTATCGCCACAAATAATCTTGTTTGGGCATTCCATTCGGAAAGTGAAGAAGAACTGTTGACACTCATTCCATCTTATAATAAAGGACAACCGAAGTGGTCAATTTTGAAAGAACTAGGTATGTACGTTGAAATTTCACTTGAAGACTTGAAATTTGGTTACTTTTTGTGTCGTGTTAAAGTAAAGTTCGCTTCGTTCGTTCAACCTACGCTCAGTTTTTGTGATTTTAAAAGGTCAACGGTTGTTTTTAGACAAGAGCTATTCCAGTCTTTTTTGTAGCAAAACAAATTTTAGAAGACATGTCATACCTTAAAACACCAAAAGAATACGCATCAAAAAGTTTTAGGCATTTTCATTTCATGACCCCCCCCCCATATTTCCGCCCCTTTGCGGGGAAAAAGTGCCAAAAACTCACCGAAGAAGCATGATAATAATCGAAAACGGCATGCAAAACATGAAGTCAATCGCAAAATAATTCGATTTTTAATAATTATTTTTCGATTTTTAAGTGCCAACTTTGGGTGGCTCCCTAGCTACCTTCGGGTCCATTTCCGTATAGGGGTTTATTAAGCAAAGTTGCCTTTATTTGAGCTCTACTATACGTGGTTTCTTTTTTTGCATAACCTTTTGAAACACCCTGTGTTTTCGTTTTAATTAATTTTGACTACTTTTACGATTCCTTTTTTTTTTCTCTGTTCACCAGGTGTTGGTTGGTGGTTACGAAATCACACTCTTCTGAAGACTTGTATTGAGAAGGTAGCTAAATCTGCATACCAAGCCAACGAAGATCCTCTGGATGCAGCCCTATTTTATTTAGCCATGAAAAAGAAAAGTCTTGTTTGGGGTTTGTACAGAAGCAAAAGAGACGACAAAATGACAAGCTTCTTTTCAAATAATTTTGCTGAAGATAGGTGGAGAAAAGCGGCGTTGAAAAATGCCTTTGCTTTATTAGGTAAAAAAAATAATGATAAATTACCCATAGTTTTCTCATTCTTAAGGGTGTCTGTTTTTTTTTTTTTTTTTTTTTTTTTTTTTTTTTTTTTTTGTAATCACAAGTTCGCAATGACTTTCTGACGGAAATATGAAACTAAAAAGTGAAATGATGATAGGTTTTTGTAAAAAAAACAAAAAAAAACAGACACCATATATTTAGAGAAATTAAAATAATCGCCTATGAATTTCTATGACACAATATATTTAGAGAAATTAAAATAATCGCCTATCAATTTCTATGACACAATAGATTTAGAGAAATTAAAATAATCGCCTCTGAATTCCTACTTGTGTCAAAATACAGAACGCGATGCTACGTCCCCTCAGAATTAAAAATTTCTTTTTAATGAAAAGTTCCGGCCAAATATCTGGCGAACAGCAAAAGATAAAAGCCTGAAATTTTTCGGTATGTTTCTAGGATAACTAGTGTATCAAGATGAGGTATTCACGTTAGTGTTGTAGTCATTTATAGAGAAAAAAAATCTAAAAAACAATATTGGGACCTCTGCCCCCCCCCGGGGGGGGTGCAGGGCCCCAAAATTTTCAAAATCGATTAGCTCTTAACACCAGCCATAACATATCAAAATATTACGTTACGTTTCTACAACAAACCGCTAAAAAGATAAAAATCATTTTCAAAAAACGCAATATTGGGCGATTGGACCCCTAAAATCTATACAGTAAATTTCCTTCATGTCCTAAACATGTATACCAAATTTCGTCAAAATCGGATGAAAATTGTGGCTTGTATCGCGTAACAAACAAACATGCATATACATACATACAAGTGCATTTCGGGATGTACTCGTATACCGGGGTCAAAAGTGGAGTTCACTAACGTTCACAAAAATGTTTTTTTGTTGCCCCCCTTACGCTCTCCCCCTTAAAATGTGGGTCTATGTGCACCCCTTCAAAAGGTGCATTTTTTATCCTGGAAACACACTCAAACTTACAGCCTTTATCTTTTGCCATTTGCGAGATATTTAGCCGTTCCGGGACCTTTCAAAAGTCTGATTTAAGACGTGAACAATTTAAATTTACATTATTACTGTACCCCTGTGTAATCCTGTCCTTGATACAACGAAATCGTATCAGTAAGGAGACTCGTTAAACAGGGTCCACACTTATATTGGAAATGTTGGGCAACACGCAGCGTCTACACTTAATTTTTAGTGTGTAACTATAATGTTGTGTTGCTTTTACTTAGTTTCAATTCAGACATTGTGATAAGTGGATTGTTTGCCTTTTTATCTCGTAATTTTTTTAAAAATATTTAGAAAATAATCAAAAAATGAGTGAGGAAGACATTCTTATAACTGCTGCCGCCACTGTCTAGTAGAAATCATAGGCCAAGGAAATAAATACAGTACAGCTGACTTCATGAAACATTTGATCTTTGACGATGTTGATGAATTGAATTTGGAATACAGGTGTTCTGGATTCAACAATTTTTTTCGAATGACAAGTTGCGACTTCGGAAAATTATTAAACAATATTGCATCTATAATATCAAAAATATCGATGTTTCTGGAAAACTTTTTGAAATATTCCATCTTCTATGGAAACATGCAACTGTCGGACAACAGTTTTCCAACACGTCCATACTTGTGTTGCAATGTTGTACAACATTTCCAACATAAGTGTGGACCCTGCTTTATAAAGAATGTATTTCTTTATCGTACGACTTTTTACTATCCATCACAGAAAGTATAAAATATAAACTGAGGGTTATTTATAGTGGACCAGGAGATCAAGAGACGATTTATTACTGTCAACAAACAGAGCAAACCAGATTTTCAACTCCTTCACTTTATTGGGTTTAGTTTGCTTTCTACACATGCGTATTTGATCATGACCTACTTTTGACCGGTCATTGTATACAATGGCCAGAGGTGCTTGGTCAAAGTAAGAAATTCATATTTCAATAATCTTTAAAAATCATTTAATTCCTACTTTGACCGGTCATTGTATACAATGGCCAGAGGTGCTTGGTCAAAGTAAGAAATTCATATTTCAATAATCTTTAAAAATCATTTAATTCCTACTTTGACCGGTCATTGTATACAATGGCCAGAGGTGCTTGGTCAAAGTAAGAAATTCATATTTCAATAATCTTTAAAAATCATTTAATTCCTACTTTGACCGGTCATTGTATACAATGGCCAGAGGTGCTTGGTCAAAGTAAGAAATTCATATTTCAATAATCTTTAAAAATCATTTAATTCCTACTTTGACCGGTCATTGTATACAATGGCCAGAGGTGCTTGGTCAAAGTAAGAAATTCATATTTCAATAATCTTTAAAAATCATTTAATTCCTACTTTGACCGGTCATTGTATACAATGGCCAGAGGTGCTTGGTCAAAGTAAGAAATTCATATTTCAATAATCTTTAAAAATCATTTAATTCCTACTTTGACCGGTCATTGTATACAATGGCCAGAGGTGCTTGGTCAAAGTAAGAAATTCATATTTCAATANTTTCGGTAATCTCATATCAACCTATTTCTAACATTTTCGGTAACCTCATGTCAACCTATTGCTAACATTTTCGGTAACCTCATGTCAACCTATTTCTAACATTTTCGGTAACCTCAGGTCAACCTATTTCTAACATTTTCGGTAACCTCATATCAACCTATTTCTAACATTTTCGGTAACCTCATATCAACCTATTTCTAACATTTTCGGTAACCTCATATCAACCTATTTCTAACATTTTGGTATATCGAAAGCCACGATATATAGCCACGACATGGCACGATATATCGAAAGCCGATATATATCGATATATTTTTCACGATATATCGTTTAATATGTACATTAATTGAGGTTTTTTTCAATGTTCTTAATATAGTGATAAAATTTGAAGTTATCCATTTTTTTTTTTTACTCGAAGTTTAGGGGGATTCTATTTGACCCTTTGAAACAGGTCATTGGTGAAAACTGGAAAGTAGGGGAGGATCAGGTTCGGAAAGTACAGATAGGGAACGACATTTACACCAATTCACTTCGTAAAATTCTAATTTCGAACAAAACCGATATATATCGTCGATATATTTCTATATCGATATATTTGAAATTCGAATATTCGATATATCGATATATTTGAAATTCGAATATTCGATATATCGATATATTTGAAATTCGAATATTCGATATATCGATATATTTTTGAACAATATGCCATCACTAGATGTTTGGAAAAGGTATATTTTCTTTACCACAATACATGTTTATCTTCTTTTCATCATTTATTATAAGTCTCTGCCCCCCCCCTCCCCCCCCAAAAAAATCGTGTGGGTAGTACTTAGGTACGTACTTACAGAGACTCCCAAGTTATGTTTAACGTTGGACGCGAAAATGTTGATGATTGAGTCAATGTTTGGTATGGTACTTCATATGATTTCTTTTTCTTTCTTTCTAGGCTGTGATGCTGTTGGAGACAATCACAATTTGAGCGCTGCTCATCCTGACCCTTTCCTAAGATCAATGACCTTGTGGATCATGAAAGATTTTACAGGCAGTTTGAATACATTGGTGCAGACAAATGTTGGCTCAATGCATCCACTATATTCCGACGAAGATAAAGAAGGTAAAATTTCAGATGTATAAGATTTCGTAGTACACCCCTCTGAAAGAATATAAGCCTAAAATAAGAAAAAGAGGCAAAAAAATGTATAAAAGACTTTAAAAGAGGCAAATATATCTATACTTATAAAACGCAAAGCCCAGTTGGTATACTGACGTATTGACTAACTGACTGACTGATAATCAACGTAGCTCTACGATGGCTAAACGTAGAGACTTGAAACTTTTCACAAAGGTCCCTTTTAGTATGTAGGTGCGTAATAAGAAAGGAAAAAAAAAGTTCAAGTGGGAGCAAGTTACCGCCAAAAATGCCGCTATTTAGCGGGTCCTTTTTTCTGGGCAAACTAAAAGAGATAACAAAAAATGACCGAGAATAGACCCCCCCCCAAAACAGTATAAATAAGGACCCCATAAAAAATATAAAATTTGAAAATTTCCGGTTTCTATCCGATTTATCGGAATTCAGAAGTATCGCTTCGGGATGAGCGAGAAAGCCGAAATTTGATAAAAAGGTGTTCGGAAGTACAAAAAGTCATATCCTTAAGTACACCCCTTTATCTGTAGACCGCCTTGTCATGTTGTTATTGTAACAGCAATCACAGACCAAAACAGACTAAAATAATTGATATTGGTAGATTTATACATAGTGGGCAGAATTAATTTTCAAGGGGGAGGTAGCGAATAAGTCAACAACAGGTGCCGCTACCACAAAACATACTAGTAATCACTAGTAACGGCAAACCGCAATGGGAAACTCTTGCTACAGAGTACACCCTTTTACCTGTAGACCGCCTTGTCATGTTGTTATTTTACCAGCAATCACAGACCAAAACAGACTAAAATAATTGATATTGGTAGATTTATTCATAGTGGGCAGAATTAATTTTCAAGGGGGAGGTAGCGGATAAGTCAACAACAGGTGCCGCTACCTCAAATCATACTAGTAATCACTAGTAACAGCAAACCGCAATGGAAAACTATTGCTACAGAGTACACCCCTTTATCTGCAGCCCGCCTTGTCATGTTTTTATTGTACCAGCAATCACAGACCAAAACAGACTAAAATAATTGATATTGGTAGATATTTTTGTTCATCACAGCGAAGTATCACCTTCGTCAGAGAGTAGACACAGGAAATCTGCAACCTTATTTGAACTCTTCCATAAATCAAGGGTGGTAAGAGTTGCTGGAGGTTCTTTACATTTGAACAGATGCTGCGTATCGTGGGAACTCTCGCAACATAGATCACACCCGCCCGTCTGGACGGTTGGGTCCAGTCTATAGAGATATGGCTTTGGAATTTGATATGTTTTTTACTTTCTCTTTCTATAGAAGATAAAGTATTGTAATCGTGCAAAAAATGTAGGCTCCACGAATGCGAACGTGTTCAGTTTCTATTTTTACTTAAGAACACATCCCTTGTTCTTCTTCTTTTAGGCTCCACGAATCCGAACGTGTTCAATTTCTATTTTTACTTAAGAACACATCCCTTGTTGTTCTTCTTCTTTTAGGCTCCACGAATGCGAACGTGTTCAATTTCTATTTTTACTTAAGAACACATCCCTTGTTCTTCTTCTTTTAGGCTCCACGAATCCGAACGTGTTCAATTTCTATTTTTACTTAAGAACACATCCCTTGTTCTTCTTCTTTTAGGCTCCACGAATCCGAATATGTTCAATTTCTATGTTTACTTAAGAACACATCCCTTGTTCTTCTTCTTCTTTTAGGCTCCACGAATCCGAACGTGTTCAATTTCTATGTTTACTTAAGAACACATCCCTTGTTGGTGCGTCATCATTTGGCGTCAACACATCAAGATAAGAAACATACGGTGGTATTGTACGGATTCAGTTATGCTACCAGTGCAGAGAAAAAAGTTGCTTCAGACAGACAGGTAAACAATTTAGATTAGTAATGGGGTATTTCAAAGGAAGTGATATACAGTATGTCTCAGAAGTCCTGCCCATAACTTTTGAACCGCTTGTAACTTTTGAATTCTGTTTGTTTCTAGAGATAGAAAAGAGATAGAAATGGCTTTTTTGACACAAAGTTTCAATTTCTCAGGAAATTTAAATGGAATGGTACAAATATTTTTTTTGAAAAATAAAAGAGCCAATAAAATAAGGAATATTTCCATTTTTATTTTTTCAAAAAAATGATCAGGGTGGAGCCAGAGGGGTTCAAAACCCTGTATAACGAAAACAGAATTTTATTTTACTGTAGAAATTCGTTAAGAGTGTCTCAAAAAAGGTTTTCCATTTACATAAGTGATAAAAATAGCAACTTTTAAGTTTTATCGGTGTCGTAGGTCGGGATAACCTAATCTCGTATTCCTGCCAAAGGTGAAATGACGTCTTTTAGAAAACGGCCATTTTTGGTTAGAAGGTTTGAAGTAGGAATATGATTTAAGACTAAAAATGGGGAGTGTCCGCACTAAGGAACCAATTTGGCCAAAAATAATAATTACTAACCCCACACTCATTCACAACAGGGTTGTCTGTATTAATGAGAAAATTTCAATAGAAAAACTGCGTATTAAGAACCGAATTTAGTTGAGTAATGGTGTGTTTCAATAGAATTACTATGATATGTGCTCCCCAGTTCAAGCTATCTGGTCATAACCTGGTGAATTAATTAATCGGTTTGATATTTTTGTATTCTAATTATAATAATCCTGGGGTCTGAGTCTATGGTTTTGAGGGGGTCCATTCCTATCAATGTTTCTTTACCCCTGACTAAATAGTCCCATACAAACACATACATAGAAATACTTCATTTATATATATATTTATATATTAAAAAAAAAAATTGACAATGTTGATTCAGAAATAGTTAATTAAATTAAAATTTAAAATAATTTAATTTAAATTGGTAAGCTTGTTGAAAGATTAGACCAGAGGTTCCCAAACTGAGGGGCGCGCCCCCTTGGGGGGCGTGAAGGCAAGCCAAGGGGGCGCGAGATTAGTTGAATTATTATCATTTAGGTAAAATATATGTGCACAATTTTTTTCCAAAGGTAATTTCATTGAACATGATGTTTAGGAAATATGAATGAGATAGCATTCAGTAACACATTAGCGTTTTGAATGAGATAGCATTCAACAACATATTAGCGTTTTGAATGAGATAGCATTCAGCAATTTGAATGAGATAACATTCAGCAACACCCATACCCATTCATAATTTATTTATAATGTAAAGGGCAGGGGGCGTGGGAGGCTTTCATTTCAAAAAAAGGGGGCGTGGTACCAAAAAGTTTGGGAACCCCTGGATTAGAATATCTTTTCCAGACCAGACGATGTGAACACTTTGAGTGTTTAGCTGATCCACGTAAACCTTTATTTGAGGAAGCCTCACTGAAACATGTTGCCGCATAATAAATTCGGCGACTGCGGAGAATTGGGTTGGCTTTAACGGAAATTTCTTCTCTTAAAGTCAACCTGGAGTCGCGTTTAACCCAATTAATAGTTAACTAAATAATCAAGTATCGTCAAACTCGAGCCTAGTCAAGTCTGTCTCTCTCTCCCTTTGCCTTCAGAAGTCTATTGCCTGTTTCATATTTTAATCGCCTAAATTGATTTCAGTTACTCCTAGAAGACTCCATTACACCTTTAGAACGTCAGCTTTACTTTACAACTGCTCACGCCCATTTTAAAGCTGGTTGTCCTGCCCTAGCGTTAGAAGTATTGTCAAAATTGCCCAGTAAAGTGATGGACCCCAACACCAGTAAGTCAGACTTGCATGTTTTATTTTTCTTCATTTTATTTTGCTTTCTTTAAATTTATTTTTCAGCGTATGGAGTTTTGAATTCGTTTTAGATTTAACATTTTGAATAATCTCAACATTTTTGTTCAGTCTAGATCTAATTTTTTGAATGATGTCGACATTTCTGTTCAGTTTAGATCTAAATTTTTGAATGATCCCGACATTTCTGTTCAGTCTTGCTCTAAATTTTGAATGATCTCGACAATTCTGTTCAGTTTAGATCTAATTTTTTGAATGATCTCGACATTTCTCTTCAGTCTAGATCTAACTTTTTGAATTATCTCGACATTTCTGTTCAGTCTAGATCTAACTTTTTGAATTATCTCGACATTTCTGTTCAGTCTAGATCTAACTTTTTAAATGATCTCGACATTTCTGTTCGGTCTAGATCTAACTTTTTGAATGATCTCAACATTTGTGTTCAGTCTAAATCTAACTTTTTGAATGATCTCAACATTTCTGTTCAGTCTAGATCCAACTTTTTGAATGATCTCGACATTTCTGTTCAGTCTAGATCTAACTTTTTGAATGATCTCAACATTTCTGTTCAGTCTAGATCTAAATTTTTGAATGATCTCGACATTTCTGTTCAGTTGAATGATCTAACTTTTTGAATNTTTTTGATATTTTTTTATTTACATTATCGGCTGGTCGTAAATTTTCATTGACTCGTTGTAGCTTTTCTTCTTGAATGAAAAATTCTCGATTATCCAATATCGTTTGATACGTTTCTTGCGTTAATTCTTCAATCGATGGCCCATTTCCTCCAATATTGGACGGTACAATATCTTTCGACATAAAATCATAAATTTTGTCAATTTTTCCCACGGGAAGAATATGAATACGTTTGAAAATTTCCGGAGGAGCGAACGGTTTGAGTAACATAACAAGTTTTTCAGCTGTAGGATTTGCGTTGATAATTATTATTTCATTGACCAAAACATTGGCACCTTGCTGAAATTAGAAATGTAACAATAAATGTAATTACATCAGTGTCGGAGAAAGAAATTCCACATTTACATTGAAACGCTAAATAAAACCAGCCTCTTTTCGTTTACTTTTTTGATATGTAAAACAAAATTTTAGCCATAGTTCTTCGCGGAAAGTGTGAAAAGAGAGAAAAGCTCTCATTCTCGTAGTAAAAAACAATGGCACCTTTCTGAAATTAGAAATGTAACAATAAATGTAATTACGTCAGTGTCGGAGAAAGAAATTCCACATTTACATTGAAATCCTAAATAAAACCACCCTCTTTTCGTTTACTTTTTTGAAATGTAAAACAAAATTTTAGCCATAGTTCTTCGCGGAAAGTGTGAAAAGAGAGAAAAGCTCTCATTCTCGTAGTAAAAAACATTGGCACCTTTCTGAAATTAGAAATGTAACAATAAATGTAATTACGTCAGTGTCGGAGAAAGAAATTCCACATTTACATTGAAATCCTAAATAAAACCACCCTCTTTTCGTTTACTTTTTTGAAATGTAAAACAAAATTTTAGCCATAGTTCTTCGCGGAAAGTGTGAGAGGAGAGAAAAGCTCTCATCCTCGAAGTAAAACTAAAGGTTTTCAGTGTTTTCCGAATTGTTAAAACGAACACCAATTTTTGACTCTACTCATTGACGGACTTTTTTTCATAACCTCAACTCTAACTTGGAATAACTCCGGCCCTGTTTCGAGTACCAGTCTATAATAATAAAAGTCAATGTAACGATAAATGTATGTGTTTGGGTATGTATCACTAATTGTTTGGCCAAAACGGTAAGAGATATCGAAAAAAATTGTTGAGAATGGACCCCCCCAAAAACTATAGGCCTAAACACCAGAAAAAATAGGTACCAAAATTAAAAAATGTCGAACCGTTTTTAACTTACGGCCGATTTTTCGATTTTTGACCGAATTTAGCCGGTCATGGTCCGATATCTTAAATTTTGTCGCGACAACATATCAACTCAAAGCGAGAAAGTATTAGGTGGGTTTTTAAAACTTAGTTCGGAATACAGTTTGCAAAAAACGATCCAACCGTTTTCGAGTTATGGCCGTTTTTCCGATTTTTGTAAGGGGAATCATGGAATACTATTAGCTTCCAATTTTTGAAAGAGGAATACTATTAGCACGGGAACGGCCATGCCTCTAAGGCACCCAGCTATGGGTCGTAGCGAAGCACGGGCAAAACAGCTAGTCTCAAATGAATCTCAAAACAATTTAATTTTCTCTTACATTTTTTTTTCCAAGCGTCTACAGTGTCTACACTTTAATTGTGATGGCGAGATTCAATCACAATCAAATCAATTACTGTCGCGAGTTGACAAACCCACCTAAAATATGTTGGGTTTGTCAATCATGGTATTATAGGCGGACAGAGCCCTTATCAATGGGGACCTGAACATATAGATATCCCTTCTGTTGGGGACATCAAATAGTGTGTCATTTGAGGATCTTAATCTCGGATCAGGGATCCTTAGGGGCACACGTTCAACAACGTATGAATGATTACCGGGCCAGTACAGATTTTTCTGAGGAATTTATTCTGTGCTTCCTCTCTTCTTTTCTCCAGTGTGTCGAGCTGGAGTTGCTCAGTCAGTACTCAATATAGTGCGGGAATAAAGGGTAAAAATCATTCTCTTTTTTAAAGAGATACCTAACAAAACGGGCTTGCCCAGACATCTTAAAAATGTAATAGTAAAAATGTAGTTCCATTTAAAAATTTAGAAATGGACCCCCTGAAGCTTCCCTGGAAGTGCCAAAAATTTGAAAAACACTAGAAATAGTTATTAAAATAATTAGAAGAATCGTAAGATATAGATATATAAATGATTGACAATATCGATTCAGAGTTTAATTAATTAAATTAGAAAATTAGCACTTCGTGTCAAGTTGTGATAGTGCTCACATCGTTCTATCATAACTCTGGTCTGATGATGACAGTCTGAGTACGGTTGAAAGCTCACCAAGTTAAGTTAAGTTATTAGTTTTAATTTGAATGTTTTAATTTTTGGCTTTTAATTTTAATTTTCTCATTTTAATTTCTAATTTAATTAATTAAACTCTGAATCGATATTTTCAATCATTTATATAACTAGAAATAGTTTTCCCTTTAGAATAAAAAAATCTTTTTCTTGAGCTCCGCCCTTTTTTTTGAGGCCACCTTTGTATTCTTACCGTGAAATAGTTCATAGATTGTTTTAAGAAGGACAGTGAGATGGTGCTCATGTGGGATATACCAAATCCTGCGGCATCCATTACCACCGTGATACCCTTCTGATGCGATCCTTTGTAGAAATTGTTCAAATCCTCAAACATGTAAATTAGTTTGACGGTGGTAGGGGCGTGATATTTGGTTGCGTCTGCTGTTTTCAATGATGTGTAATTGATTCTTCGGCCATTGTAGTCCAAACCTTTTAAACCTGTCATATTCCTGAGAGAATGAAAAAGATAAGAAATTTAGTGGTACAGTGTATTTCAATGAACTGGTATATTTTAAAGAATTTATTTTGTGTTTTATCTATCTTTGATATATTAATGGGCTGATTCTAGATGCCAATACCTACCAAAAATGCTCCCTTCAACTTTTTAATTAAAGCTTTGTAGCTTTGTTTTTGAGTTATTCGCATTTTTCATCTTTTTTTACACGTGTACGACTGACGTCACAAATATGTCCATAACTTTCTTGGACATACTTTTTTTGAAAATTTAAAGATATTCTTGGAACACATGGAAAATTTCTGTTCAGATAAAATTACTTTCATGACCAGGAACTTTGAGTTAGTGCCTCGTTTTTGAGCTAACTTGAATTTTTTTTGATATTTTTGTAAACTACGAAAAAAGCAACGGGACTCTCCCACGGTCGCTCAACATTTTTTTTTTTTAACAAAAACGGAAAAAATATCCTGATGTTAGTAAGGTTTCAACAGTTTATCACTTTTTTCGTTAACTTCTGTATTCGTAGAGAAATTTCTATTTTAATGTAACAAAATCATGAAAAAATATGCTACATATTTACAATTATTTTAAAAAATTTAAAAAAAAATTTTTTTTTTTTTTGTAATGTCTTTAGGTAAGAAAAGGGAAAATTATACTTGGAAACTAATAAAATAATAGAAATATATATATTTTTTTTTAATTTTTAATTATAAAAAATTCTAAATATGCATATTTTTTCATGATTTTCTTACATTAAAATAGAAATTTCTCTACGAATACAGAAGTTAACAGAAACAGTGATACACCGTTAAAACCTTATTAACATCAGGATATTTTTTCCGTTGTCCAAAAAAAATAATGTTGAGTAACCGTGGGAGAGTTGCTTTTTTCGAAGTTTACAAAAATATCAAAAAAAAAAAAAAAAAAAAAAAAAAAAAAAAAAAAAAAAAAAAAAAAAAAAGGNAATCAAGTTAGCTCAAAAACGAGGCAATTACTCAAAGTTTCTGGTCATGAAATTAATTTTATCTGAACAGAAATTTTCCATGTGTTCCAAAAATATCTTTAAATTTTCAAAAAACGTATGTCCAAGAAAGTTATGGACATATTTGTGACGTCAGGCGTACACGTGTAAAAAAAGATGAAAAATGCGATTGACTCAAAAACAAAACTTTTATTAAAAAGTTGAAGGGAGCATTTTTGGTAGGTGTTGGCATCTAGAATCAGCACATTAATTATTGTCCTCCTTAACTGGGATACTCTGTATAAAAAAATATCTAACCACTATTCCAAAAACTCAGCCTCCCTGGCCTATTAGGTGGTACTTTAGCTTTGCACGCGAGAGTCCCGGGTTCGAAGACTGCGAAACTAAGAACTCTGCGTGGTTTTTCGGGGTGCACTCTGCGCTGTGAGGACATTTACAAATTTTGTGAGTAGCGAACGGCTGCGGCATTACAAAAGCAAAAATATATATAGTAGTTATTATTTAGTGTAGTGGTTCTTGTAATGCTGTAATACCCATAAAGCTAGTTTGTCAAATACAATTAAATTTGCTACTCAATTGTTCTCACGGGGCTGAGCGCACCTCAAACAACCAAACACATTTCCTAAAGAGCTTCGTTTATAGCGAGTGTTCCTTATATGGAAGTGATATTTATTTTCCAAATCAAATCACCCTTTCTGCTGTAAAAAAAAAGACTCCTTAAAATTTCAAGCAATGGCATTGTATTCTAAGTTGTATCGCCTTTAAAGTTGTCCCTAAAGAACACATCATCAGTTGAACTCTGCTATTCAGAATACACTTCGCATTACTAATCAGGGTATTAATAATTAATAATATATATATATTTTTTTTTTGGCTTAACGTCTCTTTAACATCTATTGGTCATTCAAAACGGGGATTTCATCCTCCATTCGCTGGAAACTTGCAAACCAGCTACCCATATTGACCTCATCCAGCCATATTGACCTCATCCAGCCTGGGTTGGGTCGGAAACCTCGCTGGACGTTGCTTAACTTCAGTGATCTATCGGAAACTAATGTATTCAACGTGCCATAGACGCTGGCTAATTAATAACATTTCATAACTTTTAATTCAACTGGGTTCAATAATAAACCTATTTGTTAAATTGGCAGAGTTTTTTTTTTTTATGTTTTGGCGTTCGAGCTCTTACATGACTTGCATGATTTCCTGTATTGCTTTGGAGTGTGGATCTCTGTTGTGAAACAAATCTTTAAAATGAGTTTTCATTGTAAAATGAAGATCAATCAACTTCTTGGCCTTCTCAATACTGTTACCAGAGACAAAAATGGAGGGTAAAGGTAGGGTGTCATACTACATGCATACCAAATTTCATCAAAATAGGTGAACACTAAGTGGTCAAAGTGCCCAAAACGGTGTGCGCCGACGAAATGATTTTTATTCGATTACAAAGGTTCATTATTGAAAATAGTTTGTCCTGTGAGTGACATAGGTAGGGTGTCATACTACAGGTAGGTAGGGTGTCATACTACAGGTAGGTAGGATGTCATACTACAGGTAGGTAGTGTATCTAGTTCAACACTTACACTTACAACTCACCTAAATTGTGTTTTCGCCTATATGAACACTAGAATCATTAATTTTCTAGTCCAACACTTACACTTACAACTCACCTAAAATGGGTGGCAAGTGTGCTTGTTTTTTGGCCCATTCTTGAATTGACTCGATCATACTTTTAGTGAGATCTGGATTTCTTTGCAGTTCTTCTTCAATAGATATTTTACATGTTGATTGAAGATGTTCCATTTTACGATTCAAGATGATATTGTGTAGTCCTGCGAACAAACGATCTCCAAGTATCTAGTAGAATTCAGATGATATTCATGACATATTTTAGGGTGTTATGTCGGCAAATAAAAA
>CM022881.1:28117585-28130391 GCA_012654025.1 Pachypsylla venusta | reverse complement strand
GATCTCGCTCTTCAGAATATAAAACGCATCAAAAGAATTGCCTATAAAATGAGAATATGTAATCCAGTGACAACTTTAGCTGAATCATTTTCAAGANTGCTTATCACAGATTCAGTTGGAGTGAGTTTCCATCATCCAGGCAGTTGAAAACCACTCAAACTCCTGAATCTCTTAAAGTTCATTCTATATTTGGATCAATCTAATTGCAACGCTTTAAATGATCCACTGCTTATCACAGATTCGGTTCGTTTTTTGTTCATTTTAGTTTGTGCTGGTAGATGGGCTTCATTGATTTTCCAATTTTCAAAATATTTATAGTACTCTTCTAAAGCTTCCATTTTTTCCTTGGCTTGATCTAAAAATCAGAGAATGATTGTTATTAATATATGTAACTAAAAGATAAGAAATACATTTAATAAGGAAATAAGCAATTTAGTTTTATTATCTTTAGGCGCGTTATGAAAAAATGATGACAGTGAAATTTTATTTTTCTTTGATTTTTTTTTCCACCGGGAGATTTTTTTCAACCACAAAACTGTATGTATTCCGAAACTACTTATCCGATTGCAATGAAATTTGGCACAGTTGATGGGTGCCTTCCTGGGAAGATTTAGGTCCCATCCCTCTAATCGTAAGCTACACCGAGTAGGGCCAAACAATGGATGGGTGACAGCAAAAAAGTTAACGTTTTTCGACCTAAATGACATTTTTTTCTCGAAATGTGTCGCGACGACCTATCAACTAAAAGCGAGAAAGTTTTAGGTGACATCTTACTCCTTCATTTGGGACATATTTTGAAACTCTAATGTTAAGTTACACCGAGTAGGGACAAACAATGGACGGGTGACAGCAAAAAAGTTCACGTTTTTCTACTTAAATGATTTTTTTTTTTCAACGAAATTTTCAGATTTCGGTTTTGAAAACAATAGTAGCTGGGGGGCTAATCAAGTCCTCCGGACTCTTAGGGGTGATGGGATATCTCAGCGAAGACAAAATCATGCACAGCAGTCTTTGTAATGACGGCGATGTTATGCATGACTGAAACACATCGTAAAAATGTACTCGGGAACCTAAATAACCCCCTTAAATAGAAAACGAAATACGCTCACTTGCTAGATCTTCTTTAGTATAGGTAGCTTCTCCTTTCATATCTTTAGGAAACAATTCTCGGGGCATCACTTTGTAAAAGTCATCCATTTTCGAGTGAAATTTGACCTGCAAAAAGTAAATAAAGAGGATCATAATTTCTGGATTTGAAAATTGTTGGCCGCCAACATCTTTATATATAAAAAGGAATGTCCTGAGTGACTGATCAACGTAGAGCCGAAACTATTAAAGCTACAGACTTAATTTGGCAGGCACCTTCGTTTTTTTTATTGACTCTGATATTTGACTGACCATCTTACTGACGTCTAGAAGGGCGCATGCGAGGATGCGGACACCTCCATCATTGACCGAACAAAGGGAACTCTGGAAATGGTGAGGATTTTTTTTATATTGATTCTGATATTTGATTGACCATCTTACTGACGTCTAGAAGGACGTATACGAGGATGCAAATACCTCTATTATTGACCGAAGGAATGGAACTCTGGAAATGGTGAGGATTTTTTTTTATTGACTCTGATATTTGACTGACCATCTTACTGACGTCTAGAAGGACGCATACGAGGATGCGGACACCTCCATTATTGACCGAAGGAATGGAACTCTGGAAATGGTGAGGATTTTTTTTTTATTGACTCTGATATTTGACTGACCATCTTACTGACGTCTAGTTTGAACTCCACAATTTTTCTTTAAACGTCTCTCTGTCCATTCCTTCTACTAACGCCTGCTTTAATTTTTCATGGAATTCGCTGATATTAAAAAAAAAAGTTTTGGATCCTATTTGGTCGTCCAGTGCTTCCTAGTGGCGTTTCAAGTGAGCGAACTCTACAGTTTTACCGAACTAATGTTATAAAAATGTTTGAAGTTTTATTTAACGTGATATTTGGCGATAACCTTTGGAACTTTGAGTTACTGATCATAACAAGCTCGTATGTTGTTGTTGTTGTTGCTATACTCGTTCGTATTCAGTGACATCTTATCGCCGAAAATGATTTGTAACCTTGGATTTGAACAGAGGAATCACACGGTCGTGACTTTCAAATCAAGATCATTCGTATGTCATAATATGATGGCAGCAGGTCATTCCATCTGTCATTTGTAGCCTTGGATTTGAACAGAGGAATCACACGGTTGTGACTTTCAAATCAAGATCATTCGTATGTCATAATATGATGGCAGCAGGTCATTCCATCTGTCATTTGTAACCTTGGATTTGAACAGAGGAATCACACGGTCGTGACTTTCATATCAAGATCATTCGCATGTCACAATATGATGGCAGGAGGTCATTCCATCTGTCATTTGTAACCTTTGATTTGAACAGAGGAATCACACGGTCGTGACTTTCAAATCAAGATTATTCGCATGTCACAATATAATGTCAGCAGGTCATTCCATCTGTCATTTGTAACCTTGGATTTGAACAGAGGAATCACACGGTCGTGACTTTCAAATCAAGATCATTCGCATGTCACAATATGATGGCAGCAGGTCATTCCATCTGTCATTTGTAACCTTGGATTTGAACAGAGGAATCACACGGTCGTGTCATTCAAATCAAGATCATTCGAATGTTAGAAGATATTTGTATTTGTGCCGATTTATTTGCATGAAATAAATCGGCAAAGCCCCAAAAACGTATAGATACATCGTCGTTTGGCCTTTTTGAAGATAAATCGATTTGACGTAAATATGGTCTTTTAAGGGTTTAAAATTGATTTTCCCCAATTTTATAATTTCTTTTAAGTCAAATCTGTGAGCAAATTTTATGTTTATAGCTTTACCATTTTTTTTTTTCTTTCTTTTCGCCTGACGATTTTATCTTATGTATTCTTTAGGATACCAGGATTTTATGCAAACTTACCATATCGTTAAGAGACTTTTTCAGCAAAGGTCGAATGAGCAAATATACTTTTTCTATGACTGGATTTACATTTAGGACATGTACTTCAAGTAGTTTGATAGGATTTCCATTCTAAAAAACAAAAGAAAATTAATAGCCATAACTTTATTTCTACTTGTTGTTTTGAATGTTTGATTACCAAGAGGTTTAAAAATGCCAAGTTCCCATGATCTTTTCATGGGAACTTAACAACTTCAAGCGAGGAACTTAACAACTTCAAGCGACAAACTTATGATATCTTGTAGCGTGTTTTAAAGTAGCGTGAAATTGCTCTTAATAGCGTTTAGTTGCTCGGAGTATCATGAGCTTGTAGTCGCTTCCAAAGTGCGATCGCCCCAATATCATCGGCAAACATTATTAAAAGAATACTCATAGTTCAGTCATATCACAACCTTGGTCGAATGAATAAATCAGAGGTCCCCAAACTTTTTTCTCTCATAGACCCCTTTCAATATTTTGCTGGTACCGTGGACCCCCTACAGTTACATTTCTACCATATTCTCAAAACTTGACAGTAAATTATCAATATTTGGCTTCAGTTTTGTTAAGAATAATCGCAAATTTTCCCGTTCTATGTTAAATCTGCGAGTTTTTTTGTTGTTGTTAAAAGGTTTGTAACGACACTAAAACTTTTTTCGACGGGATATGACGAGGGAAACGCTATCAAAAACTTTCTCGCAACTCCCCACATCCCAGGATATTTTTCGGTTATTTCTACCTGCACCCAAAATGTTTGATCTTCAGCTTCGTGGACCACCGCTTACTAATTGTGAGCCCCTATTTTTTGGTCTCGCCAACGTAGACCCCCGTCGAGTCTGCCGTGAACCCCCGGGGGGTCCATCTGGGCCACTTTGGGAATCACTGGAATAATTGAACGAGGCTTGGGAATATTCACCCATATGATGTTTTTTTTTAAAAAAAAAAAATAATAGCATCATTATCCGACCATCTGACTGACTCGTGAAATGATCTTTGGTCTTGAACCCAACCAAGTTTTGGTTTTATTAGTCGAATTATTTTAATATTATGTACTTTTATGTATTTAAGCTCATCATATTTTTTTAATGGAGAACCTTGATTTTTTTTTAATGAAGAACCTTGAAAAGTTGTCACGAACTCTATTTAGGTATATTACTCCTGACAGTGATATGGTGATTATTATGACAGAATAATTATTATTGCAATTAACGATGACATATCGTCAGGTCTTGGAGTGTGTTTCCTCCATGACGCGGTTATGGAAATACCCCGTCCAGACTGAAGCCTGGGTGTCAGATTCCTACAGACAAAAAACCTGTCTCCTATCATAAAACTGGTTGCTGGTCTCTTATGAGACCTATCCTACCCCATATCAGTCCTATGTATTTTGTCCCGGTTGCTAATGTTTTCAATTGTCTTCAGACAATGGTTCTTGGAGACTTGACAAGGGAGATTTGAACCAATCCTGCTTCCTGTTATAATATAACTGGTTGCAAGTAATCCTGCTTCCCATTATATAACTGGTTGCAGTTCTCTAATGAGATCTATCCTACGCCCTATCAGTCCTATGTATTTTGTCCCGGAACGGCAAAAGTGTGATATGTGAGTCTTTTTGTTTTTAATGTTTTCAATTGTCTTCAGACAATGGTTCTTGGAGACTTGGCAAGGGAGATCTGAACCGATTCTGCTTCCTATTATAGAACTGGTTGCAGGTCCCTAATGAGACATATTCTACGCCCCGACTGAAGTATTTACCAATACTTTAAATCGTTCTTAAATTTACTCTCCAGGGAAATGTGATTGTGATGAACTTACTTCATCTACGTTTCCCCCATCCTTGACATTGACTGTTTTGTGATTTTCTAAATAAAATGGCATGATGTCCATTAGAATCTGAAAACGAAAACACTTTTATTAGATACGTTTTTAAACTATTATCATCGCCAAACACTGTGTTTACCTCAAAACTAGAAGTCTCACTCATTCTTTCTTAGAACTACTTTTTGGTGTAATACTGGTACACCCGTTTTGGACATTTCATAGTTTCCCCTTCATTTAGTGGTCCTAACAGCAGTCTTCCTGGTCTAGTGGGTATCACACTGGGTCGCAAATTTTTCGACTTCGTGCTTGTGATTTCGGAGTGCACTCAGTCTCTTGAGGACGATTGAGTAGCTCATTGCGACCAGTGGCGGCATTACCAGAGTAAAAAGATTAGAAGTTTGAAGATATTATTAGTGCAGGAGGCTCTTAGTAATGCTGTGATATCCACAAAAATTGTGAAAAGGCCATTGGGTTATAGCACAAAGAAATTCTATATCTACATGACATAATGGCCCTATCATTCCGTATTATTTTATAATTTGGTTTATTATTTCCAATAATGAACCTTGGAATTGTCACGGAAAAAATACCCCCCCTCAAAATTTGATATTTTACGTTTTAAGGTACGTAGAATCCAAAAATCGAATAAAAAAATTTGATCGCCGTCCGCCGCCGTGATGGGCACTTTTGCCATTTAGCGTTGACCGATTTTGATGAAATTTTGTATGCAGGACCCATTTGGGATCTAATTGTGCCCAAAACTTTTGGTCGCGTCGGTTGCATATATAGGGTTCAATGCTATTTTTTAAAAAAAAGTTGTGGGACCCAATTACACCCCAAATGGGACAAACATAACAAATTTTATCAAATTTTTTTCAGCCAGTGAAATATTAAATGATGGCATTTTTTCGAGGTTAGATTATACCCTTGCGAGTAGTGCCCAACTTAAACGTCTTCATCATACCTATCCTCGTCCCCAAAAGTTTCACTTACATGAGCAAAATGAAGTAGTCTTCTTAATATTGAGAAATTAATTTTCGTCAAATGACCAAATCCCAATTTGTCAGAATCTACACAAATGATATATCCCGGACAACTGCCATGTTCTCCGTCAAAGGCTTCTGCTAGCATGGCAAATACTCTCATTACATCTTCTAAAACATATATTGAGGTGTCAGTATTGTGAAGTCCGGCGTACAAAATTCTGTACCCATCTTTGGTGTGTTCAGGAATCATGAACATATGTCTGAAAAAGATTGGCTTACGTTATATCACTTTGGTAGATTGAGGAAGCCACCGATTCACAATGTTTGTGGTATCACCGAATTACTAAGAGCCTAAAAAATAAAAATGTAAATGTAGAATTTCTTTGTGGTAAAGCCACCGATCTTTTCACAATGTTTGTGATATCACCGAATTATTAAGGGCCTACAGGACACTGGAGATACTGGTGATACACCAAAATTTATATAGGCGTGTGGAAATAGGTGTGCAATAGTCATAACTAGCAAACGCGGCACTGTGGAATCCCGAAAGTATAGGCTGCCACAATTAATAAATGATCAACGTGGATCGACAAGAGCTACACAAAGAAAATTGAAATGTGGAATCATATTTCCTTTTAGTATTTAGGTATGCTATAAGGAAGGAAAAAGTCGACTGGAGTCGAGTTATCACCAAAAAGACGTTTTTCGGAGGTACAATTATACAGTCCATACGATAAGAGATATCGGCAAGTGACCGGTAAAATATAAAGCGCTATCTGTTTCCTTTGAATTATTTTCCCTAGAAAGAATTCTTCAACCACGGGAAAAGACAAATAAAAATTTGTGGCCATCAGGTAGTTAAGGCCCATTTACACTGCCCGAGCATTCGTCGCGAACAGAGGTGACGAACGAGCATTCGTTCGAGGCTCAGACAGTGTAAACAGTCGACGCGAGCCGATCAAGTTCGAAGCGAATGTTCGTTCGTGTTCGAGCCTGATCTCGAGCAACTGATCGTCAGAAATGCTCCAGCAGTGTGAACAGAATGCTCGTTTGTGTTCGTGCTCGTCGAAAACTGGCGAGCAACGATCACGAATGCTCGATGCATGTTCAGGCAGCACAAATGGGCTTTTAGATTATAAAACTTTTCGTGCAAGCAAGGCAGGGGATAGTCGCACTGAGTCCATTTTGATTAAATTTGGTATGTTGGTCCTATTTGGGGTGTAATTGGGTCCCACAACTTTAGTCTTTACTGTCGTTAATAATTATATCTATTTTATGAGTAGACTCCGCAATCAATCAATATTTGATAACACCTTTCTCTAACGTACTTCTGTGAGATAGAGTTCGGAGAACTTTTCTCATTAGCGTCACTCGGTCCTTGCGCATTCACTTCAGGGATAGTCGCACTGAGTCCCTCTGTATTGTCGTTAATAATTCTATCTACTTTATGAGTAGACTCCGCAATCAATCAATATTTGATAACAACTTTCTCCAACGTACTTCTGTGAGATAGAGTTCGGAGAACTCTTCTCACTCGGTCCTTGCGCTTTCAGTTTTCTTTTAGTTTTGAAATTGCATTCATGGGAATTCTAACATCCAAAGAAATGTGGGTCCGAATTTTGCTGTCATATTTGAGTTCTCGTTAAAAACATTTTTAAGGAAAAATGAGTAACCTCCCGATCGCCTGCCCGATGATTTTAGAAGTGTCTTCTTCTCTCAATATCAAGGCATCATATCCAAATGAGTAACCTCCCGATAGCCTCCCCAATGATTTTAGAAGTGTCTTCTTCTCTCAATATCAAGGCATCATATCCAAATGAGTAACCTCCCGATCGCTCCCCCGATGATTTTAGAAGTGTCTACTTCTCTCAAAATCAAGGCATCATATCCAAATGAGTAACCTCCCAATCGCCTCCCCGATGATTTTAGAAGTGTCTACTTCTCTCAAAATCAAGGCATCATATCCAAATGAGTAACCTCCCAATCGCCTCCCCGATGATTTTAGAAGTGTCTACTTCTCTCAAAATCAAGGCATCATATCCAAATGAGTAACCTCCCAATCGCCTCCCCGATGATTTTAGAAGTGTCTACTTCTCTCAAAATCAAGGCATCATATCCAAATGAGTAACCNGTTGAGTATTCTTTCCCAATACTCGACAATGGCTGATTTCATGTAAATGAGATATTCTGGGCCGTGTTGACGGCCTCGAATCCGGCGTTTCAGAATGTCCCACACATGCTCGATGGGGTTGAAGTCCGGACTTCTTGCAGGAACCTCCAATATTTGGATATTTACTGTGTTAAGGTATTGGATGACACATCTCGCTACGGGGGGGGTTGCATTATCTTGGTGCAGGAAGAACCCATCACCAATAAATGGGGCGTATGGCAAAACATGTTCTTCCAAAAGGTCTGTTATGTAATTTTCACTGTTAGCCGCTTTCAAAGAAAAACCAGATCCGTACGAGCTTCTGATGAAATCGCACCCTATATCATAATTGACCCTCCATTGAATTGGACCATTTCAACCAGTGCATACTCGGCAAACCTCTCGTTTGGTCTTATGTACACACGATGGCGGCCATTAGGACCTATTAAGGACACTCTTATTTCATCCGTAAACAGGACTTCACTCCATGGCAATGTCCAGTTTGACCCAACAAAAAATACGCAACGTAATCAATTCCATGCCAAAGCGTTTAGAAGATGCCCCTAGAGCCAGAGGAGGCAACACACGTTACTAACTTGTAAAAATCTTACTTAAGAAAAAAAAATGAACATTACATTTTGAGGGAGATTAAAATCTGTATTTTTATCATTTTCTCTCAAGCGTTTGGAAGATGCCCCTAGGGGGGTTATTCTGTATGCTGGTGCAGTATTTTTTCAACCATAGGTAACGTGAAAATACATTCATACACAACGAAAAAAAATCATTGAGAATAGTTGTTTTCTGAAAAAATGAGAAAATCCAGGTGGGCGGGTAATTTTGGACATGAGTGTAGTCGTCGGCATCTTAGCTACTTTGCGCTTGATGTGCGCACAATCTACCACTAATACCGATACGCTTAATAAATCTTTAAATAATCTCAAACCGTTTTTTGACCGTTTTCGAATATTGGTTAACTTTCCATTTCTAGGTCAATATGTGAAACAGAGGGGTAGCCAACGATCATACCACGTTGAATACAACAGTTCCCGTCAAATCACTGAAGTTAAGCAACGTCGGGCGTAGTCAGTACTTGGATGGGTGACCGGTTGGGAACAACTCATATTGTTGGCTCATTTTTGCGGCCCAACCGAGGCTGGGTGAGGTCAATGTGGGTAGCTGGGTTGCAAGTTTCCAGCGAATGGAGGGTAAAATCCCCGTCTTGAATGACCAATGTATGTCAAAGAGACGTTATAAGGCCGCCATATTGGATTTTCGGTTCTCATCAATATTTTGAGAACCCCTGAAGTTATTATAGCTGAACATTCGGGATATACATCATGTATGCCCCTAACAATCATTCTTTAACAAATATGTTCATTTCTATTACAAAAAACTTAAACAAATATTTGTTTAAACTTTTTGTGACAGAAATGAATACCAAGTTTGGTGGGTAAGACGTGTCAGGAGTAATAAAGGTTTAGTTTTCTTTAACAAAAAGTGAGTTTAAAGGTCTGTGCAAGGTTAACATTCACCACGTTTTACACAGGTTGAGAAACGTTATATATTCTATTCGCAACTCAATATACCATTCCAAAAATAATTCATATGTGGTATAGTTAGGTGTAAGTTAGGCATTTTGAGTCAAGAATAAACACAAAAAGTGTTTATTCTTGACTCAAAATCATAGAACTGACGTGAACACCACCAAGTTTGTTGGGTAGAACATGTTGGGAGTAGTATTGGTTTAGATTCCAACCAAATTAAAATGCGTGTTGAAGGCTGCGCAAGGCTAGGCTAAACTTAGCTTAAGAACCCTTTACTACTCTCCATGTTCTACATAGGTTAGCAAACGTGTAGGTAATAATGTAATTTATGTGTGGTATGCTTTTATCGGATTTAAATGGTTTTACCTCGGTGATATGATTACTAATACAAAAGTCAGAACTATTTTTATTTTTTAAATTTTTAAATAAATAAAACTCAAGAGGAATGGTAATATTGGAATTTTATCACCAAGGTGACCTGAAGTTTACCGAAGGCGTAATTTCTTCCAATCCATATATGATTTGCTAACTTTTCATGAGAAAAAGTAAATCATACTTGAGATTGTAAGAAGTTACTTGAGGATGACATCCTCACGGGCCGAGTCCACCTGAGCTGATGGTGTAAAATAACGCAGAAATCAACTCTGTAATATCATTATGTTTATAACTCTTATGTTACTGACGTATAATTATATAGCAGTGATTGTCATGGTTCTGGGGGCCCATGTCAATTATCAGCCTCCAAGAACGGATGTTTGATGACAATTAAAAACATAAGCAGTGTACTACAACTTATCTAGAGCTGCTGTCTCATACATCTGGCTAACATCAGAACAACAACATTGATACAAGAAAATGGCTGAAGTTCTAATCTTGACACTGAGCTACCCGCCTCGGTAGCTCAGTGGTAAAACGCTCGCCTGGTAAACAGGAGGGCGTGGGTTAAATAGCCAGCAGAGGTATTATTTTTTCCTCATTCATTTGAGTACTTGACCACATAAAAATAGAGCTCTAAGAGTTAGGTGGTAGAAAATGCCGCAGGCATTAACCTCGGCTTCCACTCAAGATTCTATTGGTTTATTATTTTCAATAATGAACCTTTGGAATCGTCACGAAAAAAATACCCCCCTCAAAATTTGGTATTATACGTTTCAAGGTACGTAGAATCCAAAAATCGAATAAAAAAAAATCCGCTTGTCCGCCGTACGCTGTGATCTACACTTTTGCCACTTAGCGTTGGCCGATTTTTATTTTTTTGTAATGCTATAGAATCGCTCTTTCCTTGCTCTCTAATTTCGTTGGTTGAGTTACACTGTATAAATTTAATGTGTCAAGGACGTACCTACTCGTAGATCAATAGGACATAGTGTCTCAGACTTTGTGATAAGGTAGGTATATAGGAGAGAATGCAAACCGTTCTGTTTACCTCTTGACTAACTTCTTGTAGCGAGATGTTTGTCTAATTTTTTGTCAAATATATTTTGGATCTTTCATAACTTTTGCTATAAAACTTAGAATGTAAGCTTGGAATCCATGCACATTGCTTACTCTATAGAAATTAAATGTCCCCGGGATGGAATAACTACTCGCGATTCAGACATTTTTAAACAGTGATAAATAGTTGATTTTTAAATCCCACTGTCCATCTACACACACATACCCCTTCCTACTCAAAAAATAAGATATTTACTTTCCTTATCTATAAAAAAAAGAGGAAAGTATTGTAATGGACAGAAATTTCCGATGTCGAGTTTTTAATGCCAAAACTCGAGATTTGGGCTCTCGGGACCCCAGAGAGCCCAAATCTCGAGTTTCAGCCATTGGTCCGTGTGTGTGTCTGTCTGTGAACAAGATATCTCAAGAACGGCAAGTGCTAGAGACTTGAAATTTGGTATGTATGTCAGTTTTATGCCATGAATGTCAAAATAAGCGTGGAAATCGAATACACCTTTGGCGGTTTTATGCCGCTTTTTAGCGGTTTTCCCATGTCCTGTTTAAAATGAGAACGGTAATAGCTAGAACTTTAAACTTGGTGCCTATTCATATCAATTTCATACAAGAAATTGAATAATACAACTTAACTTGTAGTTATTATATTGTTGGCCGCTAATTAGCGGTTGAAGGCCGCTTTTTGGCGGTTCCGCATAAAACCAGAATGGAAAGAGCTAGAACTTGAAATTTGGTGCCTATTCATATCAATTTCATACAAGAAATTGAAAAATACAACTTAGGTTGAAGTGTAATATATCAAGAAGTGTAATATATAATTGTATTTCCTCTCTGGGAACATCAAAACTTGTTTTGGCATTGAAAACTCGACATCAAAAATTTCAGCCCATTACAATACTTTCCTCTTTTTTTTATATAGATAAGGAAAGTCGTGTGATGTTCACACCAGATTTTTTTTGTCGTGGTTTTTTTTTCGTCCACGAAAAAAAAACAAAAAAAACATGACGGACGGATGTGTCCCAACTGTCTTCTTATACGGACTGTGTGAGGAGTCTGGTGAATTATGAATGAGTGCGAACAAAATTCGCCAACATGTTTTTTGGTCGTCCTCCAGAAAATCGTTACACAACGGAACAAGTATTTCTGTGAACTGCGAACCGCATTCAATTAATATGGCCGCCATGAGGCCCTGGTTGGCCGAATGACAATCTACATTGTTAGTAAATTCTATCAAGGCCGTACCCAGGGGGGTCCATGGGGTCCAGACCCCCTCCCCCGAAATCTCAACGAAATCTCAATTTTTTTTATGCATGACTTATGTAATACTAGCCGTTTCGCCCGTGCTTCGCTACGATTCTTATGTTGCTATTTTTTGTTTTTCAAGGACAATGAAAATTGGGGGGGGGGTATTGATTTGTGTCCACCCTGTATATCGCAACCTTTAAAAATCAATATTTAAACGTTTCACCAGGCGCCTTAGATGCACTTCCATTCTGACTTTTTATTTTACCCGTTTCCGGTTTCGAAATCGTAACTCTGGAATAGCTGGCCACACCTTTGCAGAAAATGTCCTACAATAAGAACTACATGGCCACCTAAAACTTTCTCGCTTTGAGTTGATATGTTGTCGCGACAAAATTTAAGATATCGGACCGTGACTGTCCGATTTTGGAGAAGAAATTAGAAATTTGGCCTTAACTCGAAAACGGTTTGACATATTTTAGTTCTGATAATTTTCCTGGGATCGTAGACCATGATTTTGGAGGGGGCCATTCCCATCAATTTTTCGCTATCTGCTACCGTTTGGGCTGTGGTATTGTAACAGACAACCCCTCATAGGTACACACAAATTTCAGATTTATATA